>JASFXZ010000028.1:568940-1168940 GCA_032209605.1 Mactromeris polynyma
CAATTTCGTAGATCGAATAGGCCGACGTTTAGACACTTGCATAACACTTCCGACTCTAGATTTAACCCTACACAAAATTTTCCTCACACCACGACGAACAGTGATGGTGAAAGCATGATCAATTTTTAAAATCCCAGAAATTGCTACGGAAGAATAATCCATTTGATCCAAGATCAACAACCAGAGCTCGTAAAGGAACAGGCAACATAATTAAGAATCAATATCGAAATATAACTAAATATACGCCAATTAATATTTATAGTTCAAACGCTATTAGAGCTAGAATGTATACTAGATGAATCAAACGCATCTATGTAAACAAAACCTGACAATTTGAATAGCTTTCTCGGTACGCGTTTACACGGTGCGCATGCGCTTTTGAAATTCACGCTTTCACGCTTTCACGGTGCGCATGCGCTTTTGAAATTCACGCTTTCACGCTTTCACGGTGCGCATGCGCAGTCGTGAATTCTCTTACACGCTGCGCATGCGTAGTGGAAAATACACGCATACTCGCTTTCACGCTAACACGTTCTCGCGTTAGAAACGAACGCGAAACGCTTTCACGCGGAACTGTCACGCTGGCGGTACTGTAACTGATCAAAGTGTCTTTTACACACTTGGTATTTCCTTCGTAAAAATGAACTCATTTTCGTTGCCTGTTTCTCTACAAGGTATCGAAGTGTCACTGACAAAAGCTTCGTTTGAACTTCGGCATTATGTGCGTTTTAATTCTAGTGAAGGTATATTGAAAGTTTCGAATTCGACCTCACCAGATTGTGAAGCATTTGCATTCGTGAAATCAGATATGTTTAATTTCATTTCTGCAGACTCATTTTCAAAGACGCTACTTTGGTCTCTATTTTCACAACTTCCAAAATGGTTAGATTTTGGAAAATCTAATCATTCCGCAATAGCTATTCAAGATATGAAGACTGATCTCGTATATGGACGTAACATTGATAACATGG
The DNA here is from genome assembly GCA_032209605.1 of Mactromeris polynyma. Lineage (NCBI taxonomy): Eukaryota > Metazoa > Mollusca > Bivalvia > Venerida > Mactridae > Mactromeris > Mactromeris polynyma. The sequence goes on from JASFXZ010000028.1 coordinate 569,912, forward strand.
TGGAATGCATAGGTGCACCTGTTATTGATAGTCACCTTTACTCGGTGTTCCGTTTCGACACTGGATTTTCTCTCAAAATTCTCGGCGCTGAAATAAACTTTCCATCCCTACTAGAGGCTAGAAAATTCTGCATCATTGTTGATATTTGCAACACATGGGGCACCATATTTCTGATGATACCGGAAGAGAGCCGCGATCTGCTTCTTGAATTGCCTGTTTTCAAGTCTCTTAAAAATGATTTGAATCTCCATGTTAAACCAAGAGGAATAGGACTGTCGTTTGTTGATGGTGTAAATGTTGGCTACGACCAGAATGTTATGACCCTATGGAACGGAGACCACATGTTCAAATACCCGTGAGTCTTTTGTACATTGCTTCTTAAGCCTGCCCGGGTAGCTCAGATGGTAACGCGCTAGTCTGTTACCTTGCATATCCGGGTTCGATTCCCATGTTATGCAGGCTATGTTATTCTTTGACATTGGCTTCGGCCATGTTTTCCACATGTGGACTAACAAGTAGAGTGCGAAAGAGCACGATATTTCTGCTAGATGATTTGTACCAGGAAAACTAGTTAGGCCATATGGCGTCGTATTCATGACTGAATTTGTTATGAAAACTGCTCAGATCCTTATGGTATACATACATTATGTTATAGAGAAGATATCAAAACATTACATTACACACCCATGCTTTTGTGTAGCAAGTTTGATCATGTGTTGTGTTGTACCTGTATAACATTTTCGACTTTTATTTTACAAGTAGGTTGAACGTTTTTTGTGTGATGTTTTTATGTATTATTACTTTTTTGATTTAAAGTGTAATTCAGTACGCTGACTTATGGATTGGAAGTGAATTGGAGATGACTTTCGATATTTTGAATGTTCAAGGGAGTGCCGACATATTTCTTAACATACCCAGTGTCGAAACAGTATGTACGATTAATTATTACGAAATTGCTGCTTTGACATGGTTAAATTTCCCGATGTAGTCCAATGATAGTTAACTATTTTTATAATAATTGAAAAAAGACACAAGCTTGTGATGATTTACGCTTACGGTTGCGATTGGTGACAATGAACGTTGTCTATGTAAATCAAAATTCTTAATCGATTGTTCAGTTGACTAGGCAATTCATTTTCTTATTACTGAAAATAGGTTATTTGTATACTATACTAATCGACATGCAAGTCTTCGTCTAGTTCTTTTTATTCTAGCTGATGTGTTTTATGCCGCTGTTGAATACAATAATATATTAAACATGACAGATAATCACATCGATGTTTCTGGATGAGTGGAATGGTCTGATTGATTTACATATGTCTGTTGCGCCTACATTTCGATTTAAAATCTTTAAACAAGATTATGCAATTACATTCAACATTGCGACGGCTGATGTAGACGTTTATATTTCCACTGGAGGCAAGTATAATGTTTTGCGTTATCAAATATATTTCTCATTCATTTCATATTGCCATAAAAGCATATTATTTTTTTGTTCTTGTTTGGTCAATTTCTTGTTACTTGCGTACACCTAGCGATAAAAGTTTTCAAGTCGATCCGTCAGCAAAAATGGTCATGAGGCGCATGAAAGAGAATTAGTTCGCACGTCATATACCCTGTCAGTGCCGTGAGTAGAATACTATACGCGAGCCTTTTAACCAATGAAATAACTTGATTTTGTATTTGCATTATCATAACATTTGTATACATCGTACTAGATTTAATATATTTCAATCAAGAAACCTAGATGTATGCATGTACATGCAGTCTGTAATTAGTATAATTATGTTCTTTTCTTTGTATGATGGAATTGAGCACTGTGTCTGATAAAAATGTCATAGAAAAGTTAGAGTTTTGTTATCATAAGAACTTGAATAAAATTTGTAATCTGTAGGATTCAACCGAAATTGGTGCGACGAGAATGGCACTCCGGCCGGTTTATACTTTTCACTACTACTAGAATTGAATCCATTTATGGACATTCCAATATTAGGGGAATGGTTATTTTCGAATAACCATCGATTGTATGGTTTTGTTTCGAAAGATCCAGGGCAGATTGCAGTTAATGTTGAACACTTCTTGGATGAAATATTTCAAATCGGCTCATTAGTTAATAGCACAATAGCTATAATTAAAACAGCACTCACTGACTTGAAACTTATTATTAACAACGCCATGTCGTCAATGTTGGAAAGCATTACTGAGGGCCTTCGTTTAATGCAAGATATAGTTGACATATATATAGATGATGGTTGGATTGATGTTAACACAATAATATCTTCTATTGAAAGATTGATTGAACTATCAACAGACATAAAACATATTTTGCAACAGTTCATTGACGGAGTTGAATTTATTGCAAGTGAAATTACGGAAGCTCTCGTCGGCACGCTCAATACAGCGATCGGACAAATCCAGGCCTACATTACGCATACTTTGAATTCAATTACCGATTCAATCGTGAAAGAGATAGGCGAGTATACAGATTTTGGATTTAAGTATTATACAGATATTGTAATACTTGGTTTGAAACTTGGTTCATTTGACATCGAAATAGTATTTTCCGAAGGTAATTTATTCCACTGCAGTCGATTTGACAAAATAGCTGAGTTTATAAATGGCGAAGCTGCTACCAGATTTACAGGAAGAGCTTCAGGAACAAAAAAACTGGGTAATTTTCTCAAGTATGAAAAAGGTTATGGAATTGGTGGTGCATTGGCTACGAATTCTAATAAAATGATACTTCAGATGCAAGCATTCGTTGTCATGCTTGGCATTAGGGTTACCGGGGACGTTTTTATAACATCTGGTGGTGGTTTATATTTTTATCTGGAAGGGAATGTTTGGGACGTATTTTTAGCTCAGATTGACGTTTCAGCTGAACTTGGAAATGAATGGTATGCATTGACATTTGTTGTAGAGGGTCGTTTTGTTGCAAAGGCTAGGAAGAAACGTCAGATACAAACGCGAAGTGAAACGTTTCAGGATAGCTATGTAGACGCCTTGAAGAAGTTGGTAAGAATAATATCAGACGATGCACAAAAACGTTTGACTGATGTTCAAAATGGATTAACTAAAGCTCAGATCGGGTTAACGAAAGCTCAGAATTGGCTTGATGAAAGAAGGGCAGATCTTAGAAAAGGAAATCGGGTTTTTGACAATGCTATATCTGCACTGGAAAATACAAAGCAAGCACTAGAAAAAGCCAAAGTCCCTTTCCAAAATGCAGTTAACAAATTAAAGGCTGCCCAGAAGACTGTTGATAACCTTTGTAGAATTCGCAATTGTCCAAGGGTTTGTGTACCAGGGATCAAGTGCAAAATATGTCATAAATCTATATGGGGTGTACGAATTCCATATCCGTGTTGCAAGTTTGTGCGCTGTATGATTAGTTTTCCAAACCCGTTTTGCCTACTTGCCAATGCCGTATGTAGGATATTAAGAGCACTTGCATACATAGTTTTGGAAATTGCAATTGCATTTGTAAGAATAGCTATGATTACATTTGACATCGCACAAGCCGCAGTAACATTAGCACAGACAGTGGTAGATATATCACGAGTGGTTTTGAAAGTTGCTGAAGGAATTCTTCTTATCGCTCAAGCGGGTCTGGAGTTTGCAAAAGGCATATTAGAAGCTGCAAAAATTGCATTAGAAGCTGTTAAACTCGTAATAGGTGCAGCAGCAAAGGTCCTCGAATTAGTTCTTGAATATGGCGTACGGAATCTTCTGGACGTGAGAAACTGTGGATTCAGAGTTGAATTATCAACAAAAGATTTACCGGTTTTTGATGTCTCATGTGAAGTCAATGTATTTCGTCTTGGATGGAAAAAAGTTCAACTGACAATTAATTTTAAAAACATATTACAAAGCATCTGGCAGGCCGCCCGAAAAACAATAACTGCACTTATGGAAACTCTAAGCAGTGTATTTGGAAGAAAGCGCAGAGATATAGAATTTGAGGCAACGTCTAAAATACACAAGCTGTTACGATTTATACGTCAGACAGATGCGTTTAACGACACTATTGATTTTACTGAAGAAGCACAAACTTTTAATAAGAGCGAAGAATACAATGCTGCAGACCGCATTCGCACTTACCAAGACAAATGTCAAACTATAGAAAATCTACAATACTTCCTTCAGTCTGCCTTTAGAGCTTTGCAAGATACCGTGAACGATTCAATGGCTTATATGGGTGATGTTAATTTGGTTAAAGACGAATTAGTACATTATAATGCTACTAAAACAATTGGGGACAACATAACAGCAGAAGATATTGGTATCAGCAAAGAGTATGCTGCAAAGGATTACAACATAACTGACCAAGACATAGACAAGGCGATGGAAGACACAAAATCAGGCTTCTCTGACGACCCTATTATTGTGGAAATTACAAATGCTGCGAACACTGGATTGCATAATGTTGAAAAGGAAACAAAAACTATTGAATCCATAGACTTCGTGAATATTTGGTACACAGCGATGAATAATTTATCGAGGGATTTTTTTAGTGACAATGAATGTAATGGCTTTAGAGATTGCATATTTTATACCATAACTTCGTTTTATGTTCTCTACGAAGTGGAGGATTTCATAAATGTTTCAGCAGTGAGAGATTCTATTCTTGATCTCGAGAGTATTGTCATAGAATCCTTTCAGAATGAGACATTGACACTTACGGATACAGCCATTTCAATGGAATACATTGTCAACGAAATCGATAAAATAACGGAAATGAACCCATTCTGCTCAGAGGCCCCAACTATAAATAAACATCCAAAGAATCTTACAGTACTGTTAGAATCCGACGCCACATTTAATTGCTCGGCTATTGGAAACCCAGACCCTCTTTACTGGTGGTACAAAAATGATGCCTTAGTAAAAGAAGAACGAACATGGACAATTACCTTGAATAATATTACCGAAGAGGATCATGGTACAAAAATGAATTGTGTGGCGGGTAACATTGTTGCTAATATCACATCCATGGATGCTTTTCTGCTAATTACCAAATATGGTAAGTTCTTTAGTCAATGTATGTATAAATAAGTTTAGGTTTGAAATCAACATTAGTGGAGAAGACTGTTACTGTTTACACGATATTTTTTGGTCGATATCATGCGAGCTCTTTTTGGTGCTTACCAGTTCATTCTTTCATAAGAGCGCATCTCAAATCAATCAAAACTGACTATAGTTCTAAAGTAATATGTACAGCTCTATTCATACATGTATCACCAAATATATTTTCCACATAAATATTTATTTATCACTTCTTTGTACTATATGCAATTTTTATGTGATTTAGCTTTGTACGAATTGATTTTGAGCTTTCAGACACTTCGGCTGAGGATAAATAATTTTGTGTTAATACGTTATTAAAAATGTTCTTTGTTTGATATTGGTACATTGTATTCGAAAAACATATTTCAAGATATTGACGAATGTGAAACAGACAATGGCGATTGCGAGCATGGTTGTGTGAATACTGTTGGCTCATTTGAATGTATCTGTCCAGATGGTTACATGATCAATGAAACAGATGGACATAACTGCTTAGGTATGTCATAAAATCAAATCAAGTTAGGATGAGATAATTGCTTAACATTTGTGCTGACTATCAATTTTTTGTGGTTTGATATATGTTGGATTTGGTGATGTTTCACTGTTTTTAACAAATCATGTCAAAAAAGGACAAGCGATGTATTTTTTTTTATTAATTATGAACACATTTTACAATGATTAAAACGTTACTGATGTGTAATGCTATCTTTTTCTTTGGAAATTATTTCAAATGCATCTCTGTTTAATGAGCAGATAGACGACATTAGTAAAACGAATTGATATAAAACTTAAATTCAAGGATAATCAAATACAGGTCAAGTTCAATTTATTGTACAATCCACCACTTTTTGCAGATGTTATGGCATTTTTCTGGCTTACTCCTTTTAATAGCACCGCTTTAGCTTAGTTTTTGAAGTGACCATCAGACAACAAGTTTATTATATTAATTAGACACGGATGAATGCCTAGTGACGTTTGGTGTAGATACATGTGAACAAGTTTGCAATAACTTCATTGGAGGATACAACTGTAGTTGTTACGAAGGGTATATCATAGATAGTGATGGACATTCATGTAACGGTATGTATTTCAAGTTACTTTAAGAGGTCTATTTACTTATGAAATTCAGTAAAACGTATTACACCAGACAAATCGGACGCCCAGTATTATCAAAAAATATACAGTGTTTTTTTTAATTTCAATTTTCATTTCGTAAAGAAATAACAAATGATGTAGTAAAGACTAGATATGTTTCAAGACCTCTTTGAACAATGTTTAACAATTGTTTCTTTTATGATGTCTAGATATTGAAGAATGTGCCATTGATAATGGTAGATGCGACTATCAATGCATAAACTATGATGGATCATATCAATGCATCTGTAATGAAGGCTATATTGGCAACGGTAGCTTTGGTCAATGTAAAGATGTAAATGAATGCGACACAAACAATGCTGAATGCGAACAAAACTGTACCAACACGGATGGCTCCTTCTTGTGCGAATGTCTGGCAGGATATGAGGTAGACACTGATGGCCAACATTGTAATGATGTAGACGAGTGTGATGAGGACAACGCAGGATGCGAGCACCTTTGTGTCAACACAGCCGGTACGTTTAACTGCGTGTGTTCTCCGGGCTATATTCTTGAACACGATTTATATCAATGTTCGGACATAAATGAATGTGAGGAGAACAACGGTGGTTGTGAGCACCAATGCAGCAACACCCTTGGTTCATTTCTGTGTGATTGTGATGAGGGATTCAACATTGATGCTAATGGCTTCGATTGTACCGATATTAATGAATGCAATATTGACAATGGAAACTGCAGTCAAACATGCATCAATACATTGTCGTCCTTTTCATGTGCGTGTAATGAAGGCTACGACCTTGCGCAAGACGGCTTCTACTGTTTTGATAATGATGAATGTCAGGCAAATAGTTCGCTCTGTGAACATCAATGCACAAACACAGACGGATCTTTTACATGCAGCTGCTGGAATGGGTATACACTAGCCATTGACGAAAGAAATTGTTTAGATATTGACGAATGTTCAACAGACAATGGAGGCTGTGAGTACGAATGCACGAATGCAGCCGGCACCTACGCCTGCTCTTGTCCCGAAGGACATATCTTAGCTGATGACGGTTTTCACTGCATGGATAAAAACGAATGTGCTGATAGCAACGCCGGTTGTGAACACCTATGTACCAATAATCAGGGTTCATTTGAATGCAGCTGTTATTCCGGCTATGACCTAACTGTCCAGTCACAGTGCATCGATATTGACGAATGCAGTTCTATGGAACACGGATGTGATGATCTCTGCATAAATACCGAAGGAAACTATGAATGTAGTTGCTCTTCAGGCTATTTCCTCGCAGATGATCATCATCAATGTTCTGACGTTGACGAATGTGAAACTAGTAATGGTGGCTGTGAACAACAATGTATAAACACACAAGGCTCATTTCTTTGCGGTTGTGCCGTGGGATACGATCTGCATTCCAATGGTCTCAAATGCTCAGAAATCGATGAATGTCATTCAAGCAACGGAGGATGTGACCAACAATGCACCAATGTAGAGGGAACATTCAGATGTTCCTGTCAATCAGGGTATATCTTAGCTGATGACGGTTTTCACTGCTTGGATATAGACGAATGTGCTGATAGCAATGCAGGTTGTGAACACCTATGTACCAATAATCAGGGCTCATTTGAATGCAGTTGTTTTTCCGGATATAAACTCATTGGACAGACACAGTGCATCGATATTGACGAATGCAGTTCTACGGAACACGGATGTAATGATACCTGCATAAATACCGATGGAAACTATGAATGTAGTTGCTCTGCAGGCTATATTCTAGAAGAAAATCATTATCAATGTTCTGACGTTGACGAATGTGAAACTAATAATGGTGGCTGTGAACAACAATGTATGAACACTCAAGGCTCATTTCTTTGCGGTTGTGACGTGGGATACGATTTGCATTCCAATGGTCTCAAATGCTCAGAAATCAATGAATGTCATTCAAGCAACGGAGGATGTGACCAACAATGCACCAATGTAGAGGGAACATTCAGATGTTCCTGTCAATCAGGGTATATCTTAGCTAATGATGGTTTGCACTGCTTGGATATAAACGAATGTGCTGATTACAATGGCGGTTGTGAACATGATTGTAGTAATAACGATGGATCGTTTCAATGCAGCTGTCGGTCTGGGTATGACCTCATTGAAAAAATAAAATGCGTCGACATTGACGAGTGCAGTCCAAAATTTGACAGTTGTGACCAAAACTGTAAAAATACGGACGGGTCGTTTTCTTGTTCTTGTAGAGAAGGTTTTTTGTTAAATAGTAATGGTTTCAGCTGCAACGACGTTGATGAGTGCAGTATTAACAAAGGTGGATGTGATCAAGGTTGTACAAACACTGATGGCTCGTTTTATTGTAATTGTAATGCCGGCTTTTTGTTGGACACTGACGGATTACAATGCAACGATATCGATGAATGTCATGTTAACAACGGGGAATGTGAACATGTGTGTCTGAATAAAGTAGGGTCATTTAAATGTGCTTGTAATAGTGGTTTCATATTGGAAAGCAACAAAAAGCAGTGTACAGACATCGATGAATGCAGTGAAGGTAATGGTGGATGCAGCCATCGTTGTGAAAATGTACCAGGTTCCTATAATTGCCTATGTAATGCTGGTTTCTCACTCAATGACGACAACTTATTATGTCAAGATATAGACGAGTGTAAACTCAAAAACGGTGGATGTCATCAGAAATGTGCCAATACAATTGGATCTTTTCATTGCGATTGTGAACCAGGATTCAAGCGCTTACATCAAGGCCATGTTTGTCTGGGTATGCAACTATTTCTTTATCGATAAAATCTTCCATGATATATGTATACTCATTATGTATTGATACGTCATTATGTAGTAGTTATGCCAAGACGAACACAAAATATCGTTAAAGTTATATAATAGCTTAGAAGGCCACTAATAACATTTAGATTCTCGTAATTCACTTTCAACGAAGACGATGTTTTGTGCCGGCTGTTTATATGTGAGGGCAGTAACTAGATACTTAAATGATATGAATATCTCCATAACAACATCATTTGGAAGTCCCAACTGTTTACGTATTTGGAGGGTTTGTTTTTCATGTGGAGTTAAAATAAAAGTGCAGTTTTACAACTAGACAAATTGACATCGTTGATGAAGAGAGTTTGATACTCAAGGGAAAGGCACAGTCGGGAAGTTGCAACCTAGTTTGTATTTTTTAAAGTGTCATCTTATCAGTTATCACTTCACAGGTCAAGGTGAGAAAAGTTTCGATACCAATGTCACGATCAACTTCGTTTCCATTCCTAAGACTAGAAAGAAGCGTTCTGAGGGTTTAACAACCAATGGGATCCAGCAGTCTGTAAGTTTTGGTTGTTTTAATAGCAAATATATTCTACTATAAGTCAGTTTTCATTTTATATTGATATTTTTATTGTCTTTTATCTTAAATTATCTGTTTTAAGTGCACATATCTTCAACTTAAAGTTATTTTGTCCCCTTAAGTGTTATTGTAAGTTGCAAAATTGTGTTTTAAGATGTGACGGCTACGACGATGAAGATGATTTTATTGATTGTATAAATTAATTTGTTAACACGAAATGAATATTTTTGTAAAATAATTTCGAAAATGCTCATGGTTGTATGATGTTGAAATATTCTTCGATTTGTATTATCAGATACTTTGTATTCCAGCTTGAGGCATTTTATAACAAGTACACATCTATAGATGTGAAAACGTTTGTACAGTCATTAAGGTAAATCATATTTCAATAGTGTTTTGAATAAATGTAGACCAAATAACGAAGAAAGGAGGTATTTCCTCATAATATCATCACTTTCTATTCATAATTAATTATCGCTTCATTCCTTCGTCTTCGGAAACTTAATGTAGTGTGTTATTAAACCTATTTATCTAACTATTATTCAACTTTTCAGTCACAATGGATGCCAAGTCGCTGAGGGCATATTTTAGTTATAGTCGAATGATTACTAAATAATATTATGGATCTGCTAGAATATTTCATTCACCAAAATATCTGCGACTAATAACCCTCTTGTCTTGCTCAGACGGTAGAGCGCATGACAACTGATACATTGGGTCTTCGATAGCAGCACCATCAAGGCGTTCACTGAAACATCTTACGATATTTAAGTTCCATAGTTGGTTGGCGTTTAGAAGTATTGAGCATAAAATCATATTAGTACATATTAGCCCACCCGGTTAAATAAATGGGTAGAGCACTCGGCTTCCTATATGATGACCGTATTTTCTAACCCCGAGTTTTATCTGTGACAATACATCCGACAGATAAGACGTACAAACGTATTTCTCCTACATGTCTGTTTCATGTGAATAGCTCGGTGAACGGGAACAAATGAGTTCTGACCTTATAAGATGACTGATACATGTACAATGTGCATGTAACGCACACACGACAAGTTCAAAATTAATGATCATCGAATACCAATAAAATACCGTATTCCACAGCTACGATTATTAACACAAATTGAGTTTTACAGGACTATGGAAAACAAGGTGGAGGCGAACTATACAGTTGTGTATGACGAATCAGATTCAGCACATTTGACGACAGCCACCATGGCTCTTTCTTCGGGTACACAGTTAAAATTCAATGGAGCCCCTGTTGCCGCCCGTTCTTGTAAGCATAAATATACATTTAACTCAGTCTCAGTACTAGCTCATTTTAAAACTTATTTTATAATGCAAATATGAACTAACATAGTCTTAATATACTTCACTTCACGTGTATTTAATCAACACATTGGTATTTAAGGGGAACATGAAGTTGAGTTTAAGCAAGGTTGTATAAAGGCGTTCTCGAATAAATTTTCGGAAAATATTACTGTAATTATTTTGTGTATATGCTATTTGCTGTTAAATTGAAAATGATACATTCTGTGTTAAGTTACATTAAATGTTGGACTTAGATTTGCCTGAAAACGTAACAAATGAATGTCATGTGTTAGAAAGAATAATGGAAGGATGTGAGGAAGGACATCGATGTGAAGTAACAACTGAAGGCCCTTCATGTCTGTGAGTTTAATTTATTATTGATTAACCTATACACCAATATTAAAATGTAACATACAATTAGTCTCATTTGAAATAAATACTACTTTCAATTTGATTTGTTTGAATTGACATACAAATGGCACTCTTCAGTCAGGGTAAAAGTAGCAATTTTATGAATTAATGATTTAACAATTCGGTATCGTTTTTCTGCTTGGTGAATGTAAAATATATTCAGTTGCTATAATTTTAATTGCAGTTTGATATTATATTTATAATTGTTTGTTGTTTTGAAGATGTATGTTTTGTGTTACTATTGTTTCAGGCTGGTGGAGAAAGATCCATCTAGATGTAAGTAAACTAAGTTGCTAGTGTCATTAATCTGAATATTAAACATTGACAGGACCACACATACGCGTATCAATTCATTCAGGGTCGATTATTATGGAAGCATTATGTTTATTTTGGTTACTATAGATCAGTGTCAACTTCCGACCAAAAATCAGTACTAGTACGGATGTATGGTTCTGACTTTTGCAAAATAATGAACTCACAAGTCTGGAACTACAGCACTGTTCTTTATACACCACTTCACAGTTTTCCACATTTATACAGTTTGTGTAATACTTACTGCATACCAAAACAACGTGCTTTCTACCAAAGGCTGTAAGATGCAACCATTATTATGCGAACTGACAAACAGCGTGTAACACCTATTCACCGTGCTTACTGGGTCAAGAAAGCATGCCGAAAATGGATATCTTTCAATGCGACATAGCTTACAATAGTTGTTATAATTGCCAGTCAATAACTTTTCTGTCAGTATCGATACATTTTAATTTAAAGTAGTCTGTAATGAATGTTAACTATAAACGTTTGCATCAGTCTTTTTCAAAGTATAAAATACGTGGAGCCATATTTAAAATCAATTTAAGACTGATAGTCAGACTTACACTTCGAAATGAACTCCTGTATTGTTATAACATTAAATTCTTATAAAATTTGGCAAATAATGTATTTTGAATTTTAGTTTTGATTTGTAAGTAGCAACATCTATGACTAAAAGCGTCTCCACAACAACGCTATACATGTATGTTTGAGGAAGATCGTGTATTTTAGTCAGATAGCGGTTCGTTTACTAATGTTTTGGTTTGGAAATTGCTACATTACAATGAGTTTGTCGCTGACAACCATTAGCAAAGGTTGTATCATTAGTATTTTAGAATAAGTAATATCTGTCCATATTAAAGTGCTATACAAATAGCTTGTCAGATCATGCAGCTTGCACTATTATTTGTGCACACATTGTTTTCGATTTTTGTAAAGACACAAGCGTATTTTACAGACTGGTACTCATGTGTGTTCGTATTAATCAGTAGATCATCACCCGTATAATGTGAAAAGCGACTACAGCATACAGTTTACGTGTGCTTTATTATAACGTGCCTTCTTTAAGCGAATGGCAATTATGTCTCAAGAGAGTCACTAAGTTTCAAAGAGAACCAGTCCAATGTTGTTGAAGCGATATATTTATGAAAGGAACGCTTCAGAGTCTTAGCATACCTCAGATGTTCACAGCGCCTTAACAGTACTTTTATGTTGACAACTCACATGGTACAAAGGCAAATGCGGTATAACAATGTATGAATTAAAATCCGGCTAGTATCAGTATCACTGTTTAAATGTATTAGTTTAAAGTTTATGTTTTAATTCACAGCAAACTACTTGGTGTTTGTCGTACCCACGAGCGGAGTGTTTATTTTGTGTGTGATTGTGGCATGTGTAGCATGTTGCGCTATACGAATAAGAAAACAAAGAGAGAAGAAAAACAAACGGTAGTTTTATTATTAAATTCTAAGCAACAACTACCTATCATCTATGATGTGTAAAGTGAAAGTTATAATAAATGCTCGAATCTTTGCATAGGGGAGAGGCACGTTTAAGGCCCGTTACTGTACGCTACTGTTCACTTATGCTGAATATAGTTATATCATGTTAACGTAAAATGGATGTTTGTGGTTCTTGTGTAGTATATTAGTACTTAGGCAGTAAGAATGACGATCCTAAGTACAAGACGTGGCTACACTAGACAGCTTTGTTTTTGAAGAAAGAAAACATATGGAAAATAAATCAGCATATTTCGATATTGTGATAAGATTTCTTTTTATTGTCATTTTAGGAAAGGTTCTGCTTTGCAAAGACGGAGTGGTTTCTTACCAGGATCTACTGGTGGTAATACATTCTTACATTTGATTGTCATATAATATCAACACTTTAAATATATTCTAATGCTATAAAGGATGAAATAATCTATTGAAAAAGGACATACATTCAGTAGTAAAATAACAACAATACTTGTAATAATGATAGTAATGCCAGTATTTAAATAGCCTACCATGTGGGGACATTCATTACATGTATATATACGATAAAATAGCATTGTGTTGTTTAATCATGGTCTTCAGTTGGCTGCCGTATAGTGCTTATATGATACAAATATATTTCGTTTCTTAGTATACTTGTAAGCGAAAAATTGGATAGAAAACTGATAATTATTCTTGTTTAACTACTTTGATCTGCACCATTTTGTCAAAACGAGTAAATGATGCTTCAAAAATGAAAAAAAATGTTGTTATTAGTACTCTGGCAGGGGCGTAGGGGGTGTATGTGTTTTGTGGACTCATGAAACAGCCGAAGTGTGGCCGCTGTGGCCTGCAGGTCCAGAGCTGTTGCGATGTGTAATACCTGCGCAAACACGCGATTTAAGATAGTTTAACAAATGAATTAGCAAAGCAAAACATATCGGGAAAGTCTGTATACTTACAAGCCTGCTTTACATATAGGTGTCAATGTGCCTGACATGTAATCAATTTCAGTTTTATGACAGGAATATAAACTGATATACATATTGCTAAGACAGCAATGAATGGTTACTTATATAAATGAGAAACACTAGAATACCTAATACACACCGCTCAATGTTATAACACCTGTCAGCTTACAGCAGGCTAACATGAAGCGATCGTTTTTGTTTTATCAAAACAACTTAAGCGGTTTAGTACCATTGATTGATAACAACATTTGATATGTGACTGAACGTTTTCATTTTGAAGCTGTTTAAGATTACTGGATTGAATTTAAGCAAACATTACATGCATTTCTTAACTGTGTAATACTTGTCTTTTTCAGTTATGGCTCCTCGTGCAAATCTTTGTAACTGGGAATATGGAGGTATATTTTTATCATCTGTAGTCTTTTCAATATTTGCCCTGATTTTGTCCACAGTAACAAGCAAGTTTAGGTATAAGCGTTTGCATTAGTCTTTTTTCTAAGTATTTAATACCATAACCTTATTCACAAACAATTTAAGACTGAAACTCACACTTAGACCTTGTTCCGCCTACATTGTGATAACATTAAAATGTTTATACATATGGGCAAGGTATATACTGGGTAACAGCACTTATTCCGACAAACCTTCATTCATTTAGATTTATTGAAAGTCTGAGAGTCAGTGTTAAATAGTTTGTAAATAAGGCCCACTACGCCTCCTACCATTACACATGGTTATACCAAGCACCAACTGATATACGTACAACTGATGATATTGACATCATAAAAATAAAGTGTAACAACAAATGCTGCTTAAAAACCGTTACCGTTAGAACTTTCAATACATATAATTTTCTCTTTTCAGAATCGGCTTTTAAACATTAGTGCTTTGGATTCGTCCTGGAGTGACAGCGTGATATGATTGACACTTATACGTGAAATAGACAATGTTATTTAGTCGGAGCATATTTTTATATTTCTTTTTTGTACTCAAACATATGTTTATTTCTTTTATTACAATAGCATCTGTATATATAAATAGAAATACGTGATATAGACAATGTTATTTAGTCGGAACATATTTTTATATTTCTTTTTTGTACTCAAACATATGTTTATTTCTTTTACTACAATATCATCTGTATATAATTATAACAGCATTGTTCTATGTGCATTCTTGTATTCTTAGTTTATTTACTTTGTTGTCGTAGTTTTAATTACAAGCTCAACTGTATTTTTTCACATTGTAAAAACGTTGATAATATTGTTAAATTGTTCAATCATTCTAAAGACATTATGATACCAATATCAAGGTTAGGTAGATAAAATTTATCGGTTCATTGACTTTTGTTTATTATACAAATTGTAATAGTATGTAGAAGTCAACAATGATTCTATATTTTATTTTTTGAGTCCTTTTTTCTTGGTTGAACAAGAAATGTAACATCTTCAGAGAAACACTCTCTTGAGCAACAACCACTTTCAACTACAGTTTGTAGACGTACATTACATTGTATGGATGGTTTACCTTCAATAAATACAATTTTCTCTTTTCAGAATCGCCTTTTAAATATTAGTGCTTTTGGATTTGTCCTGGAATGACACTTATACGTGAAATAGACAATGCATTTTAATTGGAGCATTTTTTGTTTTCTTTTGTGTACTCAAACATATGTTTATTTTGTATTACTATATCATCCGCATATACAACATCACTGCTCTATGTGATTTCTTGTATTCTTAGTTCATTTACTTTGTTGTCGTAGTTCTAATTTTAAGCACAACTGTATTTTTATTCACTGTATTAAAGCGTTGATACTATTATTAAATTGTTCAATCATTGTAAAGCCACTATGATACCAATATCAAGGTAGAAAACGTATAATTTAATGGTTTAATTAATTTTTTATCATTCAAATTGTAATGTTGTGTATTAGTCAAAAATGTATTTTAGATGTTCTTTCTTTTTAATCCGTTGGATGCTCTCTTGAGCAAAAACCTCTTTCAACTACAGTTAAACTTTTTCTGTGGTATGCATTTGCCATGAATTTAACATATATAGAGAAACAATAAAAGAACAGACTTTAAAGGGGTATAGTTCTAGGCCCGGTATTATAACGGATAATTACACTCAGCACTCAAATCTCAGATTATAAAATGTACTGTTATGAGTCAGAAAGTGACTCGTATTTAGTTTGAAAACTGTATAATACTATTAAATGAGTGCTGAACATTCTTTGTGACACTCTTTCTTTGCGATGCCAGTGTGAAATGGGCTAAGGGAGTAATTATTATGTCTGAGTGTGTTGTGTGGTACTACCACACAATACTCACTCCCATATCTCATATGCTAAAATGTCAAAGAAAATGGAAGTAAAGGAATGTTCAGTTCTCTTTTGACATTTTCATGCAATTTCCATGAACTAATTTCCACTAGTATACCACTAAGAATACATTTGAGTGCTGAGTGTAAGCATCCGTTTTAATCAAGGGTCCTGGAGATGTTGCATTGCTCCTCATACATGTCTCTCTAGATGATACACATCAAATAATCTGATATAGAATTATGTTTTCATTATTGTATGCCGTGCTAATGTATCTGTTTTTGAAATACTCCTTGTAATGGCGTGTGTGTTGTGTATATTGTACTAAGACAAGGCTCATAGCTGATGTTAGATCTACTTATTTAATCGGATGTACATAATTGTAAACGAATAAAACAATGGTTTAAGCTAGTACTTAGTAGTTCCAGTCATTATAATAGTAAATGTCAAGTTCCATGGATTTGTTGTTTCTAGTATAGAAGTATTCATTAAAAAATCAATGATTATATTTATACTATTTCATTCATAGTTGCGGATGCAAACCCACAACTTACATTTAGCGGCGAATCCTACACTATTACGCCTATTACGCTTCTTATCTCCCGTTACTTAGTTTATGTAAACATGTACATATATACCTGTAAACAGTTCTAAGTCCACACATATTTGGTTATGTAAAATGTTGGATTAAACCCGAGAACAATTAGGGAATAGAGTAAATAGATAAGTATGCACACAGGAGCTCAACAAATGTACGAAATGCTTTTGAATGGCTCTGTGTATAGTGATATAAGTATTTCGAGTACGGTTAAGTAACTTGCCGTTTAGATTCCCCGCTCTTAAGCATTCTGACAACGAGCCCACTTTCAGCCAATGGCATTCAGCTCATAATGTATTCCAAAAGAATGTAAGTGTTAATCGAGTATTTGTAGGGTACTATTATCGTTTACATATCAGTTATACATGTAACTAGAGCTTTCATATAAAGTTTTTACTGGTGGTTTACATAAGCAAATAGTGTACGCATGGCCATTGGAAACGTCTTTTGATTATATAACGTATCTTATGAAACATAACGTATTTCATTGAACTTTCTCAGATCAATTCGTACACAAGTACTTATTTTGTATTAAAGTAAACACCAAAATTAGGTTTTCTGATGTAAACGTAAATAAACCATGCCGCATTCTGAAACTGTTTCTGTCTGATGAATGTCAGAAACCGCATTAATATACGTAACGTATCTTACGTAAACCATAACGTAACCTATGAAAATGAATTATTTCACTTAATAGCATTATATTAGATGTAAACCACACATGTGTCATATTAATAGCAGGCTACTTACATGTATAACTAATGTTAATTTCCATAACACATGATGACAACACGGAGAGAAAGGCAAAATTAGTACCGAAAGAGAACGAAGAAACCTGACCATGGCCATGTGTTCACACAGAATTAGTGAACAGGATCAAGATCAAATACAGTTTCTTTCAAAACTTTGAATAAATGATTGTGCAGAGTTAAATATTCCACCCTAATACATGTGATATATGAGAACATTTTGCAAATTTCAGAAGAAATTGAAAACCAATATTTTATTTGTTGAGAAAAGAGATAATAAATAAATAATAAAATAAGACAGAATCTTGAAATTGATCTTAATTTGATATAGATCAGATTCAGTCTACAGTATAATTGATTAATTTCTCAACAATAAGGTAAAGTTTCAAATGTTTTCACAATATCAGTACGAAGATAATAAGGTGTTTCATGAAAATTAACACTTATTCACTTTCAATTGCATTATGAAGATGACAAACATTTTGCAGGATCAAATTGATCCAAATCAGTTGATCCTTTGTGAACACGGGGTCTGGCAACCTGAATAGAAGAAGAGCTAAACGGTTCAGTAAATGAATCGATTCATTATCCAGAAGGGACAAAACCACCTTAACAGAGAGAGAAACAACTTTATGAATGAAAACTCAGAGACAGTCAAAGGTTAAAGGGAAAGGCAAAAGGGAAACAACTGAAGAACTTGATAAGTCACAAAATATGTCCTCTCCTTTAGCTAGCAGGAACACTATTTTTGAAAACCCACGATTAACTAGAACAAACAAATATATAGCATTGTCGGGTAGCTACCTTTGCCTTGAACAGCCATTTGTAGCATTGTCGGATACCTACCCTCACTATGTTCAGTCATTTGTGGCATTGTCGGGTACCTACCCCGGCTTTGCACAGTCATCTATGGCATTGTCGGGTGCCTACTTTCGCCCCATAAAGTCATATATGGCATTGTCCGGTATCTAACCACACTTTGTACTCATATATAGTACTGTCGGGTACCTTAACTCGCTTTGTGAGTCATTTATAGCATTATCGGGTACCTACCCTCACCTTTTACCAGCTTGTATAGAATTGTAGAGTAGCTGGTTACACGGCAAATATGTCGATTGGAAATGTCTGACATCAGACGTTTTATTAAATATATAAGTAGTTAAGTTAACACACTATAAAGCTGTGAAATTGATAATACTATTATCAGTGTGACATAAAGATTTCTAAAACACATTTAACCATCAGAAGAAGGCGGGTGGTGGATGGATCCGAGGAATAAAGAAATATGAAGTGAAACACTTCTCTGCGCAATTTAGCGAGTAGTTTATCTGATCAAGGCTAGAATAATGAAAGGAAAGATTTGGAAGTGACCCAACGGCAGTAAGGGTCCAAGTACAAATAATTTAAGCAAAGTAACGTGAAATTGGCCGATTAGTATGGTAAACTGTATTCCCGCGGCCGCTTTAATGGGATAAACCGGCATGATTTAATGAGGAAATGTGGTGTAAAAAGAATGATTTAAAAACCAGTAGTATTTTAACTTCAATGTGGGTTATATATGGAGTCCTTGGAATACGTCTACAATTTACTCAACAATTTGAATGTGAAATTTGAAAATTCAAAATATTGAGCATAAATACAGGAATTCAAAACTAATGTCAACATAAAGTTGAAACAGAGATAATACGTAACCACAATCCATAAAACATAACGCACCTAAGGAGGTCAAACGGTACACATATTAAGGAACAGAGGCACAAGGAACGGCCCAACAGACCATAAGGAATAATTAAGAGAATCAAAGTGGACAGTAAAAGGAGGGGGAGGGGAGAATTAATGGATGGAAAGCTCACAGGACAATTCAAGACAACTGGCCACAATAGGCCAAAATTGGGCAGGAAACACTCTGAACACTGTATAAAGTGACATAATTGCATAGGGGAAAGGGGACCATAAAACATTCATAACACAAACAGAAACAACAATCATATAGCGAATTACAGCCTTGGAACTCTCAGTAAAGAATACTGGGGGTTTAAATCGATTTAACAGCTAGCTAACCTCACACCTTATCGCTATATGGTCATTGATTTCCAACATATATACATAAATTGACTAAGTAGGCAGTAACTAATCATTAAAATAAACCAACCATCACGTACATATCAACAGACATACAGTAACTTATCGAGCACGGACATACTTTAATGATAACAAATGAAAAACATGATTTAATGACAACCAATGTTGATGAGAGGGGGTTTGATAACGTATCAATAAATCACTGTACATCACAAACAACATGAGTTATGCTTATGCACTCTTACTGTGGTTGTTTTTATGCGAAAGCATTACGTATGAAGTTAAAATATGTATGTATGGTGATAAAGAAGAACTGTTACGGTCGTTAAGTTGATTTATCATTCCAGATTCAAAGTGATTGTTTCATGCGAGAATTTAAAGAATTTAGAGAAGAAGGAGAACAGATTGACATTAATTTTGAAAATGTGTTGAAAGTTGAGAATACTTAAATCAAGGGAAGAAATTAAGAGGGTACTTAATATGTTTTCAGCAGTGGTTGATTTACACAACCGGAACATAGTTTCTTACATAATGAAAACCGAACACTGGAGAAAATAATGGGAATAGTTTTCACCGTTATCAATGCAGAACATCATAAAGTGTACTGCAAACTTAAACATTAATTGCATCGTATCGTCTTATGTATTAACATATGGCGGATGTTGTAATTTATTGTTTGATGTGTGGTCTTCATTAATTATATATGTGACATAGTCTTAGTAAATACATTAAAGGAAAACATTTTGTCTGAACATCATTTAAATGCGAATACTCCTTGAGGTTATTTGGCAAAATAATAATGTTCATGTGTCATTGAAAAGAACAATAAGCAAAAGTATTTAGATTACATTTCATCATAAAGTGGTTGAATAAGTGGACTCTTATGCTCAAGTAAGACACTCTTATAAAACATCTCATAACCAAGTCCTGGGTTAAAACGATCGACCCTATATTGATATGATGTCAAATGATGGTGTGACATGTTTGTACGTTGTTATTGATACATAGTTTAAAGATATCAGAAACAGTCCATACTGCTAAGGAAACAAATATTTACAGAAGTCTGATCAGACAAAGGCACAACGTTTATCAATCAGGGCTTTAAGAAGTTTATGAAACAACGTGGTATGCATTAATTTCCTCACATACTACACATAAAACTAATAATGTTGAAGAGTTATACGTACTGTTTGTACAATTGTGTTTAGAATAATAAGACAAAAACATATTTACGGGAATCATTCATTATTATCATTTAGAAGATCTGGTGAAGAACTGATGTGTTACTGATAATTCCAAGGTTGTTAATCTCTATTTGATTATCAGCTCACTTTATGTTTAAAATAAATAATATTCTCCTTCTCATGCATATAATTTTTTGGACTGATATAATGATCGTGTTCATTGCCTCCCAATTTCTGTCCGTGGCCAACTTGGTTTTCTGTCTTGTTTTGGAATGCATTCCCTCCCCTTAAATGCATTCTTACAACTCTCGTAATTGTCTTTGACAATCAGCTTGACAATTCCTTATTGCCTCACCCCAACAGATGTGTGCGCTTACGCTTCCTCAGCTCCTAGTGATTCGTGTACGGGCGTTTTCCTGGGATGTGTGTGGTTAGCCATTGTCTTGTGAATGAAGCGTTCCCTGTACCATCGTAATCCTTCTTCAAAAGAAAGTGTTTATTAGCTTCAGCAAACATTCAAAATAAACACTAAGTAAATTTGTCAGCAGTTTCTGTAAGCATATCTATCATTATGTTTAAGGATTTGCAAACACTCAGAGGGGGTTGTCAGTTTCGACCTGAAAGTTTTATATAAATATAATACTGACAGACACTGTAACTTTTATAGCATAGTTACATAGTTTACGAACATGACTATTAATTTGTATAGTATATTAATCCAGCATTATTCATATTAATCCAACATTAAAAAAATAGTGTATTTCTATTATCTTCCTTACATGTACATCCACATCACAGTAATGTGAAAGTAAGTATAAGCACTCTAATTGCTATGTTTTCCTTGAATACATGTTTACATACAAATAAATTAGCTTTGTGAATTACGTTACCTTCAAGTTGCCATGTATGTATTGCAACTAACACATTTATCTGTGATAATTTGTCTGTACTAGTGTGAATATTACAAAGAGTTCTGTCACGTTTTTCAATTCGAAAACGTTTAAGGTCTGCCATAACGTAGGTATTTTTGTTCTGCAATTCACGCAATACAAATACTTGAATCAATTGCTTAAAATTAGTTTAAAATTTGACAAAATGTGCTGTTTTCTGATTAAATATTAGTTATCATTTTATTTCAGTTTTGTTTAATATTTATTGTGTTCTCGAAGTATGTTGTTTGATGAAATATGTTCACGTGTTAAGTGTGTTCCTTTGATACTATTAAACCTGTCATTACGTAAAAAAGACAATATCCCTCGTTGGTGACGTAAGTCACGTGTGATTTTATTGGTTCTATTCAAACAAACCCATTTCAATAAGCGACTCGATATGATTTACTACATGTATAACTGTTTAAAATGGATGCTGGATATGTATATCAAAACGAAAAAAAACAGTTATGCTTGTATTCTCATCTAATATAAATGTAATTAGACATTTTATTCAACATATTGTTAACTTAACTCGTTTTAGCTGATTGTCGCCTTAATGATGCTGGTCAGAGGTGACTCAGTCGCGTCAGTTTCACGGGCACTTAATTGCCAAAGCATCACAATAATCAAGTTACGTGATAGGTTTATGCAAACGGGTACTGTTACCGATCTCCCCGAACGGGCTGGCCACGCGTGACTGACGTCAGACTGGATCGTCACATTGATTTGACACGCATGAGACGTCGTTACCAAACCGCCTCTGCTACAGCGGGGTAATACGCTATAAGCCGAGACACGGTTCTGATTCGACTTCGTCAAAGTGGTTGGCCTTTTTGACCGAGACGTCCCTATAGTGGCCCTATACTGTCACAACGTCGTCGCACAGCGCGTTTGAACTGGGCAGAGCTTCATTGTCGAAGGCTGAGGGTGCAGTGTAACAGAAACGTCTTTACTGACGAATGCCGGTTTATTTATTCTGAGCTACCACGAAGATATGGTTAGAGTGTATAGACGAAGGGGAGAGCAATTTGCTTCAGATGAACAGGTTTGGTTAGGACAGCGTAATGGTGAGGGGGAACCATGACAATCATACAGACGGATCTGGTTATCGTTCAGGGCAACCTTAATGTCAGTGTTACATTAATCAAGTGATGAGACCAGTAGCTGTCCCTTTTATCAATACCCACGGTCCTGCTAAACTGATGAATGACAATGCAAGGCCCCACACGGCAAGACTTACGCAGCAATTTCTAAATGGGAATTGAGTTAACGTCTTGCCTCGGCATGCCCTGTCTACGTATCTTAATCCCATTGAGCATATTTGGGATGCTCTTGATCGCAGGGTGAGGTCAAGGCAAGACGTTAACAATTGAGATGAACTAAGCAACGCCTTGCAAGTGGAATGGAATACTATTCCTGCAGACGTCATACAACGTTACGTGAATTCCATGCGGCGACGTATTTCAGAAGTTATTATCTGATATGGCGGTCATACCAGATGTTAATGCAATCTTGCATTGACTTGTCCTGTGATCTTCTCCATCCATTAGTCCCCCTTCCCCCTTCCTTCACTGCCCACTTTGATTCTCCTAGTTATTCCTTGTGGTCTGCCGGGCCATTCCTTGTGCCTCTGGTCCTTAACATGTGTACCCTTTGACCTCGGAGTGTTGTTTTCCCGGAGGTCTGCGTGGGGAGGCACTGTCTTGTGTATGTGGCGTTCCCTGTAGCTACGTATTCTCTCTCTTTTTTAACATAATTTTGCAACAAATTACATTGAATCTACGCAAAAAATTCTTTAGCTATTTGTGTATTTTTGATTTTTGACGTTTTAATGGAATTCAAAACAATAAAGTAAACACATTGGTTAGAAGGGTAATTGAATAAGCTAAAAATAATGATACCACACATGATAATATTCCATCATTGGATTTTCAGAAAATAAAAAAATAAAAAGAGCACACTTTCTTTTGCCTTTGAGTATATTTCTTATAATTCATAGTGCGAAAAATGGAAAATGTGTTTGGCAAACAGGCGGTTTGTGCTACAAAGTAAGTGAATATTGGGCTGTTACATGTACTACGAAATTCACACACACGTAATTGATTCCCCACACAGACCAAAGGGAAACAGCAGCCTACGAAATATAAGGAACTAAAGAGTTGCAAGGGTAAACATGTATGTGAATGGAGGAGCAGGAAAAAGCCTGGCTGACTATCATAAACAACCATGGATAATATAGGGGGACAACAAGGGGAGATTGAATGGATGGAATACACCCCAGGACAAGCCAAGAAAGCCAGTAGTCACATGGTTAACAGAAACAATGAAGAGAGTTTAAATCGAATTAATATCTAGCTAACCTCACACGTAACCGATTAAATACTGGTAACAGGAAATAGTTATTTAATGAAAATTAAAAAAGAAATACAATTTTAATTAAAATATTCAGAAACGAATCAATTTACGTCTATACTAGTAATAATTAAGCTGTGTTATGAAACAGTTATAAATTATATACCTATATATTTATTTACCAGCTGGACAATAACGAAAGCGCCAAAAGTTCATATGTTGTGTTAGATGTTTTGCTTTAGTGAAAGATGAAAAGACGATTTAATAGGTAATACAACAATCTCAGTCTGTTTCACGGTCATCAGAAAACATGCCAACGTTCACGTTCATCAGTCACCATGACAACGTGTACTTAAGTCTTAAATGTCACGTTAACGCCATTAGTGAGTTGTTGCTTATATATATTATTGTTCATAATGCTAATCATTTATATCTGGAACATTGCAAATGCTTGAAAGTATGACATAAGTGTGAAATAAGAGAGATGTAGTGAAACCTATGTATATGTAGCAAACATTCGTACATGAAGAGGAAGTCTTCCGTATGCATGCTACATGTATTTATTGCGCAATACTTAATTATTTTCCCGGGTGAACAAAGATCAACTATGAATGTGGCTGCTATTTACAGTGTTTATTCGCGTTACACTTATTTTGCCGTATGTATTCAAGTCGAGTTTTCGGCGTATTTAGATACGAAATAAATACTGCACGGATGAATCACATGGATTATGGTACGGGTAATTTCGCCGAGTCGACCGGTGTACTTCATGAAATATTTTGCTCGATGAGCTTATGGTCCTTTTGTAGAAAAAGGATTGTTTTGTTTAAACACTGTTTTACATAAAATGATACAAATGATCATACTTAACATGTTACTAAAGTCTCTAAAATAAATCACCTATAAACTACCAATGATATACGCCTTAACAGATATGTCGACCAATACAATGTATATTTGCTTTGCTGCATCGGGAACATAGCTGAGCGCATTTGTATTGACCAAGTACATTTTCAACTTCAATTATGATGATGACTTTTAATCTCATTTTCAATCTGGATTCTCACCTGAAAAATCAATAGTGTTTGTATAATTTCTCTTTAATATTAGCAACGACTTTGATAACGTGCAACACAATGGCCAGTTAAAAACTGCTAGACAGGACAGACAAATGGAATTGATTGGTTTTCTATGTATCGACATTTTGCCAAACAGACGAAAAAAAATTGCATGCAGTCATTGATAATCCTATTCATGCTGCTGAAACAGTTCACTCTGCCATTGACAAGGTATCCGAAAGGGTAGATAAATTGTTGATCAAAAAGCGAAACTATAGGGTTTGGGTGGTTTATCATGAAAAAACTCATATCACAACAAGATAGAATATCTTGAAAATTCATATCTTCTTCAGACCTCTAATCGCAAAACTATGAAACACATGATCTCCACAACATACAGTACAATGCATCACTTCTAGTTTCATTTGAATCAATTGATAAACTAAGTAGAAAATGCCTTCGGAATCCATTGAAAGTAAAAGGCATGACCACTAGGTGGTTTAAATGTATGAAATATTGATTATCATTCTTCTTTTAATCCGGCTTATGTGTGAGGAATAGTATGAGTACAATTTACGAAATGCAATTTCATTATCCTATTTGATTCTAAGTTCCTCCAGTTTATCATCCAACGTTGCTACTGGTCTTTGTATTATTCCATAGACTACATTATTCGAAATCAACTATGTTTAAAATACCGTAACCATTATTCTATAATTAGTTTTGTATTGTTATCCAAATATTGCCGAAGATTTCCCATTTAGTATTTACATAATCCATTTTAACAATGCAATTTTGAGAAACATTGTTAGTATCATTGATTTGATATATTGTCAATCACATTGTTTTCGCGAAAGCGTGATGTTCGCGTTCATTCGTGAATCCGGAGACATGCGAATTCAAAATTCTCGCGAAAATATGCTTGTCGTGACTAAAATCAGGCATGCACGGTGCATATCCGAAATTGTGTATACTCTGTTATGTATACATAAGCGATGTGACTGTATGACGATATTACACAAATACAAACTGGCATATATAAATATAGGAAAATATTTTAAAGTAAATAAACAAAACACCACCAATTATCACGTCTTTTATTTCACAATCTCTGTGTTAAACAGAAAACGAAGCATCATTTAAAATGACATGGCAAAATCATTGTCCTGTGTTCACTAATTGTTCATATGTTCGGGACAAACATAGTATACTAATTTAATCCCTCGCCCACTCACACTTAACCATGTCCGTTTCTCCTGCTACTTTCTTTTTAATGACAGCGACAGTATGTATTTGTCATTTCATGCGACAGTCGTTATTCGACAGCGTAATATTAAAACCATTCATGTCAATCTTAAATTCGCGACGGAGGAAAGACGCAAATTCATCACTTTGCGAAAATTTCATACCGCGAAAATAAGTGATATACAGTTAGCACAAATCCGGAAGAGAAAATATGCAACGAGCAATGACTCATTTGACAATTATCGATAAATTGCGACGTTTTGACATAGTTGTCACGTCGGCCTAAATATGTGGACGTGCTTCTTGCTGGTAACATTGTTCATCGTCTGTAGGTAAGTAAGTTTTGAATATTTGTGAATAATCAATTTATCCGTTTTATTAACAATGTGTGCATTACATGTCGAACATGAAAATACTCGTCATATTTTATTAAAACTATCACAACGATGAATGATGAATCCTCGCATACTATTTCAAGTTCGCCGGAGAAAGTTCTCATTGCAAACATAAATTTGTTTAAAGATTTCGACTCATTTTAGTCCTGATGATGATGTCTTATAAATGAGAAGTACGATCAAAATGTAACGTAAAGTTTGAAGTTTTCTTTACTATTTTTTTTCAATAAAGTATTTGATCTTGGTTACTTTCCAAAAGACTTGCCCGAGTGGTATGCTAAGGTACCACTATGTATATAAATAAGAAATCAAAAGAGTACTTTTGCATCGTGAAAAAACTTGATACAGTCTTAAATTTGATTTGTTTTCTCTATCAATATAATTTATAATTGATTTAAGTATTTAAGATTATGTCTTACTATTAACTACATTTTTTCCGGTTCAATTTACATAAGGTTATTTATTTAATATTTTGTATTTTTTTCACATTCTGATGTAAAACATTTAGTTACTGACATCCAGGTCATACTGAGGCTGCTTAATTCATAATACATAACCCAATAGTGTACATATAAAATGCATTTATATAGTTCACCAGAAAAAAATAACTTTATATATTTTGAACTTGCGGGACACAATAATGCAATGGGGTGTGGCTCAGAAAGTAGGTCTGACTTGGGTGATTTTTTTTACATTATATTTCATTTTGTTTTGATATATAGGTATACATAGTGAGGATGACGTTTTTGATTGTGATATTGCTATCGTCGTAGCTAGCCTCCTTCACGGTGGTCCCAATAATGGGTAGATATAAGACAGCAGTAGTATCTATATGGTTTTAAGTATATATATATACATATTGTTATCGTTATTAAATAACATAATCATATACAAGCGGCACAAGCGAAGGCAACGATGAAACATATTTGCATATACAAATTATTAACTACATGATCGCTATTGTACCATACATAATAACAATAATAAAACTACAACCATACTTATTATACAGCAACATACGTAATTAGACGTATACAAAATACACTGCATCAATATTACAAATTGTCATAAGTAGGACAAAGGGTCAAGCTAGGCACGCAAAACATTGTGTAAAGCACATGTTAGCATCAACGAGTAGGGTTGTTCATCATAACACTGCGTTGCACGACCCAGTAATCTAGCACACTGGGTACCGATTTTGGACTTCATTAAGTCCGAGAATAAACCATAGCCGCCAACATCTATAATAATATCCCATAATTTCCGGCGGGCACTCTATCTAGAAGTACAGTAGAAGATGTTGTGTTCTATAAAATTTTCCGACGACATGCTTCTTTGCTTACATGTCCTTGGATATTGATTTGAAACCATTAACCCTATGTTGTTGAGTAATGTTGTATACATAGCACACGTATTAGGGTTGTCATATGATGTTGTTGAGCAATGTTGGATACAAAGCACATGTATTAGGGTTGTCATATGATGTTGTTGAGCAATGTTGGATACATAGCACATGTATTAGGGTTGTTTTTTGACATTATGCCAAGTTGTTATTAACTAGCTGATTGATAAGTAGCCCGAACACTTGAAGCAATCTAAGGGCGACTGCAATTCCGTAATGGCTCTAAATTTTCAAGCGTTGTGTAAAAGTATCTTTAATAAGGTATTCCAGGCACCCTTGGATGGTAAACGACCTGTGTGTGCAGTCTTGAAAAAACATACACAATAGTGTATTTGTGTAGAAGGCGAAATACATCAGGAATAAAACCTCGTGACTGCTTGTCAAGATTCAAAAATCGTATCAGTCTATTCACAAACATCTTCTTGGATAAATGAATACATGGTAGTCTACACATTTTTTCAACAATAAAAAAGTTGTGTTAAGTGTGTAATGTTGATGTTGATGTTTCTTCCCACTTTCGGCCTATTGTTGTCAGCTGTCTTGACTTGTATTGTGATGTATTCCATCCATTAAATCTCCTCCCCTGTTTGTCTTCTTTAATTATTCTTAGTTATCCCTTATGGTCGACCAGGCCGTTCACTTACGTATTTACCCATGCGCCTCCTCAATTGCTTGCTGTGTTGTGGTCTGTGTGGAGAGGCCTTGTCTTATGTGTGTGGCGTTCCCTGTAGCGACCTATTTTCGCTCTCATACCTAATGTTATGCAGTGTATTCTCGAAAGCACAGCTGAACTAACAACTAACAGCTGTGAATTCGGGAACGAACTTCTGAACTACAAACTGACAACTAACAGAAAACTTCACAGACATATAGGACATTTTCCGAAACCACTGATAAATTTGTCTGACATGCTTTGTGTCTTTGATGTAAATCTTCTGCCATACTTACATAACTTAATTTGGTCGTTTTGCTTCACTTCATGGAACTATATCTTCTTGTGTACCCTGATGAGGAATTGCTTCTCTGTGCTTCGACAATCTAACTTTATTTAACTTTATTACATTGGTAAAATAATGAGCCCGACTGTGAAATAAGTTAAAAAGGTAATCATCTTCGTGAAACTGCAATACATAAACTATAGAAACATCTGTAAAAAAAGTGAAATAATTTAAGTCGAGCTTTATTTTTGAAGGGTTAGCAGTATTCTTAGTATTGTGCCTATATTATAATTAGAGAATGATCAGTGTTTTACCAAAACCTCCCTTAAAACCAGTTTGGAAACATGCCATATACGCACGTCATCAACAAATTACCAAAAATAAACTATTATAATTTAAGAATAGTGATCCGGTGTAGGTAAACATGTATAAATAAGTCGCAAACCATGTGTTAACAAACATTTGAGAAACATAACATCGTCATTGGACCTTTTTCACAAACATTTCGCGCAGACGTATCGATGATTTATTTAACAAAACTTCTAGTGCAAGATTTCAGTTTAAAATCCCAAGTCTGCATTTTAATGACTAAGAATGTTAGCCCGACAGTACAGACACTAATAATGTATATGTCAGTACAAGACTATCACTAATTTGGATTATACACACCACCAATTAGTTTTGTAATACGATATGTAATGTACACAATGTAGCTCATATAAGGGGTGAGGTAATGCAAACATTGTAGTTTTGATTGTCATTTCAGATTGGCAGATGCTGGACATTGCACAACTTCTTACCGTTGTTATAAAACATGTTCGGCCACGTCGAGATTTCACGTACACTGTGAAACGTGGGGATGGGGCCGTTGTACAAGATACAGGTATCGCATTATTTATACATGTATTTGCAATATTGTAATCCGTAGATAGATTTATGACATCAAATTTCAGCATCACGGAATATGCGACGGAAAAATGAAAAGAATCAGGACTTTTACACATAGTAACGTATTATTTTACATATTCATACAATATATTATTCGTTGTTATGTGACGTCATTTCCTGCACCGGTGTAAACGCGGGAAATCCGGTACGGATAAAATTCAACTCGATGGTTACTGTTTGGTGGTAACGATGTCTTCCGCATTATATAAGAGCCAGATGTTTCCATCCGCTCACGAAACCAGTAATACATTCTTTTTCATGCATACCAATTTTAGAAAATAAAAGACGGGATCAAACACAACTACTAACGCTTTCATGACGTTTTACCTAAAGTAATGTTTTATTTAAATTTGTTCAAAGTATTATTCGTTGTAATGTGACGTCATTTTATGTGACGGCTTCAGCATGAGACTCATCTAATTCGGAGGATGTAAGATAGAGTTTGGGGTATAAATGATCTTTGTTGTAAAGGAGACCTTCGTTGCTCCAAATTTCGTCTCTAAACATTATTATTCATTTATATTTTAATGCCTTTTTTTACAATTTAAAAAACATATTCGCCTGTTTATTCGCAGTAGACTACATACATTTTTATTCAGCTGCGTGAAATATTTACAACATTAAAATATGTAGCTGGGTATGAAAAATCAGTATAAATGTGGCACTAAGTACCTTAAGATCTACATTAAGTTACAAATTCTTTACATCTTTCTGAATTTTATTGACTCATATTCGAGCAGGACATTGCAGGTTCTACATGTTGTACGAATTGCAATTGATACCAATAATGGGCTAAAACACCAAGTCGTTTATTTTCTATCAAACAGTTACATGTATGTTCCTTTGGAGAATGTTGTAATATGTTAACAATATCGTTCCTGTTTAATGTCAGTTATATAAAGCGGCATAGCTTTTTTCTCTTCTCCGATGGCTACATGATAGTTTCAAACCATCCAATTTGCTGTTCATTTTACAAAAATACTTTCTTTTCCTGACATTGACGTGTTCTTTACCGAAAGTTATATATATCAGGACGAAAGTAGGGGTATTTTGGTTACCTGAATCACTTATTTATATATCGCTTTCATTACAAATTGGGAATGCCCTTAAAATTTAATGTCATTTTTTCATACGTGTCTTTATGACAGAAAGCGTCTCAATCAACAGTTTACCTTCAGTTATTCAGTGACAGCAAATAGTTTTTGGAAGAAAGAAGGAAGTTTAATATCTTATTACTTGCATATGAAATCCAGTTCAGCGAAATAATGAGACATTGTTTACATACAATAACTACACAAAACGTGTACTGCCGGTATAACGTTGAAACACATCATGTCAGTAATGTTTTCCCCGATGACCTTTATTAATTAATTTAAATATTCGACGCGTCATAAATAGGCAATTCCCATGACGTAATTTCGGCGAGCTTATATTGAGGATAATATCTATAAATAATATTTCAGAACTAGATACTGGAGTTGTGATGACACATGCTACAGGCGATATTGTTGTTCAGGTTACACAGGAAGTAGTTGCCAAACACGTAAGTGAAATAAAAACAATGTCACATATGCAAACCAAAGACGAAAATTTAATAAAACTGCTGAATATGTTACGTCCCTATTATAAACTTGTGAATCTTTCTAATTTTATGTAAATATTATTACATTATGCACACATGTACCTATAATAATTCCATGTATGCACCTATTTTTATACTTCATGATGATTCACAGTTGTTTATAAACAACATAAACCTTTTATTTGTTTGTATGTACACTTACGACTTTTCCATACACATTATCTAGCAATATGTTATGGATCGACCAGCTGTTCGAACGGTTGGTGTGCCTCACCAGACAGGTGTGAATGTAGTGCAGGATTTTCCGGATCACGTTGCTCAGGTACGTCTGGAAAAAAAACACGTGTATAAATAACTTTCACACGAGACACGTAATTGTGGCCTCTTATGTCCAGCACTTGTCTGTCTGTGTCGAAGTGTTAGTTGGGTTGATCATGTGTAGTTTAATTAATCGGCCACCCTCTTCTCTATGCATTATGTACATTAGGTCATATATATCAGTTTATTTTCTCCAGAATTCTTTCTTCCTTATGACAGCATTTCAAAAAATTATACTTATTGTCCTAATTGTACTTATCATTAGGGTATATCTATCAGTTAGATATAACCAAGCTTTTTTCTTTTATATCCCCAGTATTTTTACTGACAGTTCCCAGGCTGTAATTCGCCGTATGGTTATTATTTCTGTTTGTTTTTTAAATGTATATTATATTTCCCTCCCCCTGTGCAATACTTTCACTCTATATATTGTTTATATATTTTCTGCCCAGTTTCGTCCTATTGTTGCCAGCTGTCTTGACTTGTCCAGTGTTCTTTTCCATCCCTTTATTCTTGCCCCACACTGTTTTTCCTCTTTGATTCTCCTAGGTATTCCTTATGGTCGGCCAGGCCATTCCTTGCGCATCTACTCCAATACGTATGTAGAATTGAGCCTCCTCAAGTGCCTTATGTTTAATGTATTGATGTTTTCCCGGAGGTCTGTGAGGGGAGCCACTGTCTTTTGTATGTGGCGTTCCCTGTAGCAACTTGTTCTATCTTTCAAGCAGCGACTCAGTAAGGGAGTGTAAAAGTTAATGGATGTCATGACAATGTGCAACTTGAAATAAATGATGAAGCTAGAGGTCTCAGTGATTAACAGCCAAAATAAGACCATAACTTATTGAATTAATTAATAATGAGCACTTTGATAATGTAACAACTTTCATAGAATAGGTTCTGAAACTATACTATTAACAAAGACAAACTAAAAAGCTTAAATAACTTCACCCCAACTAGATTGTATCTAATTTTCATTAAACTATTATAATATTATTATATCAGATATAAACGAATGTGCAGCATATCACGGCTGTCAACATAACTGTGTGAACACATATGGTTCATATACGTGTACATGTAGGAGTGGGTACACACGTGATCGACGATCATGCATTGGTTTGTATATCTGTAATTATTTATAAATGGGGAGGTTACACAAAAGCAATGATATTACCTTGTAGTGGAAGTATATAAATATTCACCGAGTATAATTATATCATTTGTTGCTCAATTGTTGCCGAGGCGCTAACTTTTTACGTACGGGAACTGTGCGAGTTATTGATATACATTGTATACGGTTACAATTATAGAATAACCGAATTCTCTAGATAAATTTACATATTTATCAAAACAGCTGATCGCTATTATATAAATATCTGATAAATACATAATGTTCTATAGGAGACTGTATGAAGACCACTGGTTCTGCGTGTTAGTAAACACAGTGGTTCCCAGTATAATAAGTCGCTTCTTCTATTCTATATTGTAAAGTTTCTAGCAACGCAGTGCTGCAAAGCCGTATACACATTTGTCTTTTTGGTGCTGGAACCTCAACTAGTTTGTAGCTAATTGTTATAAAACTATTAGAATACTATTATATATTAGATATAGACGAATGTTCAACAACCACTCACGGATGTCAACATGACTGTGTGAACACATTTGGTTCGTATGAGTGTACCTGTAGACTTGGATACACACTGGACTCTGATCTTAGATCATGTTTTGGTTTGTATATCTGCAATTTTTTTGCATGGATGATTACACAAAAGCTAGAATATTGCTTAATAGTGGAAGTATATAAATATTACGAAAACAGGTCATCGACATATTCAATTTGATATTTCAAATTTAAAAATCAAATGTTAAACTGAGTATATGTCATTTGCTTCTGAATTGTTGCCGCGGCGCTTATCTTTTAACGAAACGAGAACTCTGCGAGTATTGATATGCATAAGGGTTCTTAAATGCGTTCAAAAAAATCAAACCATTTTGATGTTTGTGTAACATACGTGTATAATATAACATTGTTGGTGTTATATGTCGATGAATGTAGAATAGACAACGGGGGATGCTCAACCGATTGTGAATATTTTACATTATTTTACAAATACAATGTTAGATCAAATGTGAAGAAAGCCAATTATTTTGTCCATACTTTCTTACATACTTTCTCTCCCGCGGTCCGGAAGGCCACGTGTTACTGACGCCAGACTAGATCGACACGCATTAATATCACAGTTTATGAATGTGTTTTTCATTTTGACAAATGTACCCGATCGAAGTCTAACACTAACCAAAATCGCTCCGTTAGAAAGATATATCCATACACGACTAACTACCTAATTTGCTATAAATTATTGTGTTAAAGAATGATGCTGACATTCAAAAGCACAATTGTTTCTCTGCATCTTTTACATAAGTCGGAGGAATCTAAACAAAATAATACTTAATATTCCACAGACAAAAATGAATGCAGCCTTGGGAGTTCAGAATGCTCTCACATGTGTAACAACACGGAAGGCTCATATGAATGTTCCTGTCATAATGGATACTCTCTTGATATTGATGGGTATAAGTGTACTGGTAGGTATCATTACAGTTATACGATAGTAACGCTGATAATAACGTCATTAACTATATATGCTTCTGCTTACTGCTATCTATACTCAAACAAAGACAGAGTACTCTATTTGTGGATAATCATTTAAATGCATCGGTTGTTAAGTTTTTTTATACGATGATTAGGTGACTGTCGCTGGCCAC
Source organism: Mactromeris polynyma (assembly GCA_032209605.1). Classification (NCBI taxonomy): domain Eukaryota; kingdom Metazoa; phylum Mollusca; class Bivalvia; order Venerida; family Mactridae; genus Mactromeris; species Mactromeris polynyma. The sequence goes on from JASFXZ010000028.1 coordinate 604,794, forward strand.
TGTGTTGAACAATTGCTATATATTTGTAAACATTTGGCTCAATATTGCATTTAATTTTACATTTTTTTGCATATGCAATGTTAGAACAAATGTGAAGGCAGCCAAACATTGTTTCCATACTTTCTTACATACTTTCTCTCCGGTGGTCCGGCAGGCCACGTGTTATTGACGCCAGACTAGATCGACACGCATCAATATCACAGTTTGTGAATGTGTTTTTCATTTTGACAAATGTACCCGATCGAAGTCTCAAACTAACCAAAATCTCTCAGTTAGAAAGATATATCCATAAAAGACTAAATACCTAATTCGCTATAAATTATTGTGTTAAAGAATGATGCTGATATTCATAAGCACAATTGTTTCTCTGCATCCTTTACATAAGTCGGAGGAATCTAACAAAATAATACTTAATATTCCACAGACAAAGATGAATGCAGCCTTGTGAGTCATAATGGATACTCTCTTGATTTTGATGGGTATAATTGTACTGGTAGGTATCATTACAGTTATACGATAGTAACGCTGATAATAACGGCATTAACTATATATGCTTCTGCTTACTTCTATCTATACTCAAACATAGACAGAGTACTCTATTTGTGGATAATTATTTAAATGCAGCGGTTGTTAAGTTTTTTATACGATGATTAGGTGACTGTCGCTGGCCACTGTGTTGAACAACTGCTATATATTTGTAAACATTTGGCTCAATATTGCATGTTATTTTACATTATTTTGCAAATACAATGTTAAAACATATGTGAACGCAGCCCAACATTGTTTCCATACTTTCTTACATACTTTCCCTCCGGCGGTCCGGCAGGCCACGTGTTACTGACGCCAGACTAAGTCGACACGCATCAATATCACAGTTTGTGAATGTCTTTTTTCAGTTTGTCAAATGTACTCAATCGAAGTCTAAAGCTAACCAAAATCTCTCCGTTGGAAAGATATATCCATAAACGACTATATACCGAATTCGCTATAGATTTTTGTGTTAAAGAATGATGCTGACATTTATAAGCACAATTGTTTCTCTGCATCTTTTACATACATGTAAGTCGGAGGAATCTAAAAAAATAATAATTAATATTCCACAGACAAAGATGAATGCAGCCTTGGGAGTTCAGAATGCTCTCACATGTGTAACAACACGGAAGGCTCATATGCATGTTCCTGTCATAATGGATACTCTCTTGATTTTGATGGGCATAATTGTACTGGTAGGTATCATTACAGTTATACGATAGTAACGCTGATAATAACGGCATTAACTATATATGCTTCTGCTTCCTGCTATCTATACTCAAACAAAGACAGAGTACTCTATTCGTGAGTAATTATTGTTAATGCATCGGTTGTTAAGTTTTTTTATACGATGATTAGGTGTCTGTCGCTGGCCACTGTGTTGAACCATTGCTATATACGTACTTGTAAACATTTGGCTCAATATTGCATGTTATTTTACATTATTTGGCAAATACAATGTTAGAACAAATTTGAAGGCAGCCCAACATTGTTTACATAATTTCTTACATACTTTCTCTCCGGCGGTCCGGCAGGCCACGTGATACTGACACCAGACTAGATCGACACGCATCAATATCACAGTTTGTGAATATCTTTTTTTCAGTTTGACAAATGTACCCGATCGAAGTCTAAAACTAACCAAAATCTCTCCGTTAGAAAGATATATCCATAAACGACTAAATACCTAATTCGCTATAGATATTTGTGTTAAAGAATGATGCTGACACTTATAAGCACAATTGTTTCTCTGCATCTTATACAAAAGTCGGAGGAATCTAAAAAAATAATACTTAATATTCCACAGACAAAGATGAATGCAGCCTTGGGAGTTCAGAATGCTCTCACATGTGTAACAACACGGAAGGCTCTTATGAATGTTCCTGTCATAATGGATACTCTCTTGATTTTGATGGGCATAATTGTACTGGTAGGTACCATTACAGTTATACGATAGTAACGCTGATAATAACGGCATTAACTATATATGCTTCTGCTTACTGCTATCTATACTCAAACAAAGACAGAGTACTCTATTCGTGAGTAATTATTGTTAATGCATCGGTTGTTAAGTTTTTTTATACGATGATTAGGTGTCTGTCGCTGGCCACTGTGTTGAACCATTGCTATATACGTACTTGTAAACATTTGGCTCAATATTGCATGTTATTTTACATTATTTGGCAAATACAATGTTAGAACAAATTTGAAGGCAGCCCAACATTGTTTACATAATTTCTTACATACTTTCTCTCCGGCGGTCCGGCAGGCCACGTGATACTGACACCAGACTAGATCGACACGCATCAATATCACAGTTTGTGAATGTCTTTTTTTTCAGTTTGACAAATGTACCAGATCGAAGTCTAAAACTAACCAAAATCTCTCCGTTAGAAAGATATATCCATAAACGACTAAATACCTAATTCGCTATAGATATTTGTGTTAAAGAATGATGCTGACACTTATAAGCACAATTGTTTCTCTGCATCTTATACAAAAGTCGGAGGAATCTAAAAAAATAATACTTAATATTCCACAGACAAAGATGAATGCAGCCTTGGGACTTCAGAATGCTCTCACATGTGTAACAACACGGAAGGCTCATATGAATGTTCCTGTCATAATGGATACTCTCTTGATTTTGATGGGCATAATTGTACTGGTAGGTATCATTACAGTTATACGATAGTAACGCTGATAATAACGGCATTAACTATATATGCTTCTGCTTACTGCTATCTATACTCAAACAAAGACAGAGTACTCTATTCGTGAATAATAATTGTAAATGCATCGGTTGTTATTTTTTTTTATACGATGATTAGGTGACTGTCGCTGGCCACTGTGTTGAACAATTGCTATATATTTGTAAACATTTGGCTCAATATTGCATGTTATTTTACATTATTTTGCAAATACAATGTTAGAACAAATGTGGAGGCAGCCCAACATTGTTTCCATACTTTCTTACATACTTTTTCTCCGGCAGTCCGGCAGGCCACGTGTTACTGACGCCAGACTAAGTCGACACACATCAATATCACAGTTTGTGAATGTCTTTTTTCAGTTTGTCAAATGTACTCGATCGAAGTCTAAAACTAACCAAAATCTCTCCGTTGGAAAGATATATCCATAAACGACTAAATACCGAATTCGCTATAGATTTTTGTGTTAAAGAATGATGCTGACACTTATAAGCACAATTGTTTCTCTCCATCTTTTACATACATGTAAGTCGGAGGAATCTAAAAAAATAATAATTAATATTCCACAGACAAAGATGAATGCAGCCTTGGGAGTTCAGAATGCTCTCACATGTGTAACAACACGGAAGGCTCATATGCATGTTCCTGTCATAATGGATTCTCTCTTGATTTTGATGGGCATAATTGTACTGGTAGGTATCATTACAGTTATACGATAGTAACGCTGATAATAACGGCATTAACTATATATGCTTCTGCTTACTGCTATCTATACTCAAACAAAGACAGAGTACTCTATTCGTGAGTAATTATTGTTAATGCATCAGTTGTTAAGTTTTTTTATACGATGATTAGGTGTCTGTCGCTGGCCACTGTGTTGAACCATTGCTATATACGTATTTTTAAACATTTGGCACAATATTGCATGTTATTTTACATCATTTTGCAAAAACAATGATAAAACAAATGTGAAGGCAGCCCAACATTGTTTCCATACTTTCTTACATACTTTCTCTCCGGCGGTCCGGCAGGCCACGTGTTACTGACGCCAGACTAGATCGACACGTATCAATATCACAGTTTGTGAATGTCTTTTTTCAGTTTGTCAAATGTACCCGATCGAAGTCTAAAACTAACCAAAATCGCTCAGTTAGAAAGATATATCCATAACCGACTAAATACCTAATTCGCTATAGATATTTGTGTTAAAGAATGATGCTGACACTTATAAGCACAATTGTTTCTCTGCATCTTATACAAAAGTCGGCAGAATCTAAACAAATAATGCATAATATTCCACAGACGAAGATGAATGCAGCCTTGGGAGTTCAGAATGCTCTCACATGTGTATCAACACGGAAGGCTCATATGAATGTTCCTGTCATGATGGATACTCTCTTGATTTTGATGGGTATAATTGTACTGGTAGGTATCATTGCAGTTATACAATAGTAACGCTGATAATAACGGCATTAACTATATATGCTTCTGCTTACTTCTATCTATACTCAAACATAGACAGAGTACTCTATTTGTGGATAATTATTTAAATGCAGCGGTTGTTAAGTTTTTTATACGATGATTAGGTGACTGTCGCTGGCCACTGTGTTGAACAATTGCTATATATTTGTAAACATTTGGCTCAATATTGCATGTTATTTTACATTATTTTGCAAATACAATGTTATAACATATGTGAACGCAGCCCAACATTGTTTCCATACTTTCTTACATACTTTCCCTCCGGCGGTCCGGCAGGCCATGTGTTACTGACGCCAGACTAAGTCGACACGCATCAATATCACAGTTTGTGAATGTCTTTTTTCAGGTTGTCAAATGTACTCAATCGAAGTCTAAAACTAACCAAAATCTCTCTGTTGGAAAGATAAATCCATAAACGACTATATACCGAATTCGCTATAGATTTTTGTGTTAAAGAATGATGCTGACATTTATAAGCACAATTGTTTCTCTGCATCTTTTACATACATGTAAGTCGGAGGAATCTAAAAAAATAATAATTAATATTCCACAGACAAAGATGAATGCAGCCTTGGGAGTTCAGAATGCTCTCACATGTGTAACAACACGGAAGGCTCATATGCATGTTCCTGTCATAATGGATACTCTCTTGATTTTGATGGGCATAATTGTACTGGTAGGTATCATTACAGTTATACGATAGTAACGCTGATAATAACGGCATTAACTATATATGCTTCTGCTTCCTGCTATCTATACTCAAACAAAGACAGAGTACTCTATTCGTGAGTAATTATTGTTAATGCATCGGTTGTTAAGTTTTTTATACGATGATTAGGGGTCTGTCGCTGGCCACTGTGTTGAACCATTGCTATATACGTACTTGTAAACATTTGGCTCAATATTGCATGTTATTTTACATCATTTTGCAAAAACAATGATAAAACAAATGTATAGGCAGCCAAACATTGTTTCCATGCTTTCTTACATACTTTCTCTCCGGCGGTCCGGCAGGCCACGTTATACTGACGCCAGACTAGATCGACACGTATCAATATCACAGTTTGTGAATGTCTTTTTTCAGTTTGTCAAATGTACCCGATCGAAGTCTAAAACTAACCAAAATCGCTCAGTTAGAAAGATATATCCATAACCGACTAAATACCTAATTCGCTATAGATATTTGTGTTAAAGAATGATGCTGACACTTATAAGCACAATTGTTTCTCTGCATCTTATACAAAAGTCGGCAGAATCTAAACAAATAATGCATAATATTCCACAGACGAAGATGAATGCAGCCTTGGGAGTTCAGAATGCTCTCACATGTGTATCAACACGGAAGGCTCATATAAATGTTCCTGTCATGATGGATACTCTCTTGATTTTGATGGGTATAATTGTACTGGTAGGTATCATTGCAGTTATACAATAGTAACGCTGATAATAACGGCATTAACTATATATGCTTCTGCTTACTTCTATCTATACTCAAACATAGACAGAGTACTCTATTTGTGGATAATTATTTAAATGCAGCGGTTGTTAAGTTTTTTATACGATGATTAGGTGACTGTCGCTGGCCACTGTGTTGAACAATTGCTATATATTTGTAAACATTTGGCTCAATATTGCATGTTATTTTACATTATTTTGCATATGCAATGTTAGAACAAATGTGAAGGCCGCCCAACATTGTTTCCATACTTTCTTACATACTTTCTCTCCGGTGGTCCGGCAGGCCACGTGTTATTGACTCCAGACTAGATCGACACGCATCAATATCACAGTTTGTGAATGTGTTTTTCATTTTGACAAATGTACCCGATCGAAGTCTAAAACTAACCAAAATCTCTCCGTTAGAAAGATATATCCATAAAAGACTAAATACCTAATTCGCTATAAATTATTGTGTTAAAGAATGATGCTGACATTTATAAGCACAATTGTTTCTCTGCATCCTTATCATAAGTCGGAGGAATCTAAAAAAATAATACTTAATATTTCACAGACAAAGATGAATGCAGCCTTGGGAGTTCAGAATGCTCTCACGTGTGTAACAATACGGAAGGTTCATATGAATGTTCCTGTCATAATGGATACTCTCTTGATGTTGATGGGTATAATTGTACTGGTAGGTATCATTGCAGTTATACGATAGTAACGCTGATAATAACGGTATTAACTATATATGCTTCTGCTTACTGCTATATATACTCAAACAAAGACAGAGTACTCTATTCGTGGATAATTATTTAGATGCATCAGTTGTTAAGTGTTTTTATACGATGATAAGGTGACTGTCGCTGGCCACTGTGTTGAACTATTGCGATATATTTGTAAACATTTGGCTCAATACTGCATGTTATTTTACATCATTTTGCAAAAAACAATGATAAAACAAATGTAAAGGCAGCCAAACATTGTTTCCATGCTTTCTTACATACTTTCTCTCCGGCCGTCCGGCAGGCCACGTGTTACTGACGCCAGACTAGATCGACACGTATCAATATCACAGTTTGTGAATGTCTTTTTTCAGTTTGTCAAATGTACCCGATCGAAGTCTAAAACTAACCAAAATCGCTCAGTTAGAAAGATATATCCATAACCGACTAAATACCTAATTCGCTATAGATATTTGTGTTAAAGAATGATGCTGACACTTATAAGCACAATTGTTTCTCTGCATCTTATACAAAAGTCGGCAGAATCTAAAAAAATAATACATAATATTCCACAGACGAAGATGAATGCAGCCTTGGGAGTTCAGAATGCTCTCACATGTGTATCAACACGGAAGGCTCATATGAATGTTCCTGTCATGATGGATACTCTCTTGATTTTGATGGGTATAATTGTACTGGTAGGTATCATTGCAGTTATACGATAGTAACGCTGATAATAACGGCATTAACTGTATATGCTTCTGCTTACTTCTATCTATACTCAAACATAGACAGAGTACTCTATTTGTGGATAATTATTTAAATGCAGCGGTTGTTAAGTTTTTTTATACGATGATAAGGTGACTGTCGCTGGCCACTGTGTTGAACAATTGCTATATATTTGTCAACATTTGGCTCAGCATTGCATGTTATTTTACATTATTTTGCAAATACAATGTTAGAACATATGTGAACGCAGCCCAACATTGTTTCCATACTTTCTTACATACTTTCCCTCCGGCGGTCCGGCAGGCCACGTGTTACTGACGCCAGACTAAGTCGACACGCATCAATATCACAGTTTGTGAATGTCTTTTTTCAGTTTGTCAAATGTACTCGATCGAAGTTTAAAACTAACCAAAATCTCTCCGTTGGAAAGATATATCCATAAACGACTATATACCGAATTCACTGTAGATTTTTGTGTTAAAGAATGATGCTGACATTTATAAGCACAATTGTTTCTCTGCATCTTTTACATACATGTAAGTCGGAGGAATCTAAAAAAATAGTACTTAATATTCCACAGACAAAGATGAATGCAGCCTTGGGAGTTCAGATTGCTCTCACATGTGTAACAACACGGAAGGCTCATATGCATGTTCCTGTCATAATGGATACTCTCTTGATTTTGATGGGCATAATTGTACTGGTAGGTATCATTACAGTTATACGATAGTAACGCTGATAATAACGGCATTAACTATATATGCTTCTGCTTACTGCTATCTATACTCAAACAAAGACAGAGTACTCTATTCGTGAGTAATTATTGTTAATGCATCGGTTGTTAAGTTTTTTTATACGATGATTAGGTGTCTGTCGCTGGTCACTGTGTTGAACCATTGCTATATACGTACTTGTAAACATTTGGCTCAATATTGCATGTTATTTTACATTATTTGGCAAATACAATGTTAGAACAAATTTGAAGGCAGCCCAACATTGTTTACATAATTTCTTACATACTTTCTCTCCGGCGGTCCGGCAGGCCACGTGATACTGACACCAGACTAGATCGACACGCATCAATATCACAGTTTGTGAATATCCTTTTTTCAGTTTGACAAATGTACCCGATCGAAGTCTAAAACTAACCAAAATCTCTCCGTTAGAAAGATATATCCATAAACGACTAAATACCTAATTCGCTATAGATATTTGTGTTAAAGAATGATGCTGACACTTATAAGCACAATTGTTTCTCTGCATCTTATACAAAAGTCGGAGGAATCTAAAAAAATAATACTTAATATTCCACAGACAAAGATGAATGCAGCCTTGGGAGTTCAGAATGCTCTCACATGTGTAACAACACGGAAGGCTCTTATGAATGTTCCTGTCATAATGGATACTCTCTTGATTTTGATGGGCATAATTGTACTGGTAGGTACCATTACAGTTATACGATAGTAACGCTGATAATAACGGCATTAACTATATATGCTTCTGCTTACTGCTATCTATACTCAAACAAAGACAGAGTACTCTATTCGTGAGTAATTATTGTTAATGCATCGGTTGTTAAGTTTTTTTATACGATGATTAGGTGTCTGTCGCTGGCCACTGTGTTGAACCATTGCTATATACGTACTTGTAAACATTTGGCTCAATATTGCATGTTATTTTACATTATTTGGCAAATACAATGTTAGAACAAATTTGAAGGCAGCCCAACATTGTTTACATAATTTCTTACATACTTTCTCTCCGGCGGTCCGGCAGGCCACGTGATACTGACACCAGACTAGATCGACACGCATCAATATCACAGTTTGTGAATGTCTTTTTTTTCAGTTTGACAAATGTACCAGATCGAAGTCTAAAACTAACCAAAATCTCTCCGTTAGAAAGATATATCCATAAACGACTAAATACCTAATTCGCTATAGATATTTGTGTTAAAGAATGATGCTGACACTTATAAGCACATTTGTTTCTCTGCATCTTATACAAAAGTCGGAGGAATCTAAAAAAATAATACTTAATATTCCACAGACAAAGATGAATGCAGCCTTGGGACTTCAGAATGCTCTCACATGTGTAACAACACGGAAGGCTCATATGAATGTTCCTGTCATAATGGATACTCTCTTGATTTTGATGGGTATAATTGTACTGGTAGGTATCATTACAGTTATACGATAGTAACGCTGATAATAACGGCATTAACTATATATGCTTCTGCTTACTGCTATCTATACTCAAACAAAGACAGAGTACTCTATTCGTGAATAATAATTGTAAATGCATCGGTTGTTATGTCTTTTTATACGATGATTAGGTGACTGTCGCTGGCCACTGTGTTGAACAATTGCTATATATTTGTAAACATTTGGCTCAATATTGCATGTTATTTTACATTATTTTGCAAATACAATGTTAGAACAAATGTGGAGGCAGCCCAACATTGTTTCCATACTTTCTTACATACTTTTTCTCCGGCAGTCCGGCAGGCCACGTGTTACTGACGCCAGACTAAGTCGACACACATCAATATCACAGTTTGTGAATGTCTTTTTTCAGTTTGTCAAATGTACTCGATCGAAGTCTAAAACTAACCAAAATCTCTCCGTTGGAAAGATATATCCATAAACGACTAAATACCGAATTCGCTATAGATTTTTGTGTTAAAGAATGATGCTGACACTTATAAGCACAATTGTTTCTCTCCATCTTTTACATACATGTAAGTCGGAGGAATCTAAAAAAATAATAATTAATATTCCACAGACAAAGATGAATGCAGCCTTGGGAGTTCAGAATGCTCTCACATGTGTAACAACACGGAAGGCTCATATGCATGTTCCTGTCATAATGGATTCTCTCTTGATTTTGATGGGCATAATTGTACTGGTAGGTATCATTACAGTTATACGATAGTAACGCTGATAATAACGGCATTAACTATATATGCTTCTGCTTACTGCTATCTATACTCAAACAAAGACAGAGTACTCTATTCGTGAGTAATTATTGTTAATGCAACAGTTGTTAAGTTTTTTTATACGATGATTAGGTGTCTGTCGCTGGCCACTGTGTTGAACCATTGCTATATACGTATTTTTAAACATTTGGCACAATATTGCATGTTATTTTACATCATTTTGCAAAAACAATGATAAAACAAATGTGAAGGCAGCCCAACATTGTTTCCATACTTTCTTACATACTTTCTCTCCGGCGGTCCGGCAGGCCACGTGTTACTGACGCCAGACTAGATCGACACGTATCAATATCACAGTTTGTGAATGTCTTTTTTCAGTTTGTCAAATGTACCCGATCGAAGTCTAAAACTAACCAAAATCGCTCAGTTAGAAAGATATATCCATAACCGACTAAATACCTAATTCGCTATAGATATTTGTGTTAAAGAATGATGCTGACACTTATAAGCACAATTGTTTCTCTGCATCTTATACAAAAGTCGGCAGAATCTAAACAAATAATGCATAATATTCCACAGAGGAAGATGAATGCAGCCTTGGGAGTTCAGAATGCTCTCACATGTGTATCAACACGGAAGGCTCATATGAATGTTCCTGTCATGATGGATACTCTCTTGATTTTGATGGGTATAATTGTACTGGTAGGTATCATTGCAGTTATACAATAGTAACGCTGATAATAACGGCATTAACTATATATGCTTCTGCTTACTTCTATCTATACTCAAACATAGACAGAGTACTCTATTTGTGGATAATTATTTAAATGCAGCGGTTGTTAAGTTTTTTATACGATGATTAGGTGACTGTCGCTGGCCACTGTGTTGAACAATTGCTATATATTTGTAAACATTTGGCTCAATATTGCATGTTATTTTACATTATTTTGCAAATACAATGTTATAACATATGTGAACGCAGCCCAACATTGTTTCCATACTTTCTTACATACTTTCCCTCCGGCGGTCCGGCAGGCCATGTGTTACTGACGCCAGACTAAGTCGACACGCATCAATATCACAGTTTGTGAATGTGTTTTTCATTTTGACAAATGTACCCGATCGAAGTCTAAAACTAACCAAAATCTCTCCGTTAGAAAGATATATCCATAAAAGACTAAATACCTAATTCGCTATAAATTATTGTGTTAAAGAATGATGCTGACACTTATAAGCACAATTGTTTCTCTGCATCCTTATCATAAGTCGGAGGAATCTAAAAAAATAATACTTAATATTTCACAGACAAAGATGAATGCAGCCTTGGGAGTTCAGAATGCTCTCACGTGTGTAACAATACGGAAGGTTCATATGAATGTTCCTGTCATAATGGATACTCTCTTGATGTTGATGGGTATAATTGTACTGGTAGGTATCATTGCAGTTATACGATAGTAACGCTGATAATAACGGTATTAACTATATATGCTTCTGCTTACTGCTATATATACTCAAACAAAGACAGAGTACTCTATTCGTGGATAATTATTTAGATGCATCGGTTGTTAAGTGTTTTTATACGATGATAAGGTGACTGTCGCTGGCCACTGTGTTGAACTATTGCGATATATTTGTAAACATTTGGCTCAATACTGCATGTTATTTTACATCATTTTGCAAAAAACAATGATAAAACAAATGTAAAGGCAGCCAAACATTGTTTCCATGCTTTCTTACATACTTTCTCTCCGGCCGTCCGGCAGGCCACGTGTTACTGACGCCAGACTAGATCGACACGTATCAATATCACAGTTTGTGAATGTCTTTTTTCAGTTTGTCAAATGTACCCGATCGAAGTCTAAAACTAACCAAAATCGCTCAGTTAGAAAGATATATCCATAACCGACTAAATACCTAATTCGCTATAGATATTTGTGTTAAAGAATGATGCTGACACTTATAAGCACAATTGTTTCTCTGCATCTTATACAAAAGTCGGCAGAATCTAAAAAAATAATACATAATATTCCACAGACGAAGATGAATGCAGCCTTGGGAGTTCAGAATGCTCTCACATGTGTATCAACACGGAAGGCTCATATGAATGTTCCTGTCATGATGGATACTCTCTTGATTTTGATGGGTATAATTGTACTGGTAGGTATCATTGCAGTTATACGATAGTAACGCTGATAATAACGGCATTAACTATATATGCTTCTGCTTACTTCTATCTATACTCAAACCTAGACAGAGTACTCTATTTGTGGATAATTATTTAAATGCAGCGGTTGTTAAGTTTTTTTATACGGTGATAAGGTGACTGTCGCTGGCCACTGTGTTGAACAATTGCTATATATTTGTCAACATTTGGCTCAGCATTGCATGTTATTTTACATTATTTTGCAAATACAATGTTAGAACATATGTGAACGCAGCCCAACATTGTTTCCATACTTTCTTACATACTTTCCCTCCGGCGGTCCGGCAGGCCACGTGTTACTGACGCCAGACTAAGTCGACACGCATCAATATCACAGTTTGTGAATGTCTTTTTTCAGTTTGTCAAATGTACTCGATCGAAGTTTAAAACTAACCAAAATCTCTCCGTTGGAAAGATATATCCATAAACGACTATATACCGAATTCACTGTAGATTTTTGTGTTAAAGAATGATGCTGACATTTATAAGCACAATTGTTTCTCTGCATCTTTTACATACATGTAAGTCGGAGGAATCTAAAAAAATAGTACTTAATATTCCACAGACAAAGATGAATGCAGCCTTGGGAGTTCAGATTGCTCTCACATGTGTAACAACACGGAAGGCTCATATGCATGTTCCTGTCATAATGGATACTCTCTTGATTTTGATGGGCATAATTGTACTGGTAGGTATCATTACAGTTATACGATAGTAACGCTGATAATAACGGCATTAACTATATATGCTTCTGCTTACTGCTATCTATACTCAAACAAAGACAGAGTACTCTATTCGTGAGTAATTATTGTTAATGCATCGGTTGTTAAGTTTTTTTATACGATGATTAGGTGTCTGTCGCTGGTCACTGTGTTGAACCATTGCTATATACGTACTTGTAAACATTTGGCTCAATATTGCATGTTATTTTACATTATTTAGCAAATACAATGTTAGAACAAATTTGAAGGCAGCCCAACATTGTTTCCATAATTTCTTACATACTTTCTCTCCGGCGGTCCGGCAGGCCACGTGATACTGACACCAGACTAGATCGACACGCATCAATATCACAGTTTGTGAATGTCTTTTTTTCAGTTTGACAAATGTACCCGATCGAAGTCTAAAACTAACCAAAATCTCTCCGTTAGAAAGATATATCCATAAACGACTAAATACCTAATTCGCTATAGATATTTGTGTTAAAGAATGATGCTGACACTTATAAGCACACTTGTTTCTCTGCATCTTATACAAAAGTCGGAAGAATCTAACAAAATAATACTTAACATTCCACAGACAAAGATGAATGCAGCCTTGGGAGTTCAGAATGCTCTCACATGTGTAACAACACGGAAGGCTCATATGAATGTTCCTGTCATAATGGATACTCTCTTGATAGTGATGGGTATAAGTGTACTGGTAGGTATCATTGCAGTTATACGATAGTAACGCTGATAATAACGGCATTAACTATATATGCTTCTGCTTACTGCTATCTATACTCAAACAAAGACAGAGGACTCTATTTGTGGATAATCATTGAAATGCATCGGTTGTTAAGTTTTTTTATACGATGATTAGGTGACTGTCGCTGGCCACTGTGTTGAACAATTGCTATATATTTGTAAACATTTGGCTCAATATTGCATGTTATTTTACATTATTTTGCAAAAACAATGTTAGAACAAATGTAAATGAAGCCAAACATTGTTTCCATACTTTCTTACATACTTTCTCTCCGGCGGTCCGGCAGGTCACGTGTTACTGACGCCTGACTAGATTGACACGCATCAATATCACAGTTTGTGAATGTGTTTTTCATTTTGACAAATGTAGCCGATCGAAGTCTCAATCTAACCAAAATCTCTCCGTTAGAAAGATATATCCACAAACGACTAAATACCTAATTCGCTATAAATCATTGTGTTAAAGAATGATGCTGACATTTATAAGCACAATTGTTTCTCTGCATCCGTTACATAAGTCGGAGGAATCTAAAAAAATAATACTTAATATTCCACAGACAAAGATGAATGCAGCCTTGGGAGTTCAGAATGCTCTCACATGTGTAACAACACGGAAGGCTCATATGAATGTTCCTGTCGTAATGGATACTCTCTTGATTTTGATGGGTATAATTGTACTGGTAGGTATCCTTGCAGTTATTCGATAGTAACGCTGATACTAACGATATTAATTATATATGCTTCTGCTTACTGCTATCTATACTCAAACAATGACAGGGTACTCTATTTGTGGATAATTATTTAAATGCATCGGTTGTTAAGTTTTTTTATACGATGATTAGGTGCTGTCGCTGGCCACTGTGTTGAACAATTGCTATATATTTGTAAACATTTGGCTCAATATTGCATGTTATTTTACATCATTTGGCAAATACAATGTTAGAACAAATGTGAAGGCAGCCAAACATTGTTTCCATACTTTCTTACATACTTTCTCACCCGCGGTCCGGCAGGCCACGTGTTACTGACGCCAGACTAGATCGACACGCACCAATATCACAGTTTGTGAATGGGTTTTTCATTTTGACAAATGTATCCGATCGAAGTCTAAAACTAACTGAAATATCTCCGTTAGAAAGATATATCCATAAACGACTAAATACCTAATTCGATATAAATTATTGTGTTAAAGAATGATGCTGACATTTATAAGCACAATTGTTTCTCTGCATCCGTTACATAAGTCGGAGGAATCTAAAAAAATAATACTTAATATTCCACAGACAAAGATGAATGCAGCCTTGGGACTTCAGAATGCTCTCACATGTGTAACAACACGGAAGGCTCATATGAATGTTCCTGTCGTAATGGATACTCTCTTGATTTTGATGGGTATAATTGTACTGGTAGGTATCATTGCAGTTATACGATAGTAACGCTGATAATAACGGCAATAACTATATATGCTTCTGGTTACTGCTATCTATACTCAAACAAATACAGAGTACTCTATTTGTGGATAATTATTTAAATGCATCGGTTGTTAAGTTGTTCTATACGATTAGTAGGTGACTGTCGCTGGCCACTGTGTTGAACAATTGCTATATATTTGTAAACATTTGGCTCAGTATTGCATGTTATTTTACATTATTTTGCAAATACAATGTTAGAACAAATGTGGAGGCAGCCAAACATTGTTTCCATACTTTCTTACATACTTTCTCTCCCGCGGTCCGGCAGGCCACGTGTTACGGACGCCAGACTAGATCGACACGCATCAATATCACAGTTTGTGAATGTGTTTTTCATTTTGACAAATGTACCCGATCGAAGTCTAAAACTAACCGAAATCTCTCCGTTAGAAAGATATATCCATAAACGACTAAATACCTAATTCGCTATAAATTATTGTGTAAAAGAATGATGCTGACATTTATAAGCACAATTGTTTCTCTGCATCCGTTACATAAGTCGGAGGAATCTAAACAAAATAATACTTAATATTCAACAGACAAAGATGAATGCAGCCTTGGGAGTTCAGAATGCTCTCACATGTGTAACAACACGGAAGGCTCATTTGAATGTACCTGTCGTAATGGATACTCTCTTGATTTTGATGGGTATAATTGTACTGGTAGGTATCATTGCAGTTATACGATAGTAACGCTGATAATTACGGCAATAACTATATATGCTTCTGCTTACTGCTATCTATACTCAAACAAATACAAAGTATTCTATTTGTGGATAATTATTTAAATGCATCGGTTGTTAAGTTTTTTTATACTTTGAGTAGGTGACTGTCGCTGGCCACTGTGTTGAACAATTGCGATATATTTGTAAACATTTGGTTCAATATTGCATGTTATTTTACATTATTTTGCAAATACAATGTTAGAACAAATTGGACGGCAGCCCAACATTGTTTACATACTTTCTTACATACTTTCTCTCCGGCGGTCCGGCAGGCCACGTGATACAGACACCAGACTAGTTCGACACGCATCAATATCACAGTTTGTGAATGTCTTTTTTCCGTTTGACAAATGTACCCGATCGAAGTCTAAAACTAACCCAAATCTCTCCGTTAGAAAGATATATCCATAAACGACTAAATACCTAATTCGCTATAGATATTTGTGTTAAAGAATGATGCTGACATTTATAAGCACAATTGTTTCTCTGCATCTTATACAAAAGTCGGCAGAATCTAAAAAAATAATACTTAATATTCCACAGACAAAGATGAATGCAGCCTTGGGAGTTCAGAATGCTCTCACATGTGTATCAACACGGAAGGCTCATATGAATGTTCCTGTCATGATGGATACTCTCTTGATTTTGATGGGTATAATTGTACTGGTAGGTATCATTGCAGTTATACGATAGTAGCGCTGATAATAACGGCATTAACTATAAAGGCCTCTGCTAACTGCTATCTATACTCAAACATAGACAGAGTACTCTATTTGTGGATAATTATTTAAATGCATCGGTTGTTAAGTTTTTTTATACGATGATTAGGTGACTGTCGCTGGCCACTGTGTTGAACAATTGCTATATATTTGTAAACATTTGGCTCAATATTGCATGTTATTTTACATTATTTGGCAAATACAATGTTAGAACAAATGTGAAGGCAGCCCAACATTGTTTCCATACTTTCTTACATACTTTCTCTCCGGCGGTCCGGCAGGCCCCGTGATACTGACGCCAGACTAAGTCGACACGCATCAATATCACAGTTTGTGAATGTCTTTCTTCAGTTTGTCAAATGTACTCGATCGAAGTCTAAAACTAACCAAAATCTCTCCGTTGTAAAGATATATCCATAAACGACTAAATACCGAATTCGCTATAGATGTTTGTGTTAAAGAATGATGCTGACATTTATAAGCACAATTCTTTCTCTGCATCTTTTACATAAGTCGGAGGAATCTAAAAAAATAATACTTAATATTCCACAGACAAAGATGAATGCAGCCTTGGGAGTTCAGAATGCTCTCACATTTGTAACAACACGGAAGGCTCATATGCATGTTCCTGTCATAATGGATACTCTCTTGATTTTGATGGGTATAATTGTACTGGTAGATATCATTACAGTTATACAATAGTAACGCTGATAATAACGGCATTAACTATAAATTATATGCTTCTGCTTACTGCTATCTATACTCAAACAAAGACAGAGTACTCTATTCGTGGATAATTATTTTGATGCATCGGTTGTTAAGTTTTTTTATACGATGATTAGGTGTCTGTCGCTGGCCACTGTGTTGAACAATTGCGATATATTTGTAAACATTTGGCTCAATATTGCATGTTATTTTACATCACTTTGCAAAAACAATGTTAGAACACATGTGAAGGCAGCCACACATAGTTTCCATACTTTCTTACATACTTTCTCTCCTGCGGTCCGGCAGGCCGGGTGTTACTCACGCCAGACTAGATTGACACGCATCAATATCACAGTTTGTGAATGTTTTTTTTCATTTTGACAAATCTAGCCGATCGAAGTCTAAACTAACCAAAATCTCTCCGTTAGAAAGATATATCCACAAACGACTAAATACCTATTTTGCTATAAATTATTGTGTTAAAGAATGATGCTGACATTTATAAGCACAATTGTTTCTCTGCATCCTTATCATAAGTAGGAGGAATGTAAAAAAAATAATACTTGATATTCCACAGACAAAGATGAATGCAGCCTTGGGAGTTCAGAATGCTCTCACGTGTGTAACAACACGGAAGGCTCATATGAATGTTCCTGTCATAATGGATACTCACTTGATTTGGATGGGTATAATTGTACTGGTAGGTATCATTATAGTTATATGAACTTAACTCTAACTCATTTGTGTATACTATTTTGTCTGTTAATACCTGAGTACTCAATTTGAATTTACGTTTGCAATGTATTGTTACAATTATAGAATAATCGAATTATCTAGATACATTTACATATTTATCAACAAAGCTGATCGCTATTAAATGTTAACTGTATTGCAAGGCAATGACTTGTTATTACCTATTTATTAAGCGATTGTTTGGCTTAGCCTCTTAATCCTAGTGACGTTTTCTTCATGGGTTGGATGTGTAAGCGTCTGTTGATGAGTTGTTTGCTTTAAACTCTTTATTTTGCCAAATTATCAATGTGTTTGTGATCATGAAGACCACAGTGTTGGTATCCAATGAATGGACAATAATCGCTTCCGACAAAGTTTGTGCAATGAATTGGTAATGAATGGTACTTTAGCGTTTTCAAGTGCTTGGAACACTGACAATGCATCAGTAGGATTGACAAATAGTGAGTTAAAAGTCTGATAAATACATCAGTAAAGTTTCTATAGGTGACTATGAAGACCACTGGTTCGGCATATTAGTAAACACAGTGGTTCCCAGTATAATAAGTCGCTTCTCCTATTCTGCATTGTAAAGTTGTTAGCAACGCAGTGCTGCAAAGCCGTATACACATTTGTCTCTGTGGTGCTGGAACCCCAACTAGTTTGTTACAAATTTTTATAAAACTATTGGAGTACTATTATATATTAGATATAGATGAATGTGCAACAACCACTCACGGCTGTCAACATGACTGTGTGAACACATTTGGTTCATATGAGTGTACCTGTAGACGTGGGTACACACTGGACTCTGATCTTAGATCATGTATTGGTTTGTATATCTGCAATTTTTTAACATTGATGATTACACAAAAGCTATAATATTGCCTAGTAGTGGAAGGATATAAATATTACGAGAATATGTCATCGTCATGTTCAATTTGATATTTCAAATTTAAAATCAAATGTTCATGATCAACTTAAGAGTATATGTCATTTGCTTCTGAATTGTTGCAGCGCCGTTTATCTTTTTAAGACGATAACTGTGCGAGTAATTGATATGCATAAGGGATTCTTACATGCGTTCTTAAAAATCAAACCATTTTGGTGTTTTTTTTGTAAAATACGTGTGTAATATAACATTGTTGGGGTTAGATGTCGATGAATGTAGATTGGACTACGGGGGATGCTCAATCGATTGTGAAAACACCATGGGTTCCTACTACTGCACATGCCGTAGTGGCTATTATCTGCATGTTGACGGAATATCCTGCATTTGTAAGAAAGTCCTTATTGCGGTATCATGATCATTTTTAAACAAGAAATAATATTAATAATTTTACCATATCGCTTGGTATGGTTTAAACATTTCAAAGAGTATAGTAAGTGCGTTATACGATAGTAACGCTAATAATAACCCCATTAACTATAAAGGCTTCTGCTAACTGCTATCTATACTCAAACAAGGCAGAGTACTCTTTTTTGTGGATAATTATTTTGATGCATCGGTTGTTAAGTTTTTTTATACGATGATTAGGTGACTGTCGCTGGCCACTGTGTTGAACCATTGCTATATATTTGTAAACATTTGGCTCAATACTGCATGTTATTTTACATTATTTGGCAAATACAATGTTAGAACAAATGTGAAGGCAGCCACACATAGTTTCCATACTTTCTTACATACTTTCTCTCCCGCGGTCCGGCAAGCCACGTATTACTGACGCCAGACTAGATCGACACGCCTCAATATCACAGTTTGTGAATGTGTTTTTCATTTTGACAAATGTACCCGATCGAAGTCTAAAACTAACCAAAATCTCACCGTTAGAAATATATATCTATAAACGACTAAATATCTAATTCGCTATAAATTATTGTGTAAAAGAATGATGCTGACATTTATAAGCACAATTGTTTCTCTGCATCCTTATCATAAGTAGGAGGAATCTAAACAAAATAATACTTAATATTCCACAGACAAAGATGAATGCAGCCTTGGGAGTTCAGAATGCTCTCACGTGTGTAACAACACGGAAGGCTCATATGAATGTTCCTGTCATAATGGATACTCTCTTGATTTTGATGGGTATAATTGTACTGGTAGGTATCATTGCAGTTATACGATAGTAACGCTGATAATAACGGCATTAACTATATATGCTTCTGCTTACTGCTATCTATACTCAAACAAAGACAGAGTACTCTATTCGTGGATAATTATTTAGATGCATCGATTGTTAAGTTTTTTTATACGATGATTAGGTGACTGTCGCTGGCCACTGTGTTGAACAATTGCGATATATTTGTAAACATTTGGCTCAATATTGCATGTTATTTTACATCATTTTGCAAACACAATGTTAGAACACATGTGAAGGCAGCCACACATAGTTTCCATACTTTCTTTCATACTTTCTCTCCGGCGGTCCGGCAGGCCGGGTGTTACTCACGCCAGACTAGATTGACACGCATCAATATCACAGTTTGTGAATGTTTTTTTTATTTTGACAAATGTAGCCGATCGAAGTCTAAAACTAACCAAAATCTCTCCGTTAGAAAGATATATCCACAAACGACTAAATACCTAATTCGCTATAAATCATTGTGTTAAAGAATGATGCTGACATTTATAAGCACAATTGTTTCTCTGCATCCTTTACATAAGTCGGAGGAATCTAAAACAAAATATACTTAATATTCCACAGACAACGATGAATGCAGCCTTGGGAGTTCAGAATGCTCTCACATGTGTAACAACACGGAAGGCTCATATGAATGTTCCTGTCATAATGGATACTCACTTGATTTGGATGGGTATAATTGTACTGGTAGGTATCATTATAGTTATATGAACTTAACTCTAACTCATTTGTGTATACTATTTTGTCTGTTAAGACCTGAGTACTCAATTTGAATTTACGTTTGCAATGTACTGTTACAATTATAGAATAATCGAATTATCTAGATACATTTACATATTTATCAACAAAGCTGATCGCTATTAAATGTTAACTGTATTGTAAGACAATGACTTGTTATTACCTATTTATTAAGCGATTGTTTGGCTTAGCCTCTTAATCCTAGTGACGTTTTCTTCATGGGTTGGATGTGTGATCGTCTGTTGATGAGTTGTTTGCTTTAAACTCTTTATTTTGCCAAATTATCAATGTGTTTGTTACCATGAAGACCACAGTGTTGGTATCCAATGAATGGACAATAATCGCTTCCGACAAAGTTTGTGCAATAAATTGGTAATGAATGGTACTTTAGCGTTTTCAAGTGCTTGGAACACTGACAATGCATCAGTAGGATTGACAAATAGTGAGTTAAAAGTCTGATAAATACATCAGTAAATTTTCTATAGGAGACTATGAAGACCACTGGTTCGGCATATTAGTAAACACAGTGATTCCCAGTATAATAAGTCGCTTCTCCTATTCTGCATTGTAAAGTTGTTAGCAACGCAGTGCTGCAAAGCCGTATACACATTTGTCGCTGTGGTGCTGGAACCCCAACTAGTTTGTAGCAAATTGTTATAAAACTATTGGAGTACTATTATATATTAGATATAGATGAATGTGCAACAACCACTCACGGCTGTCAACATGACTGTGTGAACACATTTGGTTCATATGAGTGTACCTGTAGACGTGGGTACACACTGGACTCTGATCTTAGATCATGTATTGGTTTGTATATCTGCAATTTTTTAACATTGATGATTACACAAAAGCTATAATATTGCCTAGTAGTGGAAGGATATAAATATTACGAGAATATGTCATCGTCATGTTCAATTTGATATTTCAAATTTAAAATCAAATGTTCATGATCAACTTAAGAGTATATGTCATTTGCTTCTGAATTGTTGCCGCGCCGTTTATCTTTTTAAGACGATAACTGTGCGAGTAATTGATATGCATAAGGGATTCTTACATGCGTTCTTAAAAATCAAACCATTTTGGTGTTTTTTTGTAAAATACGTGTGTAATATAACATTGTTGGGGTTAGATGTCGATGAATGTAGATTGGACTACGGGGGATGCTCAATCGATTGTGAAAACACCATGGGTTCCTACTACTGCACATGCGGTAGTGGCTATTATCTGCATGTTGACGGAATATCCTGCATTTGTAAGAAAGTCCTTATTGCGGTATCATGATCATTTTTAAACAAGAAATAATATTAATAATTTTACCATATCGCTTGGTATGGTTTAAACATTTCAAAGAGTATAGTAAGTGCGTTATACGATAGTAACGCTAATAATAACCCCATTAACTATAAAGGCTTCTGCTAACTGCTATCTATACTCAAACAAGGCAGAGTACTCTTTTTGTGGATAATTATTTTGATGCATCGGTTGTTAAGTTTTTTTATACGATGATTAGGTGACTGTCGCTGGCCACTGTGTTGAACCATTGCTATATATTTGTAAACATTTGGCTCAATATTGCATGTTATTTTACATTATTTGGCAAATACAATGTTAGAACAAATGTGAAGGCAGCCACACATAGTTTCCATACTTTCTTACATACTTTCTCTCCCGCGGTCCGGCAAGCCACGTGTTACTGACGCCAGACTAGATCGACACGCCTCAATATCACAGTTTGTGAATGTGTTTTTCATTTTGACAAATGTACCCGATCGAAGTCTAAAACTAACCAAAATCTCTCCGTTAGAAATATATATCTATAAACGACTAAATATCTAATTCGCTATAAATTATTGTGTAAAAGAATGATGCTGACATTTATAAGCACAATTGTTTCTCTGCATCCTTATCATAAGTAGGAGGAATCTAAACAAAATAATACTTAATATTCCACAGACAAAGATGAATGCAGCCTTGGGAGTTCAGAATGCTCTCACGTGTGTAACAACACGGAAGGCTCATATGAATGTTCCTGTCATAATGGATACTCTCTTGATTTTGATGGGTATAATTGTACTGGTAGGTATCATTACATTTATACGATAGTAACGCTGATAATAACGGCATTAACTATATATGCTCCTGCTTACTGCTATCTATACTCA
Organism: Mactromeris polynyma; assembly: GCA_032209605.1. NCBI lineage: Eukaryota > Metazoa > Mollusca > Bivalvia > Venerida > Mactridae > Mactromeris > Mactromeris polynyma. Next base: position 627,917 of record JASFXZ010000028.1, read on the forward strand.
AACAAAGACAGAGTACTCTATTCGTGGATAATTATTTAGATGCATCGATTGTTAAGTTTTTTTATACGATGATTAGGTGACTGTCGCTGGCCACTGTGTTGAGCAATTGCGATATATTTGTAAACATTTGGCTCAATATTGCATGTTATTTTACATCATTTTGCAAACACAATGTTAGAACACATGTGAAGGCAGCCACACATAGTTTCCATACTTTCTTTCATACTTTCTCTCCGGCGGTCCGGCAGGCCGGGTGTTACTCACGCCAGACTAGATTGACACGCATCAATATCACAGTTTGTGAATGTTTTTTTTATTTTGACAAATGTAGCCGATCGAAGTCTAAAACTAACCAAAATCTCTCCGTTAGAAAGATATATCCACAAACGACTAAATACCTAATTCGCTATAAATCATTGTGTTAAAGAATGATGCTGACATTTATAAGCACAATTGTTTCTCTGCATCCTTTACATAAGTCGGAGGAATCTAGAACAAAGTATACTTAATATTCCACAGACAACGATGAATGCAGCCTTGGGAGTTCAGAATGCTCTCACATGTGTAACAACACGGAAGGCTCATATGAATGTTCCTGTCATAATGGATACTCACTTGATTTGGATGGGTATAATTGTACTGGTAGGTATCATTATAGTTATATGAACTTAACTCTAACTCATTTGTGTATACTATTTTGTCTGTTAAGACCTGAGTACTCAATTTGAATTTAAGTTTGCAATGTACTGTTACAATTATAGAATAATCGAATTATCTAGATACATTTACATATTTATCAACAAAGCTGATCGCTATTAAATGTTAACTGTATTGTAAGACAATGACTTGTTATTACCTATTTATTAAGCGATTGTTTGGCTTAGCCTCTTAATCCTAGTGACGTTTTCTTCATGGGTTGGATGTGTGATCGTCTGTTGATGAGTTGTTTGCTTTAAACTCTTTATTTTGCCAAATTATCAATGTGTTTGTTACCATGAAGACCACAGTGTTGGTATCCAATGAATGGACAATAATCGCTTCCGACAAAGTTTGTGCAATGAATTGGTAATGAATGGTACTTTAGCGTTTTCAAGTGCTTGGAACACTGACAATGCATCAGTAGGATTGACAAATAGTGAGTTAAAAGTCTGATAAATACATCAGTAAATTTTCTATAGGAGACTATGAAGACCACTGGTTCGGCATATTAGTAAACACAGTGGTTCCCAGTATAATAAGTCGCTTCTCCTATTCTGCATTGTAAAGTTGTTAGCAACGCAGTGCTGCAAAGCCGTATACACATTTGTCTCTGTGGTGCTGGAACCTCAACTAGTTTGTAGCAAATTGTTATAAAACTATTGGAGTACTATTATATATTAGATATAGATGAATGTGCAACAACCACTCACGGCTGTCAACATGACTGTGTGAACACATTTGGTTCATATGAGTGTACCTGTAGACGTGGGTACACACTGGACTCTGATCTTAGATCATGTATTGGTTTGTATATCTGCAATTTTTTAACATTGATGATTACACAAAAGCTATAATATTGCCTAGTAGTGGAAGGATATAAATATTACGAGAATATGTCATCGTCATGTTCAATTTGATATTTCAAATTTAAAATCAAATGTTCATGATCAACTTAAGAGTATATGTCATTTGCTTCTGAATTGTTGCCGCGCCGTTTATCTTTTTAAGACGATAACTGTGCGAGTAATTGATATGCATAAGGGATTCTTACATGCGTTCTTAAAAATCAAACCATTTTGATGTTTTTTTTGTAAAATACGTGTGTAATATAACATTGTTGGGGTTAGATGTCGATGAATGTAGATTGGACTACGGGGGATGCTCAACCGATTGTGAAAACACCATGGGTTACTACTACTGCACATGCCGTAGTGGCTATTATCTGCATGTTGACTGAATATCCTGCATTTGTAAGAAAGTCCTTATTGCGGTATCATGATCTTTTTTAAACAAGAAATAATATTAATAATTTTACCATATCGCTTGGTATGGTTTAAACATTTCAAAGAGTAAAGTAAGTGCGTTATACGATAGTAACGCTAATAATAACCCCATTAACTATAAAGGCTTCTGCTAACTGCTATCTATACTCAAACAAGGCAGAGTACTCTTTTTTTGTGGATAATTATTTTGATGCATCGGTTGTAAAGTTTTTTTATACGATGATTAGGTGACTGTCGCTGGCCACTGTGTTGAACCATTGCTATATATTTGTAAACATTTGGCTCAATATTGCATGTTATTTTACATTATTTGGCAAATACAATGTTAGAACAAATGTGAAGGCAGCCACACATAGTTTCCATACTTTCTTACATACTTTCTCTCCCGCGGTCCGGCAAGCAACGTGTTACTGACGCCAGACTAGACCGACACGCCTCAATATCACAGTTTGTGAATGTGTTTTTCATTTTGACAAATGTACCCGATCTAAGTCTAAAACTAACCAAAATCTCTCCGTTAGAAAGATATATCTATAGACGACTAAATACCTAATTCGCTATAAATTATTGTGTAAAAGAATGATGCTGACATTTATAAGCACAATTGTTTCTCTGCATCCTTATCATAAGTAGGAGGAATCTAAAAAAAATAATACTTAATATTCCACAGACAAAGATGAATGCAGCCTTGGGAGTTCAGAATGCTCTCACGTGTGTAACAATTCGGAAGGCTCATATGAATGTTCCTGTCATAATGGATACTCTCTTGATTTTGATGGGTATAATTGTACTGGTAGGTATCATTACAGTTATACGATAGTAACGCTGATAATTACGGCATTAACTATATATGCTTCTGCTTACTGCTATCTATACTCAAACAAAGACAGAGTACTCTATTCGTGGATAATTATTTAGATGCGTCGGTTGTTAAGTTTTTTTATACGATGATTAGGTGACTGTCGCTGGCCACTGTGTTGAACAATTGCGATATATTTGTAAACATTTGGCTCAATATTGCATGTTATTTTACATCATTTTTCAAAAACAATGTTAGAACACATGTGAAGGCATCCCAACATTGTTTCCATACTTTGTTACATACTTTCTCTCCGGCGTTCCGGCAGGTCACGTGTTACTGACGCCAGACTAGATTGACACGCATCAATATCACAGTTTGTGAATGTGTTTTTCATTTTGACAAATGTACCCGATCGAAGTCTAAAACTAACCAAAATCTCTCCGTTAGAAAGATATATCCACAGACGACTAAATACCTAATTCGCTACAAATTATTGTGTTAAAGAATGATGCTGACTTTTATAAGCACAACTGTTTCTCTGCATCCTTTACATAAGTCGGAGGAATCTAAAAAAATAATACTTTATATTCCACAGACAAAGATGAATGCAGCCTTGGGAGTTCAGAATGCTCTCACTTGTGTAACAACACGGAAGGCTCATATGAATGTTCCTGTCATAATGGATACTCTCTTGATTTGGATGGTTATAATTGTACTGGTAGGTATCATTGCAGTTATACGATAGCAACGCTGATAAAAACGGCATTAACTGTATATGCTTCTGCTTACTGCTATCTATACTCAAACAAAGACAGAGTACTCTATTCGTGAGTAATTATTGTTATTGTATCGGTTGTTAAGTTTTTTTATATGATGATTAGGTGTCTGTCGCTGGCCACTGTGTTAAACCTTTGCTATATACGTATTTGTAAACATTTGGCTCAATATTGCATTTTAATTTACATTATTTTGCATATGCAATGTTAGAACAAATGTGAAGGCAGCCAAACATTGTTTCCATACTTTCTTACATACTTTCTCTCCGGTGGTCCGGCAGGCCACGTGTTATTGACGCCAGACTAGATCGACACGCCTCAATATCACAGTTTGTGAATGTGTTTTTCATTTTGACAAATGTACCCGATCGAAGTCTAAAACTAACCAAAATCTCTCCGTTAGAAAATATATCCATAAACGACTAAATACCTAATTCGCTATAAATTATTGTGTAAAAGAATGATGCTGACATTTATAAGCACAATTGTTTCTCTGCATCCATATCATAAGTAGGAGGAATCTAAAAAAATAATACTTAATATTCCACAGACAAAGATGAATGCAGCCTTGGGAGTTCAGAATGCTCTCACGTGTGTAACAACACGGAAGGCTCATATGAATGTTCCTGTCATAATGGATACTCTCTTGATTTTGATGGGTATAATTGTACTGGTAGGTATCATTATAGTTATATGAACTTAACTCTAACTCATTTGTGTATACTATTTTGTCTGTTAAGACCTGAGTACTCAATTTGAATTTACGTTTGCAATGTATTGTTACAATTATAGAATAATCGAATTATCTAGATACGTTTACATATTTATCAACAAAGCTGATCGCTATTAAATGTTAACTGTATTGCAAGACAATGACTTGTTATTACCTATTTATTAAGCGATTGTTTGGCTTAGCCTCTTACTCCTAGTGACGTTTTCTTCATGGGTTGGATGTGTAATCGTCTGTTGATGAGTTGTTTGCTTTAAACTCTTTATTTTGCCAAATTATCAATGTCTTTGTTATCATGAAGACCACAGTGTTGGTATCCAATGAATGGACAATAATCGCTTCCGACAAAGTTTGTGCAATAAATTGGTAATGAATGGTACTTTAGCGTTTTCAAGTGCTTGGAACACTGACAATGCATCAGTAGGATTGACAAATAGTGAGTTAAAAGTCTGATAAATACATCAGTAAATTTTCTATAGGACACTGTATGAAGACGACTCGTTCGGCATGTTTGTAAACACAGTGGTTCCCAGTATAATAAGTCGCTTCTCCTGTTCTGCATTGTAAAGTTGTTAGCAACGCAGTGCTGCAAAGCCGTATACACATTTGTCTCTGTGGTGCTGAAACCCCAACTAGTTTGTAGCAAATTGTTATAAAACTATTGGAGTACTATTATATATTAGATATAGATGAATGTGCAACAACCACTCACGGCTGTCAACATGACTGTGTGAACACATTTGGTTCATATGAGTGTACCTGTAGACGTGGGTACACACTGGACTCTGATCTTAGATCATGTATTGGTTTGTATATCTGCAATTTTTTTAACATTGATGATTACACGAAAGCTATAATATTGCCTAGTAGTGGAAGGATATAAATATTACGAGAGTATGTCATCGTCATGTTCAATTTGATATTTCAAATTTAAAATCAAATGTTCATGATCAACTTAAGAGTATATGTCATTTGCTTCTGAATTGTTGCCGCGCCGTTTATCTTTTTAAGACGATAACTGTGCGAGTAATTGATATGCATAAGGGATTCTTACATGCGTTCTTAAAAATCAAACCATTTTGGTGTTTTTTTTGTAAAATACGTGTGTAATATAACATTGTTGGGGTTAGATGTCGATGAATGTAGATTGGACTACGGGGGATGCTCAACCGATTGTGAAAACACCATGGGTTACTACTACTGCACATGCCGTAGTGGCTATTACATTGTATCTGCATGTTGACGGAATATCCTGCATTTGTAAGAAAGTCCTTATTGCGGTATCATGATCATTTTTAAACAAGAAATAATATTAATAATTTTACCATATCGCTTGGTATGGTTTAAACATTTCAAAGAGTATAGTAAGTGCGTTATACGATAGTAACGCTAATAATAACCCCATTAACTATTAAGCCTTCTGCTAACTGCTATCTATACTCAAACAAGGCAGAGTACTCTTTTTTGGGGATAATTATTTAGATGCATCGGTTGTTAATTGTTTTTATACGATGATTAGGTGACTGTCGCTAGCCACTGTGTTGAACCATTGCTATATATTTGTAAACATTTGGCTCAATATTGCATGTCATTTTACACTATTTGGCAAATACAATGTTAGAACAAATGTGAAGGCAGCCACACATAGTTTCCATACTTTCTTACATACTTTCTCTCCGGCGGTCCGGTAAGCCACGTGTTACTGACGCCAGACTATATCGACACGCATTAATATCACAGTTAGTGAATGTTTTTTTCATTTTGACAAATGAAGCCGATCGAAATCTAAAACTAACCAATATCTCTCTGTTAGACAGATGTATTCATAATTGACTTAATCCTTAATTCGCTATAAATTATTATTTTAAAGAGTGATGCTGACATTTATAAGCACAATTGTTTCTCTGCATCCTTTACATTAGTCGGAGGAATCTAAAACAAAAACTTAATATTCCACAGACAAAGATGAATGCCGCCTTGGGAATTCAGAATGCTCTCACATGTGTAACAACACGGAAGGCTCATATGAATGTTCCTGTGATAATGGATACTCTCTTGATGTTGATGGGTATAATTGTACTGGTAGGTATCATTACAGTTACATGAACTTAACTCTAACTCATTCGTGTATAATATTTTGTGTTAAGACCTGAATCCTCAATTTGAATTTACGTTTGCCATGTACTGTTACAATTGTAAAATTACCGTATTATCTAGATAAATTTATACATTTATCAACAAAGCTGATCGCTATTAAATGTTAACTGTATTGTAAGACAATGACTTGTTATAACCCATTTATTAAGCGATATTTTGGCTTTGTCTCTTAATCACAGTTACAATAAAAATATATCTGAAAGAAAATGTGAATCTGTAAATTGATTGTTTGTCAACACTATATGTCCCATACAGGTTTTGTTATGCAATTGCTCACATATATTCGCGCATGTTTAGAGAAAGATAAATCAGTGTGTACAGGTAACGCCACATACATAAGTCAATGCCTCCCTACACAAACCTCCGGGAAACAACAGTCGACAGAACATTAGGCTCTAAGGGTTACAAGGGTAATCATATATGGGAATAGAGGTGTATAAAAGTGTCTGGCCGAGAATAAATGCCAACTAAGACGAATTTAGTGGGACAACAAGGGGTGAAAAGTTAATGGATGGAATGCATCACGGAACATGCAAAGTAATCAGTAATAATAGGTAGAAAGGGGAGAAAATAACACGACTGTTATAATAAATAAAGGAACAGCACATGGGGAACTAAACTTATCTCTGAAACGTCTCTTGCTGTCTCTCTAGATTATCCATGGTTGATTTGATAGTCGGCCATGCCATTTATTCCTCCATTCACATACAAGTTTTACCCTTCACATCTTTAGTCCCTAATGTATAGTAGGCTGTTGTTTCCCTGGAGTTTGTTTGAGGAGGCAATGTCATGTGTATGTGGCTTTCCTAATAATAACTTAATATTTCCTTTTTTTGTAGTACAAATAGCCTGTTTGCCAAACATATGTCCATTTCTTACGGAATGAATTATTAAGAATTATGATATTGTTTTTTCAAAATAAATCATGTTTTCCTTTAAAACATAACAAAAAAGAAGAACTTGAATATTAATATGTTGTTTGAAGTAAAATATCATTGTGTTGGCAGCATGTTATTTAGATTTTTTCTTAAAAGTAATGGGAATTTCCCGGATGTCGTTTTAGAAGTTTTGCTCAATTTATGAATTCAGTAGTGCATAACAATCAATATCTGCATGTAAAAGGGTATGCATAGTTGTAGAATGCAATAATTGCTTTGTATTTGAATAAATTTGTTTATCGGTTCGTGAATCGAGAATGTTTGCTTTTATGCATGTACGAAGTGTCTATTTCATTACTTTTAGTTTCATGTTTTGTACATTGTAATATTATTTGTTTTAAATATGATATACACTATCTCTTAAATACACTTTATAATGCAATGATACAATTATGGTGTGTAGCATGTATGTAATGTGCATAGTCACTTGTTTGCTTCGTTGAAGCGAATATCTAGCTTCTCTGGTGTATTTTGTATATTTGGAAAATGCATCCTGATAATAGTATTTTGTTGAATCGAACACATTCTTAATCCTATGTTAGATATACTTACAGAATTGGCTGAAAAAATGCACTTGGTATTTATTTTGAAGAAGGCAAAAGCTTCTGGCCGAGTCTTACAACCCTCCCATTGTGTTTGCTGAAGCTGATGCTCACTTTCGTCTGAAGAATAAGATGGTACAAGGAACGCTGCATTCACTAGACAATAGCTTCCTAAACAGATCCAATGAAAAACTTGCACACAAATCAGTAGGAGTGTAAGAGAAAAAATATGTTGAGATGGGGCAATAAAGAATTGTCGGGCTAATTATTAATTGCACAACAAATCTTAACCATCAAATTGCGCCGATCATTTTTTTCAAGATATTTCTTGTTTGTTTTATTGTCGACTGTTAACGATCGAGATATTAATAACGACATTTAAAAAAGTACAGTTCAACAAAAACAAAATGATAAGGTAATATTTTCCATCAGGTATCATGTAATCATGGATTTCCAATGAAGGGAACAAATTGACGGCGTTCACGAACACGCAATGAGAAATAAATGAACAACTGTGCGCAGGTAAGGTATTTTTGAACATTCGTTGTATGTTTGTAAGATTCTGATCCTTATAACTCGTTCGAGGTAGAATCGAGCGAAATTTATGAATATAAACATAACCATTTCAGTCTGCTATCATCTTTTAATTACTCATTTACTGTGTTTTAATGTAGGGTTAGACAACCACCATGTTAGCGAGTCGGTAGAGCGCTGTATACTTGAGTCTTTAGGGGGTTATGGATTCAAGCCCCCTCATTGGGCACACATTTCTTGATTTACATCAATAGTGGCAGCGGTGTTCGACGGCCCATGGTGGATGAGTCTCAAATGCCACAAGGGGAGGAGCGTAATGTTGTCAGGTTAGAAAACTTACTGTTTAACTCAGTCGGTAGAACGTTTTGAGGGGACTGTGAGTTCGAGCCCCACATCGGGCGCACTTTTTCGTCTTGACTTACTTCAACTGTTACATATTATTACATTATGATCATCAACAAAGCTCTTGTGCAATAAACTGAATATCCAACAGAAGGCTTATTTAGCTGTACATGTATAATTATGCTGATTGCCAAGTGAGGGAGTTATACATATCATTCGTACATATTGGGCATGACACAGTCAGGGATTAAATCCATGAGACCACAGCACTTAAACCAGATACTACCTCATGATTAATTGTGTTCTATAATTTGTAAAGTTTTATAATTGTACTGTGAACAAGACACTGGACTTTGTGTTGTTGAAACATATATCTTAACAGTAACCAGTACAAGAAGATCGATTATTTTTACAAATGTTTGACATACTCATTAGTTTGTTTCTTATATATAGTTTCTTTAAAGATTATTTTGCTGCCATGATGAATTCTGTCCAGATGAATTATGATCAACAGTACATGAGATCGAAGAATCGCACATTGTAAGTTTATAGAATGGAACTACTGATACTGAAGCAATAATTATATGTAGAAACAGTCAAACCGGCAGCAAATGGTGTATTTCAGGATGGAATCAGGGTAAGTTTTGAAAATAAAGTTTATCAAATATGTATTAAATAAATTCAATAATGCATAATTTATTTGGTTTCATCATACCAAAAGTGCTTAGCAACACTGCCTTTGTTTTCCATCTGCAATTTTGATAGAAACTGAGAAATGTGAAAAATGACCACGGTGAATAAAGTCAAATGCATGTATTTGTGAAAGTAACTGTGAACATTTTCTGTTTTCTTTTCGTTTAGTGACTCTGTTGAAGAAATAATAATTGGACGCTGAGAAGAGTTCCATGTGACCGATAAGTGTCTAACTAATTTCAATCTGGTTCACGGTCTTCAGTGACCATGACAACGTTCACAGTCATCCGTCACCATAAAAACGTTTACTTGTGTCTCAAATGTCTTCAATAGGGAGATACTGCTACTCATAATGCTAATAAAATACTTAATCATTTATTTCTTGATAATTACCAATGCATGATAGTATGTGTCGCCTAAGTTTATGTAGCGAACAAAATGCAAGTTTGTGACTGATGTTTATATTTGTTGTTGAGGATAAAGGGGAAACATTCTTATTTTAGATTTCCGTAAATATGTTTTTTTTATTACACAAGAAGACAACAGTAACACGTATATATGTTATCTTCAAAGAAGTTACAAGACTGAATTAATTTCTTTGTGTGTACAAACATACACTATGAATGTGACTGTTCTTTTAAATGTTTATTCGCAGTACATATATTATCAATTATGCTGTATGAAAGCAAGTCGAGTTTTGGGCGTATTGAGATATTTTTATACGAAAAGAATCATGCACGGATGAATCACATGAATTCTAATATGGGTAATTTCGAGTTCCATCGGTTACTTCACGAAATATTTTTTTTCGATGATCTTATGTTCCTTGTGCGCATTTTTATCAAGTATCTTTTCAAATTCAGTCATGATAATGACTTTTATCTCATTTTCAATCTGGATTTACACCTGGAGATCCAAATGTGTTTCTATAATACCTTTAATATGGGTCGTTTTCTTTGATATTAGCATGGCCGTCGATAACGTGCGACAAAACGGCCTCATTTTCAAGTTAAAAACTGCTGGACTGGACAGACGATTATTGCATTGATTGGTATTCTATATATCTAGCGTATGTCAGTGCAACTGGTCAACAATACAATGCATGCGTTTTAAAGATGTGTGAATGCCTTTTTTATTGGAGTTAATTAATAATATTGTCAATGACTTGGGATCCTACGTGCATCTCTTTGATGAAAATACAATGTTGCATATAGTCATTGTTAATTATATTTCTGCTGCTGAAACAGTTCAGTCTGACATTGACTTGGGCCGGTAACAAAGTTGATAACACACGAATGTATAGGGTTTATCAAGAACAAACTCATATCACAACAGGGAAGAATATCTTAAAGAATTCTTCTTCAGATCTCTTATTGCAAAAATATGAACAACACGAACTCCACAAAATTCAACACGATACATCACTTCTAGTTTCAGTTGAATCTCTTGATGAACTACGTAGAAAATGCCTTCGGAATCCATTTAAAGTAAAGGCATAACCACAAGTTGGTTTAATTCTACGACATTTTGATAATCATTCTTCTCTTGATCCGGCTTCTGTGTGCGAAATCGTACGAGTACAATTTACGAAATGCAATTGCATTATCCTATTTAATTCTCATTGCCTCGAGTTTTTTATCAAATTTTGCTGCTGGTAATTTATATCAGTCCATAGTCTATATTGTTAAAAACATACTACGTTTAAAAAACTTAACTATCATTCTATAATTAGTAGTGTATTGTTATTTAAAAATATTACCGAAGATATTCTTTTCAATTTGAAGATCGTTCTTTTGATTGCACTTCCCATTTCGTTTTTACATAAACCGTTTTGACAATGCAAAATTGATAGTACCCTAGACTTTGATTTAAATAAACCGGTAGAGTAAATATGCTACGAGCACTGATTCATTGGCCAATGATAGTGCAGTGGCACGTATCTAAATGTAACCATGCATGCAGTTAAAGCTAATTGTGTCATAGTCGTCGAGTCGGCCTAAATATGTGGACGTGCTTCTTGCTGGTAACATTGTCAATCGTCTGTAGGTAAGTAAGTTTTGTATATTTGTAAATAAGCAATATATTAGCTTTATTGAAACGTAAAATTCATAGGTAACGATGTGTGCATATCGAACATGTAAATACTCGTCAGATCTAATTAAAACAATAACAACGATAATTTATGATGAATTGACGCATACTATTTTAAGTTCGCCGGATAAATTACTGATTGCAAACATGAAATTGTTTAAAGATTCGACTCATTTTAATCATCATGGTGATCTCTTATATTTTCTAGATAGGTACAAAAAATGTAACGCTATTTTCCAAACGATTGGTCCGAATATTAAGTCAAGTTTCTTAAATGCAACACATATATAATTAAGTTATCAAAAGAGTACTTTCGCATTGTAAAAGCTTCATATAGAAGTACCATGAATATTTCTTCTTATAGTCTGTCGTAAAGATAAGTTATCATTTTACCAGCATGCAGCGTAGGAGTAAACTCATGCTCTCTGGTGTGTCAGAAAACGTTTTATTTATGAGAGCAGTGATTTTATTCTTACAAGTATAAACATTTAGGTCTATTTTGTATAGTAGCATGCCAAAGATGACTATATTGATCACAAAAAGATAGGTTTATTTTGGCAAAAACACGTTGTTTGAACTTAAGGCATAATGATTGTTGTATACATAACTCTATAACAAACAAATGACAATATGTTGACATAAGTTATTCAACAGACCAGTAACAAATATATTTCTTCTTCATAATAATGGACAGTGTGTAGCTTGCATAAAGTAGTGATTATAATTATTCTCTTATCGTCAAATTTCAATGAGATGTATAATGAATTATAACCCGGACCAATAAAAAACAATATATGATCAAAAGATAATAATGGTAATATTTATTCAACGTTGCCTCTTATGAACAACGAGAGTTATTTTCTGCGACAAACATGTACCAACTGTAGTTGATATTTTCAAATATCTAGGCCTATTTTTTTTTTGAAATGAATCTCGTCTTTGTGCTTGACTGTCTGACGTGTTTTGCGGAAAAATTATTGTCTGCTTCCGGGAGTTTAATTTTCGTGTAAAATAACAGTCTGGACCGAAACAATCGTCCGGGTTCCGGACTAGAGCAGACCCCTGTTCCCGTCGAAAGACTATCCGTCCCTGAGGCAAGTGAAGTATTATTTTATTCGCGAGGAATCACGGTCTCCATCACATGAATAATTTAACGAGCACACATTTACATAATTTTATTTTTACAGGCAAGTTATTTGTATTACCGACCTGAATAACGACTTAAGAGTTATGTTTCAAATTCAAATCTCTTACAGAAACATAATCATTATGCCTTATCACAATATGTTTAACCGAACTTTGAAATTAGATTATATGATTATTCTGAAATGCACAGTCAGGTGGTCGCAAAAACTATGAAAAGGACAGTGCATTGAAATTGGAATCCACTTGCGACACAAATTATACAAATGTTAGATATAGCAGTTATTTAAGCCCAACCTGGCTATGTTGGTAATGAAGAAGACTATTACTCGTTGAATCGAGGGTTTGATCCTATTTTATAATTATCTTGGACGCCATCTTGGATTTTGGGGCTAGCACCAACGTTAGAGAATTTATGCTGGTGGAACTGACAGCAGCGCTCCACCAGAAGTGGGCCAGAATCCCACTATATCTGCTACGTAACTTGTGCGGTTCCATGGGGCGACGTCTTGCTGGTTGCCAGTTAAGGTGGCCACAAGCGCTAATGATTGTGTCAGTGAAATTGCTCTGAAGCATAATGTGACCATGAAATGCTGTCTAATTAATCATCAATTCTCTTAAATTATCAAATTTTGCGAATGGAATAATTATTTTCTAATTTTGAATAACAGTTAACAAAATATTGTACAATGAGTTAGATTGAGGCGTTTCCTTTTCTCGTCAGTATAGTTATATACATAATGAAGGTCTTGCGACAATATTGACTGTCAGAAAAAGACTGACGTCAAATATGAAAATGTTGTTTTAAATACTGTAAAGGTTTAATATTGCGAGCACGGTTAAATTTTTTTATATCCATAGAATATTTTTTTGCATTTAAAATGTTTTGGCTTTATAAAATATGATGATGTTTGCATTAACTAAACGCAATATAATCCCTGGATACATGCTTTAGTTCGACTTTGCTGAGCCATTTAGGTAAATAAGCTAAATGTTTTCGAATGGGAAAAAACAGTTTTGCAGTTTCGGGGAATTTAAAGGAAAGTTTTAATGCAGTATGAGTATGTATGTATGCAGGCATTAATGTGCCTTTTCTAAATGACGTTTAGAATATTCACATGCTGAAGAATTTGCACCGCTATTTGACACCTTTCGTTTAATAAAAATTGTTTGAAAAGCATTGAATACAACTTACTTCAGATTATGACCACCAGTTCGTTCCCACATACATGTAGAAATTACAGTAAATCTTGCACAAAAAATAATGCTGTGCAGAAAATGTATTTGCTAGTTTCATATGTTTAAAGTTTGTTTGTATTTCGATAGTTTCACGGTGTATGGAGCTTATGCCCTATCTAGCAAAGCTTTAAAAAAATGATACATAGCTGCAACTTAACAGCGTATGACACGACGCTATCTCTATAAAATCTATACAAACTATGAACATGATACGGTGTTTTTGTAATACGCCATACAGATAGTTATAAGTTTTTACAGGGAAAGTAATATGCACCGAACGTGGGGAGAAAATAACCTGAATATTATATTAAGAACTTGAACTGCACATGTGATCTACAACTTCATCTTCAAACATATTAAAATGAAATACTAACCACACAGCGATTCGATTCAAACACTCACCAAAAGTTCTAACGCATCATATTTAAATTGGATATAAATCTCCTAATTATGTACTAAATGTTAGGAAAATTCAGATTTCTCATCAATTAGCCTTCTTTTTTTAAAAACCTTTCGCAAAATTGATATTCGGTGTTAAGTGCAGCCATGCAGAACGAATGATCGAATTTCGGTAGTTTTGACTTGCTGCTTATACGTGGCTGTCTTTCACATTATTTATTTTTCTAATTGCATTGTTTTGTATAACAGTCGTTAAAAAAATTGTGTTTTGAGTGAATAATGCGTTTTTGATGATACGCACGACTGGGGGAGGTACCCAACAATATCGCTTATCAGATAAATCAGATCGATATCGATGGGGCTTTTGGTCAGCAGTCAATTTGTCTGTCGATAGTTTCTGTAAGTGATCGTAAATTTTCCGATGATCACCGATTGATAACTGGTATTACACATTAACATGTAGCCTCCGGCTACCTTAGATCTTTTTATCCGATAAACGGTTAAAACATTATGAATTATTATCATAAAGAAACACACATTTGGAGTTCGATTTTGTTGAAGAGACCGGGAAAAATATATATGGGTCGTTCTCCAAGAAAACGGGGCTTAATGACAAATTTTCGATTTTCAGGTTTTCACAATTTCTGTTGCCTCAGACATTAAGAACCTTAACAATGAAATACGTATGACTCTATACTACTTCATTGTCATTTTATAACGTTTTAAAGACCACACGTCATGCTCACAGCAACGTCATTTTGTTTTGGCGACGACATTTGAACATCATTGAATGTTCTATGACGGAAGTGGGGTTTTTGGCCATTTCATTTCACCCATGTTTTAACAGATCATTTTCATATACCTTTAGATGTAATGGACTTATAGCTTTTGTTTATATACTTATTTTGTTCGGGATAGTATTCAGTGATAGTATTTTAAAGGTGAATTAAATGCACAATCAGGAAATAAATGAAAGAAATTCAAACAAGGCGCACATGTTTATTTATCAATACTATACTTACTATGACTAGAAAATTACAAAATCATAGACAAACAAAATACAGCAGTCAATAATATCACTGGATTGTTGGAGCTGGACAAGTCGCACAAACGGTCTTACAGCTTTGTATAAGTACTCGTTTCGTTCCTGGCTTAGTCAATGTGGTTGAATAACTAGTGGGAGTACATCTTGTGTGAAGCTGTAGTCTCGACACCGAAGGATGTTAATTTGTTGTTTCACAGGAACTACAGTTGTCTTTTACGGTTACACTCCCTGGTTCATCTGACGACATCCTGAAGTACTCATATTTTACTGTTAATACAATGTCACAAGAAAGGGAATTAGACAATTATAAATATAAAATATAATTAAATCGTAATCAATTGTTATGTGTTGATTGACATTTTAACAAACAATCTGACAATTACAGACACAGTACTAACAGTTGTTTAATTTTGAAACATATATTCTTACAATTACGATATTAACTTGATGATAACACACACTTATTAACACACATAATTATCAGAATTAAGTGTAACTACATTGTTAATTAGAACCATATTTTTTGTATTTGTTTTATCTTTTATATTTCTCGAAAACATGTTGTTCAATGGAAGTGTATCTATATCTCAAATGTAAGACATTCAGGCAATATATTTCGAATACACACAGTTTAATATTTGCTTTATTTTGAATCGGAAGACAGGATATTCTTATGAATTAAGGCTTTTAATCAAGCATGCGTTATTATTCATTATGACTTCATATCATCGTAATCCCAATGGTAAAAACAAATCACCTATAAGTACCTTATTCCACGAATTGGTTTTAAGATTGGTGCAAGAAATGTTATTGCCACGCTGGGTATCTGACTGCTACTTTTGTGGCAGACAACATTTTGAAGCTGTTCCAATGCGTCACAATTAGTACGGTGGTACAGTTTCTTCATTGACGCAATAAAAACTATCTACAGGACACCTTGCATGTACAATAAATATATTTTTTGCGTTGACATTATCTAATTGTTTTAAATTATTATATTAATGCTATTTCTATATATATAATTGCTTTGCTCAGTATTTGAAATGATATTATACAATCCTTAAAATGTCAGTACCAGGCATTAGTATAGTTAACTACGTAAACGGTAGAACAATCAAAAATAAACTAGAACATAAAGTCCTACATGAATGATTATTATTATGTTTTTTAATGGATGCTAGGTTCATATTTCAGAACAGAGTAGATTTATGAACGTAAAAAAAAATCGAGAATCAACCATGACTTAGTGTTGGTATATTATATTATACATTTTGCGCATGTATATATATATATACATGCCCGTAGCTTGAGGCAAAACTGATTTAACCGAGGCAATGAATGCGGGGTCTGGGTGTGTCCTCCATCAGGGGGGATGCGTACAGAAGGGTTTTCTGTTTATTTAATGTACCAGTGAAGTGATTTATCTAGTGCAATTTTGTTTTATTTTAATCGTATGAATCGAAAGCAATGGCAATTGTTGATGTCCCGGAGCGTCCCACAGCTGAAAAATGTCCAAGTAGTCGATTGGCATGTTTTTGTGTACAAACCAAACCAAACAAAGTGCCAAACCATTAAGACTATAGTCCTCCACGATTGTTTAGAAATGTTAACCAACGCAGCTGCCTCGGTGTGCCTCAGCATAGCTATTCCCTGGTATATACAACTTTTCTTCCCCCATTTACTAAAGAGTTACATATAAAAAGTACTATATCATTGAACCAGTAATACCAATGCATATAAAGACTATGCTTTTCTTTAATCATTGCTGCAGAACGCTGATTGTCAAACTCATTTATATACTTGACTTAATCATAAATAAAGAAATAAGTACCCATAATTGCGATTGGTATCTATCCGAGTTATTAAGCACCTGTTTATTGATCAATTTAAATGAAATACGTTCTGCATTTGTTCAAAAGTTAAGAAATATTTAGTTAAGAAGTCAAAAAATGTTCGATGTATAAGCTATCTCTTTCCAACCAATTTTTATGTAGAAACACGTTTCCATTTGTCTGTTTTATGTTTGAACTATTCCATATAATTTCTTTAGGATAGTGGCTTATTGAATTTGTTTGATTGAGCGCCAGGATGCAGAGAAATGTAAAATTAAATTTCAGTTTATCTGCATCTGTTTCACAAGTATTATACGTATTAAAAAATATTTATATAAATGTTATAAATTAGTTTGCATTAAGCATTTATATTTCCGGTATGATTCTTTTGACCGAGATGACCTTGACTAAATTTAAGAATGAATCGATATCAAAATAATCGGCCCTCCATTTTCATATGTTTGGAAAATCATATTTCGGGATATTTTATGAGGTTAAGAATCCCACAGAAAGTCGTTTAAGGTTAAATAATATAGTTTGATAATGATAAACGGAGTCGAAATTTTCATTTATTATAGGGACCATTTATTAAAAGAATACAGCGTCCGTCAACATTCATTTTACATAGCATTATAGTAAAGTCAGTAGAAACTGACGCGCATAGTGTCATCAATGTTCAAATCCTCAATTAAACATGGCATTATGGAACAGAGCGACTAAAGATAACAGAAACATAAAGTTTGTTTGTACATGTATTTCTATTTATACTAAAATGATACATTACATGTATAACGGCATATGTTTACCCTCATTAAAACGTAAGCCATATACATTAAATGAGTGTAGCTTAGGCACGTTCAAATCTTATATAAAAGTGCCAGGCGTCTTTCCTTTTTACTGGCGCTATCTCCTTGTCGCTATGGATACTGAGGAGACCAAGACCACTGTCATGTACATTGGAAACTCCCTAATCCGGAAACTCTCCGGTCCGGAAACTTCCTGCAATCGGACAATTTTCTCGGTTTAGTTCCTCCAATACAACATATAAAAAATCCCCCACAGTCCGGAATCCGAACTAATTTTTTAGTCCGGATTGTTATTTAACAGGTAAAATAAATCTCCCAATACCGGACGATAATTTTCCGCAAAAATATGTCAGATCGTATAATGACTGAGAATTGAGAGAAGGCATAATAATTTAATTGTCTCTATGAATATAGACCATTATACGTTATCATCGTATGCATTAAGTTTTGATGGAAGCATAGTAAGACCGGGAACGAAATGTACTTATTATGTAAACAATTCGAAAACATTGGACGTGAGCGCAGAACAGGGCCCATTAGTTACACAAATCACAATACAAAATATTTACCCTAGATTATTTTTTTCCTCTACGAAAACACTTTGAAATGAATCTATGGTGTATCATTTTCAGGTATGGTGTTTTGATAATACATCGTACTAAGTGCATAGCTTCTCAGGTTTTATGGACTGTATAATGTCGCAAAACACTCATACCTAATTTCAGCTATGTTAAAATCATTTGACATGTTGAATGATTCATTGAAATACTTGCTTGAAATTGATATATCAACCTTATGCAGTGAAATTACCAAAATATCCATAAAATCCAAAAAATAAAATATCTTATACACTTTCTGCACAGTGTAATTTTCCTGTAATTTCTACATCTATTTAAGAATGAACTGTAGGTCAAAATCTTAAGTTAATTATATTCAATGCTTTCATACAGTTTTAATTAAACGAGAGGCGTCTATAGCGGTTCATATTCTGAAGAATAGAATTTCCTACATTTCTATAACGAATAAACCACATTATAATAATAATTACATAGTTTATGGAATAATTCAAATATCGTACTATATTTCACACATCATGTGTTTGCATATCGTATTGCAGATCTTCCTGTTATGAAAGGAGCATAGATATGTTGGTCTCTTATAACTTATCATTTTGGGCTATAAATTGAATGTTCAAGTTTACATACATTTTGTAGCTTAAATTAGTCTGCAAAGTCGAATAAATAAATGCATTCAGACATTATATATTACATCGCGATAACGCAAACAACCTCTAGCGAACTTATTCAAATAACGAAAGAATGTCTTGCCTACGGACATTCAATGGTGGAATTCTCTTTTTAGTTTGTCCGAGGGGTGTTCGGATAAGGGGGTTTCCGCATGAACAACTGGCAAGTAATTATCACGAAGTGCGAATAACATGTGTCGCCAATCTTACCCGTCAACAAATAATAGTATATTAAGCGGTCATTGAAAGGTGTGAATTATTGTATTGTTCGACCTATCTATGGTGAACAATGAATTAAATGATAGCTAGGGACCACAAATCCTGTTCGAGTGTTCGACCTATCTCTGTTCGAGTGATCTACTGTTAGATAATATGAAATAAGAAGGGGTTTCGCCGGGACTTAAGAACCTGTTCGAGGTATCTACTGTGTTCGAGCCAAACTATTCGAGGTTTCGAAGTTTTACTGTATATACAAATATACATAAATGAAGAACACAAATGTGAACATATATCAATCAATGAAAAATGCACATTTAAGAGGTTATGAATAATTTAGATATATAGATTTTACGGTAAGTAAAGTAACAAAATACACTTAGTATTTTATCATTAATTGATGTATAACATATACGTTCATATATTGTATATATAGACATTAACGAAAGTACATATAGATCCACAATTTCATAAAAAAATATACATGTATATCTTGACATGAAATTATGTGTTGGTCAATTAATAATACAAATCACCATGGGCTGCCTTAACTCGAAAACAAAATCGTTAAGACAAAGTTTGGTGAAACGTATCGTCTGTATACGTATATATTGAATACGTCACATTATTAGCCTAGACCCGTCGTAGTAGCTTCACAACCGATGACGCGAGTGTGGGATTAGTGAAGCATCCATTATGGGTTGCAAAGCTTTACTTAATAATAGATGCGCACTGATCAATAATTTCCAATTGAATGAAACTCATAAATGTATTATGCACACAAACTTCATATAGGATTTTAAATATTTCAGCTTGTTGAACTTCTTTCAAGTGACAGAAACATAACATGTGTTCAATGATATTGTCTGTTTTGAGGTCGCACACTTTACAACTTTGCATATATTTGCGTGAAAGGAACATCCCGATGCCGTTAGGTAATGTCTCGCACATATAAAGAAGTCTCGGATTATCTCTGGCTATATCACACAGTGGTTAACAACACTTACTGGTGACCACATGTGGAATATTACGGGCAACTGCTTCTCTGCATTTCGACCATCAAGATGTTTTCTTTTGAACTACGTTTGTTTTTACTTTCCTATATTTATTTTAATACATTTATAGACTTAAACGCCGCAGATGAGAGGAACTCGCGTTCTGACAATCTTGTTTAGTCATATTGCTAACAGACAAAACTAGTTTTTTTCGACCAATACAGAAAAGTGCATTATAAATCTATTCTGTGATGATGCATATGTATTGAGGTTTTGACTAGATAATTTTCATGTTTGTTTAGGCAAACTTGTAATGCACAGTAAAGAAATTGTAATGACTATGCTGGTATGTATCGTTGCTTTTCAAAGGCTTTTGTGCAACCCTTTTTTTCCCGCATTCTAGAAATAAATTAACTAGGATACAAAGCAATGTCGGGCAATGATATAATTTGAAGTGTCAGATTTTAATTTTGAAGGTTTGGTGATTTACAATATCCCTATACTACTTTAAGGACAACCAGTATTGTACCACAACTTCCGAGTGCATTTAGGTTTATGTCCGAGTAATAACTTTTTAAACGGTAAAATGGGTCAAGGTCACCTTACGTAAACAAGACGGCATATTTATGTAATTATTGATGTAACGATGCTTTTCCCCGCCTTTGTGTGATATGGTGAATAAATTTAAAGGGACTTCCAATTTCCGGCGAGCGGAATTTAACAGGCTCGTTGAGTCCGCCACCCGTGTGAAAGACATGTCAGCAATGTTCATCCTGATGACCTGTGAGGAGACCACTACATGAAACAAAACCCGCCAGTCTACAATGAACATATTTGATTTATGATCACAAGCCAGTATACTGATTTCCTTTTGATATCATTGAGATGACCCCTGAACAATTATTTGTGACTTTTTATCTCTGCATCGGTGATTTAGATTAACACATATCAGTATGCTAAATTATACTTCAAAACTGGTTGTGACAGAAGAATAATGATTTCTATAGACGAGTTGGTACAAATATTAGGCATTTTATAAAAAGATTGACCTTGTTAATTCAACGTTGTTGAACCAATAATTTACGATTAATTTAAGCCTTTAAATAACTTGATTGTATTACATATGTGTTAGTAACAATATTGATAAGAAAAGTCGATGAAAAAGAGAGAATGAGTTGCTACAGGGAACGCCACATACATGTACATAAGACAGCGCCTTTCCACACAGACCTGCGGGAAAACAACACTCCATAAAGCATAAGGCATTTGAGGAGGTTCAAAAGTACATACGTAAGGGAACAGAGGCGCATGGAATGACCTGGCCGACCATAATCAATAACTAGGAGAGTCAAAGAGGACAGATCACAGGAATAATCAAAACAGGTGTCAACAATATGCCTAAACTCGGCAAAAAATAACATGAACACTATACAAAGTGAAAGAAACAATACTGGGAGTTTAATTAATTAATATCACCGGAATATTCATTTTGGGTAGCAAAATAATTATTTAGAAATATTCCGAGGGCATCAGAAGAGCAAATAAAACAAATGCGACTTAAATGTATTTATTAATAGCACAAAAGGAAATTATAAAACGTTATTGTTTTGGTAATGGGGGCAAACCAACGAACCCGAGATAAATAATCTTCTTCATTACCGACATAGTTACAAATGTACTCGTAGTTGGGCTTGAATTACTGAAATATCTAGAATATGCGTATTTTTGCGTCGGGAGTGGATTCAAATTTCAATGCACTATACTTTATAGTATTTTCAAATACCTGACCCAATTTAGGATAATCGTGTTATATAAGTTGACTCTTTAGTCGTTAATCAGATCGGTAAAAGAAATACATTGACTGTAAAAAATAACATTATGTAAATGCTTGGCGTTCAATTAATCATATGCTAGAGATTAATTGTTCCGTCTGTAATAATAAATCCCTTTGAACTTGGACATGCATATACATGTATATAATTTTCTTACATACTATTGGTTTATATATCTGCAGCGAATACAAACTGTCAAAACGATGGTGGGTTATATTTGGACTTCAGAAATGAGAGAATTAGTTGCTACAGTGAACGCCACATACATAAGACAGTTTAAAGTTGCGTGCACATGTTATAAAGAGTTTCATGCATACCACAGCGGGATTTCTCTCCTGCTTCCGGTGCAGTTAGAAATATCCTGTTCGAGAGTTAGTGTTTTGATGAGAACGGGAATACTTCCATCCGCATTGGAAGCCAGTGATAGATTCTCTTTCTTGCATATATTGTAAAAGAAATAATCTGTCAGTGGGTGGACATATTTTGAAGCCAGACCGGGATTTCCAGCGTTTAGACCAGTGCTGAAACATAAAGAACGATAAGTTGGTGACGCGTTTATTACGTCACAATTTAGAGGTTGTAACTCGGTATTATTTGAAATGAAATTTATTTCCGCTTACTTAACGATAGAAATGTGCCAAAATAAATATAATAGGTTGGTGACAAGTATGGATAGAATTCAACAGGTATTTATCACGTGAATCTAATATTGTTAATTTCTCCGCCATGCCTAATATTTTGTCTCCATCTTTGTAAGTATAGATAACTTCGCATTAGAAATACAGAGGAAACTCCCTAGTCTGGGCAATCTCCAGTCCGGAAACTTTCTCAAACCGGACAATTTCACGGTCTTATTTTAGGCCGAATTTGTTTTGCAAGACCTAGTTAAGATTTCAGTTTTGTTGTAGTTGGTAGAAAAACTTAAACCAGTTATTATTAACTGTTTGCAAACAAACAGATGGTTTAGTAGAATAAAAATGACCAACATGAGTTTGATTGTATAAGAACTAGTAAATAGACCATAACGATTTAGTTGACACAGTCGCATCAAAATCTAATTCCATTCACTGCAGTTTTAACCGCTAGCAGTATTGTTATTGTAGACAGATTGGTGCTCGATAAGAAAGTCAGAGTTGAGAAATATGCAACTTCTATTTTGCAACGTTACAATGTGGACGATTTTATAGCCAGGTTCCGATTAAGCAGACATACATTTGACGTCTAGGTTCGACCGTACGTTGGTGATTTACATCAACATACATTTACTAATCTCTTTACCATTCGTTGTTGTTTACTGCGCAAATATATATACATGCATGTTAATGTTTCAAGTGGTGTAACATTACAAAATGAAAAATGTCAATATCCAGTACATGAATAATTTAACCCACATACAACTAAATGATGTCTTTGTTATTGAAATTACGGTATTTGTATAAGCTATCTGAATAACATCTAAGTAGTTATGTTTCAAATTCAAATATCTCTTTCAGGAATATGATATGCCTTACAACAATTAGTGACAAAAACATGGATCATAGGTGCACGCAACGATCAAAGATTTGCAAACTCATTGCTTAATTTTCAAATAACACCGACCATCTGTTCAGACGATATAATATACCTTTATGAGATTTTTATTCATTGCGACTTTAAGATAGTTTCCTTCTATAATTCTATGGGAAGTTGGTCGGATCTCAGTGACGCGAAAGTTGGGTATGGGTTTTTGTTTTCATTGCGATTCGAGCACGATGTTAACTAACGTTACATGTTTATGTTTGTTTGTACCGCAGGGTTAAGGAATAATACCCATATTTAGTTTCCTTGTGGTGATGGTGACTGGTGTAATCCGGAGTATGACTAGGTCGTATTGGAAAAAAACATGTCCGATTAGTATGCATGCAATTATCTCTATCAAACCTTGACAAATGGAGATATCAAACGGAAACTTAAACCTGGCAACAATATATACATGTATACAGTAGTCCCAGCTTAAACGTTGAAATTATACTGACACCAAAAAGAAACTGTGCACTGACTTAGAAATAAAGTTTGTAACCATTTAGATAAAACATTTAGGCAATTTGGTAGCAAAATGTGACAGTTTTTATTGGCTACATGATGCATTATTGTTAAATTAAATTTAGATAATTCTCGGTATAATGATAACGCTTGAATGACGTAGGGGTGAAAAGTAAAAGTTGCACACTTTTCTTTTTATCTTTTTATTCTAAATGTGTGTTTGCCCTCTGATATCAGTATCTGTTATGTCCTCCTCTCCTACGAATCAACGCAAGTATTATTGACCGCATTGACCTAACGTAACGTCTTACCACGTCGGCGGGGATGGCATTCCACTCGTGAATAAAGGCAGCAGTCAGATCATTGATATTGTTGATGGCGTGGTGCAACTTTTACTTTTCACCCCTTCGTCTTTCAAGCGTATCATTATACCGAGAATTACCTAAAATTAATTTAACAATAATGCATCATGTAGCCAAAAAAGCTGTCACATTTTGCTACCAAATTTTCCTAAATGTTTTATCTAAATGGTTACAAACTTTATTTCTAAGTCAGTGCATAGTTTCTTTTTGGTGTCAGTATATATTAGCCATACCGGATACATAATCTATGTGACTGCTTGTCATAATTTTTTTTTTTCAAATTGCCAACTTTCTGGTCAGTAGTGATTGCTGAATGCAGTAACAGACAAATTGTGAATGTTCTTATAATGTTATTATACTAACGAACATATAAACCAGGGTTAGGGTTATCACTGATGCACAAGATATACCAACTTTTATAGTCTGCACATAATAGGAACAAATACTGGTAACATGATATAGAAATACAGTAGTTAATATGATGATGTCACTAGATCTACACAGGGCAAGCAAATCCACAATTCAGCTATATGCAGCCCCAGGCCTAGCGTATAAAAAACTAACAGTCCGGATCCACATTACTCAGGTCCCGAACGAGATTTTTGGTCTAGACTGTTAATTTGCACAAAAATAAAACTCCCCGAAGCGGATAAAAAAATGTCAGACTGTTAGTATAATGACTGGAAATGTTCTATGTATAGACGCATTGATTTTCAAATGTGATCATGTGTGATGTAATTCATAAATTGTTACAATAAAATAAGACAAATAACTATATCATACTCCAAAGATACAATAATACTGAATTAATAATTTAAAAAATATATTTCTACCTGTCAAGTCACTTAATTTTTTCCAATTGCAAATAGCTCCAACAGTGGTATTATACATTATAACTGGGACCAATACAAAAACCAATTAAATGACCACAAGCTTATAATAATGGTAATATTGATTTAACGTTGCCTCTTATGAACAATGAGAGTTTTTTTCTACCACAAACATGTGCCATTGTAGATGATATTTTCTAATATCTAGGCGTAATATTTCCGAAAAAAAATTTATGCAAAGCATGTAATTGATCAAGGAAAGAACGTCACCCGATGAAGCAAGATACAAATTTAAATATCTTAACTGATTGCCAGTTGAAATTGTACCTATCTTAACTTATGGTTGCGACATCTAGGTCTATGGCGATGTTTCCGTACTTGTAAAGTTAAACGCTGATTTAAAAAACGATGCAGTATGCAAGCTACATGTATATATTGATATTGTTCATTTCTCACTTCTGTCCGTGACCAACTTGTTTTCTTAGCTTGTCGTGTTTTAAATTCCCCTTCCCACTATCTCATCCCATTCCATCTCTCTGTTTTGTTTTTTATAAAGTCCGTATTGCCCAATTACCTTAGCTGTTTCACTTACCCTTTCTAATGGTTTGTGTACTGATACATGGGATCCATGTAGAGAGGCATTGCCTTGTGAATGTGACGTGCCAAAAGTAACAACTTAACAACCTCCCTTAAAACCAGATTGGTGGCATGCCATATTCGCACATCACCGTCAAACTACCAAAAATAAGCTAATAACAGGAAATCCAAAATACAATTTGAAACATATTTTCAAGTCGAGAACCATGTGAACTGGTTTGAACACTTATTAATGTGCGAGTTCTAATTACATCTTTCTAATTTTGACCCGCATTGGAGAACTATAACGCCGTTATTGGACATTTTTCACAAACATTTTGCGTAGACGTATCGGTGATTCATTTCACAAAATGTATATTGCAAGAGTTCAGACTGTTTAAGATTATGAGGCAAAGTTTAAAAGCCCCCAAGTCTGCATTTTGTTGACTTCAAAGATTACAAGACAGGACTGCAACCAGACGGTACAGATGCTTAAAGAATATATTTAGTGCACGAAAATCACTGATATGGATTATAAGCACTACCTTTTAGTTTGGTAATGACATATGTAATGTAAACAAGACTATACAGCTAGCTACAATTCAGTGGGTGGGTTTATGTAAACATCGTTGTTTAATCGGTTAGGTTTCTCGTAGTTAACCATTTGGTTATTGTAGTCAAAGTGAGCGTATCACATACATATTTGTGAATGTCCCAAGGGTTAACTATTTTATTTACATACATATTTCTTCATAAATACACACACGCAAAACCAACTAAATAGAAGCATTAAATTGATACTAAAGATTACGTTATGCATTTTCAGACTGACAGATGCTGGATATTGCAAATCTTCGTACTCTTGCACTAAACAATGTTCTTCCTCGACGAGATACTACCCAAGCTTTGGGTGGTGGAGATGGCTCCGTTGTTCAAGATACAGGTATCGTATGATTTATACTTTCAACATTGACGTCCGTAGATATATTTATGACATGAATCATCACCAACACGAAAAATACGACAGAATCATTAAAATAACCATTCACTGGCTTCCGGTAGAGATATAAATATCCGGTTTAAGGGTTACTTTCTTGCATGACTGTCGAGTGACCTCCAAAACATGTATTCGCGGGTATTTCAATCGAATCATACTAAGCAAGTGGCACACTCCTTTTAGCTTGCATACCCTTTATAAGAAAAAGGGCGAAGTTAAACAAATGATTAACGTTTAGCGACTTTTATCTATAGTCACGTACTATTTTACATATTCATTATATTTATTATTCGTTGTTATGTGACGTTATCAGCATGAGACTCATCCTACACGAGAAGGGGAGTCAATTGTTGTATGAGGTTTCCTCCACTGGTTTAAACCCGGAAAATCCCGGTCCTATATGCAAGAATATAAGAATATTTCATTAGCTTCCGGTGAAGATAGAAATATCCAGTTCGATTGTTACTGTTTTTGTCGAGAACGAGGCTCTTCAGAATTACTCGTTAGCCAGATATTCCGATCCGCACACGAAACCAATAATAAATGCTTACAAGTACATGCATACCAACTTTAGATCGAGATCAAATAAAACTACTAACGTTTTCAGGACGTTTTACTTATAGTAACGTATTATTTTAATTATTTCAAGTTAATATTCGGAGACGTCTTCAGCACGAGACTCATCCAATATGGGGGATTAAAGACAGAGTTTTTCGGCAAAGATATAAACGCGGGAAATCCCTGTATGGTATGCAAAAAAAGGGAATCTGATTAATTTGATTATAATGTTGTAGTTACCCACGACAAAGAAGTAAATGATTGCTCATTTCGGAATTATTACCTTTATCAATTATACAAAACACGGGCTGTTTTGCACACTGACATTTTTGTGATTATTTTTATTCTGCGAAAGCGTACCTGAAAATCATAGTTTAGAACAGCGTAAGTCAATATACGTAAACTAACAACGAACATCAATGATCAATATTGCAAATGAGGCCTTCCTAGCTCCACATTTCGTCTCTAAACATTATCAGCAATTTATATTTTATGCCTTTTTACTATTTTTTAAAATAAATATTCGCCTGTTTATTCACAGGCATAAACATCTATTCAGTTACGTAAATTAATTATAACATTTATAAAATTAGCAGATCATGAATGGTCAGTATAAGTTTGGCACTAAAGACCGTTAGATGTTCATTGAGGTACACATTCTTGACATAGTTTTGATTTTCATTGTATCATTTTCGAGCAGGAGATTGCAGGTTCTACAGGTTGAAAGAATTGTTACTGATAGCAATAAAGGGCAAAAACACCAAGACGTTTATTTTCTATCAGACAGTTATGTCCCTTTGGAGTAATGTGAAATATTGTATTATGTTGACAACGCCATTTCTCTCTTCTCAGATGACAACATTATAATTTCAAACCATCCAATTTGCTTTTCATTGTTTCATACTTTCTGATACTGAAGTGTTTCGAAACCGGTAGATAATAGAACGAGAGTAAGAATTGTTTGGTGACCTGGGGGACTTTCTAATTGATCGTTTCATGTGTCATTAAATGCTTTCATGCGTGGTTTAATATCAGAAAGCGTCTCAATCGACAAGTGTACTTTCAGTTCTTCAGTGACAGCAAAGGGATTTCAAAGAAAGTTGGAAATTTAACATATTATAGCTGCATATGAAATCCATTTCAACGAAATATTGAGACATTTGTACATATATTAACAACCTAAAACGTGTAATGCCACTGTAATGTTGAAACAAATCATGCCATTAACGTTATCCATGATGAACTTCATTAATTATTTAACAAATCGAACGTTCATAAACTGGCAATTCCCATGTAATTCTGGCAAGCTGATTTTGAGTATAATATAATATGCATATCGTATTTAAGAACTACATACCACAGTTGTGCTAACACATGCTACAAGCGAGCTTGCTGTCAAGGTTACACCGGAATTTATTGCCAAACACGTAAGTGAAGTAAATTAACAATGTCACATAATTATGCAAACCACCGACGGAAATTAAATGAAAATGCTAACTATTTTCCGTCCCTGTTGTAAATGTGGTACGTCTTTCTAAGTTTAAGTAAATATTGTTAGTTTTATAGTATAAAAGCAATAAATAATAATGCAAAAATGTACATAGTTCTAATACTTACATGTATGCACATATTACCATACTTCCTGATAATTCACAGTTGTATATATTAACAATATAAACCTTTTACTGGATAGGTTCTACACTAACGTCTTTCTTTAACCATTTGTATAGCAAAATGTTTTGGATCGACCAGCTGTCCTAACGGTGGCAGGTGTGCCTCACCAGACAAGTGTGAATGCATCACAGGATTTCCCCCACCACGTTGCACAGGTATGTCTGACATTGGAACACATGTATAAATAACTTTCCCACGAGATATGTGTTTTAATTACCTTTTATCTGGCATCTTTCATCGACTCATTGAGAGAATGTATAAATTATTGGACGTCATGACAATGTGCAAATTAGAATCAGCGATGGGCCTATTGGTTTGTACTTAGTGTTCAGCAGCCAGAAAAGAATAACAGCGACTTGCTATTGAATGAAATTAGGCTTTGATCGCAGATTCCAAATGTGAATGTAGATAACGGTCATCCCGGCAAAGGCTAAACAGTGTCGATGAACTCAATGTGATACAGACGAAGTCTTCAACAGTCTGTGAGTTTTAAACGTCAATGGTCGTCGTGTTCCTCAAAACATGACTTTATTGCAACTATTAAAAAAAGTATATCTCTGAATGCCGTTTTGGATAAAAGTATACACGGTTGTTTGAGTATGTGTCGGATCATAGGACGTCTAGAAGCACTCATGATAAGCATTCTCTATTTTATGCTGTAGAAGATCACTAGAGCCACGTTGAAACCTATATATTTAGATCTTGTAGTTTCCACTTGTGAAACGTCATGCTGTTCCTTTAAAACTCACAGACTGTTGAAGACTTCGTCTGTGATAGTATGTATCACATTGATTACATCGACACTGTTTAGCCTTCAATTCTCCTTGGCGTATTTGCTATAATTCACTCTGACACTGCAATTGGTAGAACAAATCATTAGAATATATACAAATATCGATTGAATGCACAAATGGTCATTGATTAAACATTTGTTATGCATCAGGTATGTAATAATCAGTAATGTCAGATTCTCATTCACTAATTGAGTTAAAATTGCGACTTTTAGTTCGATAAGGTATACACATTATTTTCTACTAAATTAAATTTTGTCTTTGTATTACATTCACTTGCGTAATGTTCAATTCATCTACATGCCTGCCTTTCTGAGAAGCAAAGATCACTACTGGAGATGCAGAATTTTAATATATGTTACTGTGACATAACTTACGATAGTGTGCATGTTATGGAAGTGTTCTTAAGGATATTGATTAAAATTAAGTCTTTCATTTTTGTAATTATTGTTTCTCGAGTCTCAATTAGCCAATTATATCTTTAAAGGGGAAAACATATAATAATAGACACTTTGGTAATGTAACAACTTTCTCAGAACAGACTTTGGAAACTGTATTGTTCGCCCCAGCAAGATCATTTTTTTTAATTAGTTATATTTCACTTCTGTGTGCTACATGTAACTTTTTAAGTATGCAATTTAGCGTTGTGCGAATTGAGTTTGAGTTTTCAGACACTTGCACTGAGGATACATATCATACTTTGTGTTAATGTGTTATAATAAAAGTTGTTTGATATTGGTATTTGAAAAAAATATTTCAAGATATTGACGAATGTGAAACAGACAATGGCGATTGCGAGCATGGTTGCGTGAATACTGTAGGCTCATATGAATGTATCTGTCCAGATGATTACACAATCAATGAAACAGATGGACATAGATGCTTAGGTATGTGAGAAAATAAAAACCAGTTATGATGAAATCATTTAATACCATTTATGCTGACTTTCAAATTATTGTGGTTTGATTTATATTGGATTTGGTGATGTTTCACTGTTTTAAACAAATCATGTCAAAAGATACAAGCGGTGTATTTTTTTTATTAATTATGAACACATTTTACAATGACAAACACGTTAATGATATATAATGCTTTCTTTTTCTTTGGAAATTATGTCAAATGCATCTCCTTGTTCACTGGAATATACGCTGCTTTTATACATGTTAAACGGTGTTTATATCAGAATAGTGTATTGATCTATAGTACATTGACCACGAGCAGGTGTATGAACTGTCAGGACTGGTCCAAGTCAATTAAGGTTAGAAAATGCACTAGTGCGTAGAACTATAGCAGATTATATCCAAAACAAATCGAGATATTTTGTCCGTAAACAGTATGTACAAACACAAACCTTTCGATACACCTATTTTGAAATGTAATGGTCCATGTAATATATTCATGCGATCGTGGTTAAAAAAACAGAACTATACCTATATGCGATTCGACTTTACGATGCAGGGGTGATATGATCAGGTTAGTGTCACACTAAGGTTAGCTGTATTATTACCCTGATAAACAATAGTATGTGCAAACTTTAAACACACCACTTGAGCCTATTTGTTCTTGAATCGTTAATTAGCTTGATGTGACCATCAGACAATCACTTATTAGATACATTATTAAATGTGAATTATATTAATTAGACACGGATGAATGCATAGGAACGTTTGGTGAAGTTAGATGTGAACAAGTTTGCAATAACTTCATTGGCGGATACAACTGTAGTTGTTACGAAGGGTATAGCCTAGATGGTGATGGACATTCATGTAACGGTATGTACTTCAAGTTAATTTAATAGGTCTATCTACCTATGAAATTAAGTGAAACGTATTACATCAGACATCCACTATGATTAAAAAAAACAGTTGAACAAATTGTTAAAATTGATGTACATTTGTATTTAATATGATTTTCATTTCTTAAAGAAAACAACTGATATAAGTCGACTAGATAATTTTCAAGACTGCATTGAACAATGCTACACTTTATTTCACCTCCCACTAGTTTCAGGCCTTTTCATTGGATAAGAGAAGTCACGTGGTGACCCACTATTTTTCTATAGTTACGAATGTGCTGATAGCAACACCGGTTGTGATCACCTATGTGCCAATAATCAGGGTTCATTTGAATGCAGTTGTTTTTCAGGTTATGAACTCACTGGACAGTCACAGTGCAACGACATTGACGAATGTAGTTCAACACAACACGGATGTGATCACAACTGCACAAATACAGAGAGAACCTATATTTGCACTTGCTCTGCAGGCTATGTCCTAGCCGATGATAATCATCAATGTTCTGACGTTGATGAATGTGAAAGTAATAATGCAGGCTGTGCACAACAATGTATGAACGCACAAGGCTCATTTCTATGTGGTTGTGACGAGGGTTATAAACTTCAATCCAATGGCTTCGAATGTTCGAATATCGATGAATGCGATTTAAGCAACGGAGGTTGTGAGCAAAAATGCACCAATGTAGACGGAAATTTCATTTGTTCCTGTCAGTCAGGTTATATATCAGCTGATGACGGTTTGCACTGTTTGGATATAGACGAATGTGCTGATAGCAACACCGGTTGTGAACACCTATGTACCAATAATCAGGGTTCATTTGAATGCAGTTGTTTTTCCGGTTATGAACTCACTGGACAGTCACAGTGCAACGACATTGACGAATGTAGTTTAACACAACACGGATGTGATCACGACTGCACAAATACAGAGGGAACCTATAGTTGTACTTGCTCTGCAGGCTATGTCCTAGCCGATGATCATCATCAATGTTCTGACGTTGATGAATGTGAAAGTAATAATGCAGGCTGTGCACAACAATGTATGAACGCACAAGGCTCATTTCTATGTGGTTGTGACGAGGGTTATAAACTTCAATCCAATGGCTTCGAATGTTCGAATATCGATGAATGCGATTTAAGCAACGGAGGTTGTGAACAAAAATGCACCAATGTAGACGGAAATTTCATTTGTTCCTGTCAGTCAGGTTATATATCAGCTGATGACGGTTTGCACTGTTTGGATATAGACGAATGTGCTGATATCAACACCGGTTGTGAACACCTATGTACCAATATTCAGGGTTCATTTGAATGCAATTGTTTTTCCGGTTATGAACTCACTGGACAGTCACAGTGCAACGACATTGACGAATGTAGTTCCACACAACACGGATGTGATCACGACTGCACAAATACAGAGGGAACTTATAGTTGTACTTGCTCTGCAGGCTATGTCCTAGCCGATGATCATCATCAATGTTCTGACGTTGATGAATGTGAAAGTAATAATGCAGGCTGTGCACAACAATGTATGAACGCACAAGGCTCATTTCTATGTGGTTGTGACGAGGGTTATAAACTTCAATCCAATGGCTTCGAATGTTCGAATATCGATGAATGCGATTTAAGCAACGGAGGTTGTGAGCAAAAATGCACCAATGTATACGGAAATTTCATTTGTTCCTGTCAGTCTGGTTATATATCAGCTGATGACGGTTTTCACTGTTTGGATATAGACGAATGTGCTGATAGCAACACCGGTTGTGAACACCTATGTACCAATAATCAGGGTTCCTTTGAATGCAGTTGTTATTCCGGTTATGAACTCACTGGACAGTCACAGTGCAACGATATTGACGAATGTAGTTCCACAAAACACGGATGTGATCACGACTGCACAAATACAGAGGGAACCTACAGTTGTACTTGCTCTGCAGGCTATGTCCTAGCCGATGATCATCATCAATGTTCTGACGTTGATGAATGTGAAAGTAATAATGCAGGCTGTGCACAACAATGTATGAACGCACAAGGCTCATTTCTATGTGGTTGTGACGAGGGTTATAAACTTCAATCCAATGGCTTCGAATGTTCGAATATCGATGAATGCGATTTAAGCAACGGAGGTTGTGAGCAAAAATGCACCAATGTAGACGGAAATTTCATTTGTTCCTGTCAGTCAGGTTATATATCAGCTGATGACGGTTTGCACTGTTTGGATATAGACGAATGTGCTGATAGCAACACCGGTTGTGAACACCTATGTACCAATAATCAGGGTTCCTTTGAATGCAGTTGTTATTCCGGTTATGAACTCACTGGACAGTCACAGTGCAACGATATTGACGAATGTAGTTCCACAAAACACGGATGTGATCACGACTGCACAAATACAGAGGGAACCTATAGTTGTACTTGCTCTGCAGGCTATGTCCTAGCCGATGATCATCATCAATGTTCTGACGTTGATGAATGTGAAAGTAATAATGCAGGCTGTGCACAACAATGTATGAACGCACAAGGCTCATTTCTATGTGGTTGTGACGAGGGTTATAAACTTCAATCCAATGGCTTCGAATGTTCGAATATCGATGAATGCGATTTAAGCAACGGAGGTTGTGAGCAAAAATGCACCAATGTAGACGGAAATTTCATTTGTTCCTGTCAGTCTGGTTATATATCAGCTGATGACGGTTTTCACTGTTTGGATATAGACGAATGTGCTGATAGCAACACCGGTTGTGAACACCTATGTACCAATAATCAGGGTTCCTTTGAATGCGGTTGTTATTCCGGTTATGAACTCACTGGACAGTCACAGTGCAACGATATTGACGAATGTAGTTCCACAAAACACGGATGTGATCACGACTGCACAAATACAGAGGGAACCTACAGTTGTACTTGCTCTGCAGGCTATGTCCTAGCCGATGATCATCATCAATGTTCTGACGTTGATGAATGTGAAAGTAATAATGCAGGCTGTGCACAACAATGTATGAACGCACAAGGCTCATTTCTATGTGGTTGTGACGAGGGTTATAAACTTCAATCCAATGGCTTCGAATGTTCGAATATCGATGAATGCGATTTAAGCAACGGAGGTTGTGAGCAAAAATGCACCAATGTAGACGGAAATTTCATTTGTTCCTGTCAGTCTGGTTATATATCACCTGATGACGGTTTTCACTGTTTGGATATAGACGAATGTGCTGATAGCAACACCGGTTGTGAACACCTATGTACCAATAATCAGGGTTCCTTTGAATGGAGTTGTTATTCCGGTTATGAACTCACTGGACAGTCACAGTGCAACGATATTGACGAATGTAGTTCCCCAAAACACGGATGTGATCACGACTGCACAAATACAGAGGGAACCTACAGTTGTACTTGCTCTGCAGGCTATGTCCTAGCCGATGATCATCATCACTGTTCTGACGTTGATGAATGTGAAAGTAATAATGCAGGCTGTGCACAACAATGTATGAACGCACAAGGCTCATTTCTATGTGGTTGTGACGAGGGTTATAAACTTCAATCCAATGGCTTCGAATGTTCGAATATCGATGAATGCGATTTAAGCAACGGAGGTTGTGAACAAAAATGCACCAATGTAGACGGAAATTTCATTTGTTCCTGTCAGTCTGGTTATATATCAGCTGATGACGGTTTGCACTGTTTGGATATAGACGAATGTGCTGATATCAACACCGGTTGTGAACACCTATGTACCAATAATCAGGGTTCATTTGAATGCAGTTGTTTTTCCGGTTATGAACTCACTGGACAGTCACAGTGCAACGACATTGACGAATGTAGTTTAACACAACACGGATGTGATCACGACTGCACAAATACAGAGGGAACCTATAGTTGTACTTGCTCTGCAGGCTATGTCCTAGCCGATGATCATCATCAATGTTCTGACGTTGATGAATGTGAAAGTAATAATGCAGGCTGTGCACAACAATGTATGAACGCACAAGGCTCATTTCTATGTGGTTGTGACGAGGGTTATAAACTTCAATCCAATGGCTTCGAATGTTCGAATATCGATGAATGCGATTTAAGCAACGGAGGTTGTGAGCAAAAATGCACCAATGTAGACGGAAATTTCATTTGTTCCTGTCAGTCAGGTTATATATCAGCTGATGACGGTTTGCACTGTTTTGATATAGACGAATGTGCTGATAGCAACACCGGTTGTGAACACCTAAGTACCAATAATCAGGGTTCATTTGAATGCAGTTGTTTTTCCGGTTATGAACTCACTGGACAGTCACAGTGCAACGACATTGACGAATGTAGTTTAACACAACACGGATGTGATCACGACTGCACAAATACAGAGGGAACCTATAGTTGTACTTGCTCTGCAGGCTATGTCCTAGCCGATGATCATCATCAATGTTCTGACGTTGATGAATGTGAAAGTAATAATGCAGGCTGTGCACAACAATGTATGAACGCACAAGGCTCATTTCTATGTGGTTGTGACGAGGGTTATAAACTTCAATCCAATGGCTTCGAATGTTCGAATATCGATGAATGCGATTTAAGCAACGGAGGTTGTGAGCAAAAATGCACCAATGTAGACGGAAATTTCATTTGTTCCTGTCAGTCTGGTTATATATCAGCTGATGACGGTTTTCACTGTTTGGATATAGACGAATGTGCTGATAGCAACACCGGTTGTGAACACCTATGTACCAATAATCAGGGTTCCTTTGAATGCAGTTGTTATTCCGGTTATGAACTCACTGGACAGTCACAGTGCAACGATATTGACGAATGTAGTTCCACAAAACACGGATGTGATCACGACTGCACAAATACAGAGGGAACCTACAGTTGTACTTGCTCTGCAGGCTATGTCCTAGCCGATGATCATCATCAATGTTCTGACGTTGATGAATGTGAAAGTAATAATGCAGGCTGTGCACAACAATGTATGAACGCACAAGGCTCATTTCTATGTGGTTGTGACGAGGGTTATAAACTTCAATCCAATGGCTTCGAATGTTCGAATATCGATGAATGCGATTTAAGCAACGGAGGTTGTGAGCAAAAATGCACCAATGTAGACGGAAATTTCATTTGTTCCTGTCAGTCTGGTTATATATCACCTGATGACGGTTTTCACTGTTTGGATATAGACGAATGTGCTGATAGCAACACCGGTTGTGAACACCTATGTACCAATAATCAGAGTTCCTTTGAATGCAGTTGTTATTCCGGTTATGAACTCACTGGACAGTCACAGTGCAACGATATTGACGAATGTAGTTCCACACAACACGGATGTGATCACGACTGCACAAATACAGAGGGAACTTATAGTTGTACTTGCTCTGCAGGCTATGTCCTAGCCGATGATCATCATCAATGTTCTGACGTTGATGAATGTGAAAGTAATAATGCAGGCTGTGCACAACAATGTATGAACGCACAAGGCTCATTTCTATGTGGTTGTGACGAGGGTTATAAACTTCAATCCAATGGCTTCGAATGTTCGAATATCGATGAATGCGATTTAAGCAACGGAGGTTGTGAGCAAAAATGCACCAATGTATACGGAAATTTCATTTGTTCCTGTCAGTCTGGTTATATATCAGCTGATGACGGTTTTCACTGTTTGGATATAGACGAATGTGCTGATAGCAACACCGGTTGTGAACACCTATGTACCAATAATCAGGGTTCCTTTGAATGCAGTTGTTATTCCGGTTATGAACTCACTGGACAGTCACAGTGCAACGATATTGACGAATGTAGTTCCACAAAACACGGATGTGATCACGACTACACAAATACAGAGGGAACCTACAGTTGTACTTGCTCTGCAGGCTATGTCCTAGCCGATGATCATCATCAATGTTCTGACGTTGATGAATGTGAAAGTAATAATGCAGGCTGTGCACAACAATGTATGAACGCACAAGGCTCATTTCTATGTGGTTGTGACGAGGGTTATAAACTTCAATCCAATGGCTTCGAATGTTCGAATATCGATGAATGCGATTTAAGCAACGGAGGTTGTGAGCAAAAATGCACCAATGTAGACGGAAATTTCATTTGTTCCTGTCAGTCAGGTTATATATCAGCTGATGACGGTTTGCACTGTTTGGATATAGACGAATGTGCTGATAGCAACACCGGTTGTGAACACCTATGTACCAATAATCAGGGTTCATTTGAATGCAGTTGTTTTTCCGGTTATGAACTCACTGGACAGTCACAGTGCAACGACATTGACGAATGTAGTTTAACACAACACGGATGTGATCACGACTGCACAAATACAGAGGGAACCTATAGTTGTACTTGCTCTGCAGGCTATGTCCTAGCCGATGATCATCATCAATGTTCTGACGTTGATGAATGTGAAAGTAATAATGCAGGCTGTGCACAACAATGTATGAACGCACAAGGCTCATTTCTATGTGGTTGTGACGAGGGTTATAAACTTCAATCCAATGGCTTCGAATGTTCGAATATCGATGAATGCGATTTAAGCAACGGAGGTTGTGAGCAAAAATGCACCAATGTAGACGGAAATTTCATTTGTTCCTGTCAGTCTGGTTATATATCAGCTGATGACGGTTTTCACTGTTTGGATATAGACGAATGTGCTGATAGCAACACCGGTTGTGAACACCTATGTACCAATAATCAGGGTTCCTTTGAATGCAGTTGTTATTCCGGTTATGAACTCACTGGACAGTCACAGTGCAACGATATTGACGAATGTAGTTCCACAAAACACGGATGTGATCACGACTGCACAAATACAGAGGGAACCTACAGTTGTACTTGCTCTGCAGGCTATGTCCTAGCCGATGATCATCATCAATGTTCTGACGTTGATGAATGTGAAAGTAATAATGCAGGCTGTGCACAACAATGTATGAACGCACAAGGCTCATTTCTATGTGGTTGTGACGAGGGTTATAAACTTCAATCCAATGGCTTCGAATGTTCGAATATCGATGAATGCGATTTAAGCAACGGAGGTTGTGAGCAAAAATGCACCAATGTAGACGGAAATTTCATTTGTTCCTGTCAGTCTGGTTATATATCACCTGATGACGGTTTTCACTGTTTGGATATAGACGAATGTGCTGATAGCAACACCGGTTGTGAACACCTATGTACCAATAATCAGGGTTCCTTTGAATGCAGTTGTTATTCCGGTTATGAACTCACTGGACAGTCACAGTGCAACGATATTGACGAATGTAGTTCCACAAAACACGGATGTGATCACGACTGCACAAATACAGAGGGAACCTACAGTTGTACTTGCTCTGCAGGCTATGTCCTAGCCGATGATCATCATCAATGTTCTGACGTTGATGAATGTGAAAGTAATAATGCAGGCTGTGCACAACAATGTATGAACGCACAAGGCTCATTTCTATGTGGTTGTGACGAGGGTTATAAACTTCAATCCAATGGCTTCGAATGTTCGAATATCGATGAATGCGATTTAAGCAACGGAGGTTGTGAGCAAAAATGCACCAATGTAGACGGAAATTTCATTTGTTCCTGTCAGTCTGGTTATATATCAGCTGATGACGGTTTTCACTGTTTGGATATAGACGAATGTGCTGATAGCAACACCGGTTGTGAACACCTATGTACCAATAATCAGGGTTCCTTTGAATGCAGTTGTTATTCCGGTTATGAACTCACTGGACAGTCACAGTGCAACGATATTGACGAATGTAGTTCCACAAAACACGGATGTGATCACGACTGCACAAATACAGAGGGAACCTACAGTTGTACTTGCTCTGCAGGCTATGTCCTAGCCGATGATCATCATCAATGTTCTGACGTTGATGAATGTGAAAGTAATAATGCAGGCTGTGCACAACAATGTATGAACGCACAAGGCTCATTTCTATGTGGTTGTGACGAGGGTTATAAACTTCAATCCAATGGCTTCGAATGTTCGAATATCGATGAATGCGATTTAAGCAACGGAGGTTGTGAGCAAAAATGCACCAATGTAGACGGAAATTTCATTTGTTCCTGTCAGTCTGGTTATATATCACCTGATGACGGTTTTCACTGTTTGGATATAGACGAATGTGCTGATAGCAACACCGGTTGTGAACACCTATGTACCAATAATCAGGGTTCCTTTGAATGCAGTTGTTATTCCGGTTATGAACTCACTGGACAGTCACAGTGCAACGATATTGACGAATGTAGTTCCCCAAAACACGGATGTGATCACGACTGCACAAATACAGAGGGAACCTACAGTTGTACTTGCTCTGCAGGCTATGTCCTAGCCGATGATCATCATCACTGTTCTGACGTTGATGAATGTGAAAGTAATAATGCAGGCTGTGCACAACAATGTATGAACGCACAAGGCTCATTTCTATGTGGTTGTGACGAGGGTTATAAACTTCAATCCAATGGCTTCGAATGTTCGAATATCGATGAATGCGATTTAAGCAACGGAGGTTGTGAACAAAAATGCACCAATGTAGACGGAAATTTCATTTGTTCCTGTCAGTCTGGTTATATATCAGCTGATGACGGTTTGCACTGTTTGGATATAGACGAATGTGCTGATATCAACACCGGTTGTGAACACCTATGTACCAATAATCAGGGTTCATTTGAATGCAGTTGTTTTTCCGGTTATGAACTCACTGGACAGTCACAGTGCAACGACATTGACGAATGTAGTTTAACACAACACGGATGTGATCACGACTGCACAAATACAGAGGGAACCTATAGTTGTACTTGCTCTGCAGGCTATGTCCTAGCCGATGATCATCATCAATGTTCTGACGTTGATGAATGTGAAAGTAATAATGCAGGCTGTGCACAACAATGTATGAACGCACAAGGCTCATTTCTATGTGGTTGTGACGAGGGTTATAAACTTCAATCCAATGGCTTCGAATGTTCGAATATCGATGAATGCGATTTAAGCAACGGAGGTTGTGAGCAAAAATGCACCAATGTAGACGGAAATTTCATTTGTTCCTGTCAGTCTGGTTATATATCAGCTGATGACGGTTTTCACTGTTTGGATATAGACGAATGTGCTGATAGCAACACCGGTTGTGAACACCTATGTACCAATAATCAGGGTTCCTTTGAATGCAGTTGTTATTCCGGTTATGAACTCACTGGACAGTCACAGTGCAACGATATTGACGAATATAGTTCCACAAAACACGGATGTGATCACGACTGCACAAATACAGAGGGAACCTACAGTTGTACTTGCTCTGCAGGCTATGTCCTAGCCGATGATCATCATCAATGTTCTGACGTTGATGAATGTGAAAGTAATAATGCAGGCTGTGCACAACAATGTATGAACGCACAAGGCTCATTTCTATGTGGTTGTGACGAGGGTTATAAACTTCAATCCAATGGCTTCGAATGTTCGAATATCGATGAATGCGATTTAAGCAACGGAGGTTGTGAGCAAAAATGCACCAATGTAGACGGAAATTTCATTTGTTCCTGTCAGTCTGGTTATATATCACCTGATGACGGTTTTCACTGTTTGGATATAGACGAATGTGCTGATAGCAACACCGGTTGTGAACACCTATGTACCAATAATCAGGGTTCCTTTGAATGCAGTTGTTATTCCGGTTATGAACTCACTGGACAGTCACAGTGCAACGATATTGACGAATGTAGTTCCCCAAAACACGGATGTGATCACGACTGCACAAATACAGAGGGAACCTACAGTTGTACTTGCTCTGCAGGCTATGTCCTAGCCGATGATCATCATCACTGTTCTGACGTTGATGAATGTGAAAGTAATAATGCAGGCTGTGCACAACAATGTATGAACGCACAAGGCTCATTTCTATGTGGTTGTGACGAGGGTTATAAACTTCAATCCAATGGCTTCGAATGTTCGAATATCGATGAATGCGATTTAAGCAACGGAGGTTGTGAACAAAAATGCACCAATGTAGACGGAAATTTCATTTGTTCCTGTCAGTCAGGTTATATATCAGCTGATGACGGTTTGCACTGTTTGGATATAGACGAATGTGCTGATATCAACACCGGTTGTGAACACCTATGTACCAATAATCAGGGTTCATTTGAATGCAGTTGTTTTTCCGGTTATGAACTCACTGGACAGTCACAGTGCAACGACATTGACGAATGTAGTTTAACACAACACGGATGTGATCACGACTGCACAAATACAGAGGGAACCTATAGTTGTACTTGCTCTGCAGGCTATGTCCTAGCCGATGATCATCATCAATGTTCTGACGTTGATGAATGTGAAAGTAATAATGCAGGCTGTGCACAACAATGTATGAACGCACAAGGCTCATTTCTATGTGGTTGTGACGAGGGTTATAAACTTCAATCCAATGGCTTCGAATGTTCGAATATCGATGAATGCGATTTAAGCAACGGAGGTTGTGAGCAAAAATGCACCAATGTAGACGGAAATTTCATTTGTTCCTGTCAGTCTGGTTATATATCAGCTGATGACGGTTTTCACTGTTTGGATATAGACGAATGTGCTGATAGCAACACCGGTTGTGAACACCTATGTACCAATAATCAGGGTTCCTTTGAATGCAGTTGTTATTCCGGTTATGAACTCACTGGACAGTCACAGTGCAACGATATTGACGAATGTAGTTCCCCAAAACACGGATGTGATCACGACTGCACAAATACAGAGGGAACCTACAGTTGTACTTGCTCTGCAGGCTATGTCCTAGCCGATGATCATCATCACTGTTCTGACGTTGATGAATGTGAAAGTAATAATGCAGGCTGTGCACAACAATTTATGAACGCACAAGGCTCATTTCTATGTGGTTGTGACGAGGGTTATAAACTTCAATCCAATGGCTTCGAATGTTCGAATATCGATGAATGCGATTTAAGCAACGGAGGTTGTGAACAAAAATGCACCAATGTAGACGGAAATTTCATTTGTTCCTGTCAGTCTGGTTATATATCAGCTGATGACGGTTTGCACTGTTTGGATATAGACGAATGTGCTGATATCAACACCGGTTGTGAACACCTATGTACCAATAATCAGGGTTCATTTGAATGCAGTTGTTTTTCCGGTTATGAACTCACTGGACAGTCACAGTGCAACGACATTGACGAATGTAGTTTAACACAACACGGATGTGATCACGACTGCACAAATACAGAGGGAACCTATAGTTGTACTTGCTCTGCAGGCTATGTCCTAGCCGATGATCATCATCAATGTTCTGACGTTGATGAATGTGAAAGTAATAATGCAGGCTGTGCACAACAATGTATGAACGCACAAGGCTCATTTCTATGTGGTTGTGACGAGGGTTATAAACTTCAATCCAATGGCTTCGAATGTTCGAATATCGATGAATGCGATTTAAGCAACGGAGGTTGTGAGCAAAAATGCACCAATGTAGACGGAAATTTCATTTGTTCCTGTCAGTCTGGTTATATATCAGCTGATGACGGTTTTCACTGTTTGGATATAGACGAATGTGCTGATAGCAACACCGGTTGTGAACACCTATGTACCAATAATCAGGGTTCCTTTGAATGCAGTTGTTATTCCGGTTATGAACTCACTGGACAGTCACAGTGCAACGATATTGACGAATATAGTTCCACAAAACACGGATGTGATCACGACTGCACAAATACAGAGGGAACCTACAGTTGTACTTGCTCTGCAGGCTATGTCCTAGCCGATGATCATCATCAATGTTCTGACGTTGATGAATGTGAAAGTAATAATGCAGGCTGTGCACAACAATGTATGAACGCACAAGGCTCATTTCTATGTGGTTGTGACGAGGGTTATAAACTTCAATCCAATGGCTTCGAATGTTCGAATATCGATGAATGCGATTTAAGCAACGGAGGTTGTGAGCAAAAATGCACCAATGTAGACGGAAATTTCATTTGTTCCTGTCAGTCTGGTTATATATCACCTGATGACGGTTTTCACTGTTTGGATATAGACGAATGTGCTGATAGCAACACCGGTTGTGAACACCTATGTACCAATAATCAGGGTTCCTTTGAATGCAGTTGTTATTCCGGTTATGAACTCACTGGACAGTCACAGTGCAACGATATTGACGAATGTAGTTCCCCAAAACACGGATGTGATCACGACTGCACAAATACAGAGGGAACCTACAGTTGTACTTGCTCTGCAGGCTATGTCCTAGCCGATGATCATCATCACTGTTCTGACGTTGATGAATGTGAAAGTAATAATGCAGGCTGTGCACAACAATGTATGAACGCACAAGGCTCATTTCTATGTGGTTGTGACGAGGGTTATAAACTTCAATCCAATGGCTTCGAATGTTCGAATATCGATGAATGCGATTTAAGCAACGGAGGTTGTGAACAAAAATGCACCAATGTAGACGGAAATTTCATTTGTTCCTGTCAGTCAGGTTATATATCAGCTGATGACGGTTTGCACTGTTTGGATATAGACGAATGTGCTGATATCAACACCGGTTGTGAACACCTATGTACCAATAATCAGGGTTCATTTGAATGCAGTTGTTTTTCCGGTTATGAACTCACTGGACAGTCACAGTGCAACGACATTGACGAATGTAGTTTAACACAACACGGATGTGATCACGACTGCACAAATACAGAGGGAACCTATAGTTGTACTTGCTCTGCAGGCTATGTCCTAGCCGATGATCATCATCAATGTTCTGACGTTGATGAATGTGAAAGTAATAATGCAG
This sequence comes from Mactromeris polynyma, assembly GCA_032209605.1. Lineage (NCBI taxonomy): Eukaryota > Metazoa > Mollusca > Bivalvia > Venerida > Mactridae > Mactromeris > Mactromeris polynyma. Next base: position 672,623 of record JASFXZ010000028.1, read on the forward strand.
GCTGTGCACAACAATGTATGAACGCACAAGGCTCATTTCTATGTGGTTGTGACGAGGGTTATAAACTTCAATCCAATGGCTTCGAATGTTCGAATATCGATGAATGCGATTTAAGCAACGGAGGTTGTGAGCAAAAATGCACCAATGTAGACGGAAATTTCATTTGTTCCTGTCAGTCAGGTTATATATCAGCTGATGACGGTTTTCACTGTTTTGATATAGACGAATGTGATGATAGCAACACCGGTTGTGAACACCTATTTACCAATAATCAGGGTTCATTTGAATGCAGTTGTTTTTCCGGTTATGAATTCACTGGACAGTCACAGTGTAACGACATTGACGAATGTAGTTCCACACAACACGGATGTGATCACGACTGCACAAATACAGTGGTTTCTTCACAGGATTAACTGGCGGTAATACATTTAAACAAATATTTGATTGCTAAATAACATGAATATGTTAAGTTTATTCCGATGTTTGCTATAAAGGAAGATACAATGTTTTGAAAGAAGAACTCACTATTAGTTATTACATAACAATACTATTTGTAATACTGATAGTAATACTTTTATTTATACAGCATATCATGTAGTGACATTCATTGTATATACATTAAAATAGCTTTAGCTTTGTGGAAACATGGCCTTTAGTTGATTTCAGTATAATTCTACTATGATAAAATATTTGATTAATGCTGTAGTGAGACTGTTATCGTAAGATTGGATTGTCAACTGGTGCCACATTATTCCAGTCTACCTATGTTAATCTGCACCGTGCTGTCAAACCGAGATAATGATTCATATTAACTAGCACAATAAGGTTATAAATGCTGCTTTGTCATCAGTACTCTGCAGGGGCGTAGGGGGTGTATGCGATGTCTGGACCCACCAAACAGTAGAAGCGTGTCTGGGGCGCTGTGGCCTGCAGGTGTACCAGAGCTGTTACAGTGTGTAAAAACCCTTGCGAAAATTGCTTATGTAAAGCGCGAAGTTGCATTTAAGATATTTGAAAAAAAATAACCAAACAAACCATATCTTGCATGACCTGTCCTCTGAATGGTGAGGGTGTGCAAACTTGGTATTTGTAATCAATATTAGTTTTATACAGAATATGGCAAAACCTACAAACTGATATACAAATAGCCAATGCAGCAATGGGTGTTAATTTATATAAATATGAACACACTAGCATAACTGGAACACACCTCTCAATATAGCAAGCGTACATTTAGTACTACAGAATGATAACAATATTTGATATGCGACCGAATGATGTTCTCATTCGAAACCAAATGTCGATCTATGGAGTGAACTTAAGCACAGACTTCGAGCATTTCTGAATTGTTTTATGATTGTATTTTTCAGTTATGATTCCTCGTGCAAAACTTCGTAACTGGGAATATGGAGGTATATGTATGTTATCATATGCCACTCTGGTTTTGTCCATTGTCTAATTGTTAATGTAACCACCAAGTTTAAGTATCAACATTAATTATAAACATTTGCCTAAGTCTTCATATTTTCTTCTAATATCATGAGCCTTATATTATTAAAACACAATGTATTACTAAAACTCAGAATTATACTTTAAAGTGTATACCTATATTCTTATATCATTAAAAAATTGATAAAACGTGCAAAAGTGTAGAGTGGGTAACAATAATGTATACAACATTTCATTCATTTAGATTGAAGGAAAGTCTGAGCTTCAATGTTAATGTTTTGTGTATGTACACACGGATATACCAACTCCAACTAACGTACAAATGAGTATATTGACATCATAAAAATAAAACGCAACAACAAATGCTACTACATAAACCTTTACCAGTAGCGATTTTAATACCTTCGATGCATACTGTTGTCTCTTTTCAGAATCACCATACAAATATTACTGCTTCTGGATTTGTCTTCGAATGTCAGCAATATGGCATCATATTATATAAATGACACTTATACATGATATAGACAAAACATTTTAATCGGAACATTTTGTTGTATTTCTTTTGTGTACTCAGACATGTGTTATTTTTATTATTACTATATCATCTGCACATACAACACCACTGCACTATGTGCTTTCTTGTATTCTTAGTTTATTTACTTTGTTGTGGTAGTTCTAATAATAAGCACAGCTGTATTTTTATTCACTATGTTGATACTATTATATATGTATTAAATTGTTAAATCATTGTAAAGACATTATGATACCAATATCAAGGTAGAAGACTTATAATTTATCGGTTTAATGACTTTTGTTTATTGTACAAATTGTAATTTTGTGTATTTGCCAAACATGTATTTTATTTTTTCTTCTTTTTAATCCTTTTTTGCTGGATTAACAAGAAATGTAACCTATCCAGAGAAATACTCTCTTGAGCAAAAACCTCTTTCAACTACAGTTAAACTTTTTATATGGTAAGCATTTACCATTAATTTAACATATCTAGAGCAACAACCTCTCAACAACAAAATAACAGTATGTAAAGGGGTATAGTTCTAGGCCCGGGATTATAACGGATACTTACACTCAGCACTCAAATCTCAGATTATAAAATGTACTGTTATGAGCCAGAAAGTGACTCATATTTAGGTTGAAAAATGTATAATACTATTAAATGAGTGCTGAATGTTCTTTTTGACCCTCTTTCTTGCGATGCCAGTGTGAAATGGGCTAAGGGAGTAATTATTACGTCTGAGTGTGTAGTGTGGTACTACCACACAATACTCACTCCCATATCTCATAAGCTAAAATGTTAAAGAAAATGGAAGGAAAGGAATGTTCAGCTCTCTTTTGACACGTTCATGCAATTTCCATGAACTAATTTCCACTACTATACCACTAAGAATACATTTGAGTGCTGAGTGTAAGCATCCGTTTTAATCAAGGGTCATGGAGATGTTGCATTGCTCCTCATAAATGTCTGTCTCGATGTTACACATCAAACAAATGATGGTATGCCATGCTAATGTAACTGTTTTTTGAAATACTCCTTGTTATGGCGTGTGTGTTGCGTATATTGTACTAAGACATGGCTCATAGCTGATTTTAGATTTACTTATTTAATCGGATGTACATAATTGTAAACGAATAAAACAATGGTTTAAACTAGTACTTAGTGGTTTCAGTCATTATAAGAGTAATTTCCATGGATTTTTTGTTTCTAGTATAAAATTATTCATTGAAAATCCATGGTTATATTTATACTATTTCATTCATAGTTGCGGGTGCAAACCCACAACTTACATTTAGCGGCGACTCCTACACTAGTACGCTTCTTCTCTCCCGTTACTTAGTTTATGTAAGCATGTACACATATACCTGTAAACAGTTCTAAGTCCACACATATTTGGTTAAGTAAAATGTTGGATTAAACCCGAGAACAATTAGAGTAAATAGATAAATAAGTATGCACAAAGAAGCTCAACAAATGTAAGAAATGCTTTTGAATGGCTCTGTGTATAGTGATATAAGTACTTCGAGTACGGTTATGTAACTTGCCGTTTAGATTCCCCGCTCTTAAGCATTCTAACAACGAACCCTCTGTCAGCCAATGGCATTCAGCCCGTAATTAACTTGATAGAAATCGTTATCTTTTTCAACTGTATATACATCAACGGAATATAATTATGTATAGTATGGACACAAGACTTTCTTTCCGAATTACATCACGTGAACTTCATGAACCGTTGTATATACCATATACACGGTTGAAATAGAGGCCATTGATTGGATGGATCGCTGTGAGCGTCGCCTTATTCTGAGTTCAACATTTGTATACTGTGACTATTCAAACGTACGAAGAAATACGAAATGCACGTGCGTTGCAAGAAACCACGAAGAACGCATTCTTTTGCAACATTTCTATTACAACATAAGAGTCATGTGGACAAACTGTCAGTGAAAACATTTTTATCAAGGTATTCTTGAACATTGACAATTTCAAACATCTAAAAGCGAGGACTTATAACTAACGTTTATAATTTTTTACTCATAGAGAGTGTCACTATTTTTGTTTTGTGAATTATATAAAAATATCTTCTTTATACAGACTATTCCAAGATATAAAGTATACCCTAAACTGTACGTACTAATGTTGTCACATTCACTTTTATAAGATTCAATATCATATAATATAGATATCATATAAACAATCAAATTCTTGTTTACAGGTCTCTAGTAAACAAAATTGAAAGATCATTCTCACTTTCAACATTCACTTTGACGAATGACAATGGTATTGTGACATTTGTAACGCGGATGTTGTGGCGACAATGATTACCACGTGTGCATCAACCAATGAGTGTTAAATCTGTTCTTATACAAGTATATGTTACAATTATCTTTGCAGTTTAAATGGATACAAATCACGAGAAATTGGTCCATTAGTATGGTAAAAAACTATATTCCCGCGGCCGCTTTAAAGGGATAAACCGGCATGATTTAATGAATAAATGTGGTGTAAAAAGAATTTATCTAATAACCAGTAGTATTTTTAATTCAATGTGGATTCTATATGAAGTCCTTTGAATACATTTACAATTTACTCAACAACTTGAATGTGAAATTTGAAAATTCAAAATAATGAGCATAAACTCAGGAATTCAAAACAAATGTCAACATAAAGTTGAAAGCAAACATACTTAAATGATAAACAATGAAACACATGATTTAATGACAACCAATGTTAATGAGAGGGGGTTTAACAACGTATCAATAAATCACTGTACAATAGAAACAACATGCGTTATGCTTGTGAACTCTTACTGTGGTATTATGCATGCGAAAGCATTACATATGAAGTTAAAATATGTACAGTAAACTCCCTGAATACCGGACCCCTTGCGGACCGGGCAAAAAGTCCGGTTTTCTGAGAGGTCCGGTTTTCAGGGGGTTTACTGAAATATTGAATATTGAATTTTTTCAGAAGCAGACAGCTTGAATGACTGTTTCAATTGAAACAAATAATGCAAACAATGTTTAAGTAAACAACAATATATTTTATTTTTGAAAACAATGCCAAACCCAATAAAACATGAATACAAATGTACAATGTATACAAAAATGTACAGTACATGCATATATATATACAGTTTACTCCCTCAAAATGTACACTTAAAAAGTCACATCATTACTGAAAAAAATCTTCGAAGGAGGTTCAGCCATAATTATGAAAGAGCAGTGGATATTAAATTTCGGACTTTGCAGGCGTGATAGCAGAATAAATCTAACTTCAATTGCAAATTCAACAATCACACAAAACTTTAACGACTTAATCGTATTGGTTAAACCAATATGACCAATCGTAACGATCAAGTGAATGTTCACAGGACCCATAATTTGGCGTTAATTACATAATTAAAAAGAAAAGAAATATGCAAGCTGAGACATTTTGCAAGAGCCAAAACATTTTAGGGGCCGATAATTTGCACGATCAAACGATGCGCTAATTGTTAAGTCATGGACACGGGAGCAACCACGGTTGTAATTAGTCATATAATAATACATACCAACAAGTGTTTTTCACGCCTGTATCAATTGCACGCGCGCCTGTAAACAATGTTTTCACAACACTTGTCCGAAACGTTCAATTAACAGTAAACAGATTGACACCCGATAAAAAAACAATCGCGTCCGGTATTCAGGGGTTAATTAACGCATCAATATTGATTATGGGCCCTTAAAAGCCGTCCGGAATCCGGAATTCAGAGAGTCCGGTATTCAGGAAGTGTTTTACGTTGAATTTATAAGAGAAAAAAACGGGACTTAACAAATCGTCCGCTTTTCTGAGAATTCCGGTTTTCAGAGAGTCCGGTATTGAGGGAGAACACTGTATGTATGGTGATAGAGAAGACTCGTTAAGTTGATTTACCATTCCAGATTCAGAATGATTGTTTCATGGGAGAGGTTAAAAAAGAATGAGAACATATTGACCTTAATTTTGAAGATGTGTTAAAAGTTTACAATACTTAAATCAAGGGAGGAAATTAAGAGGGCACTTCACACAAGATTTACACAACCGGAACATAGTTAAGTACACAATGAAAACCGAACACTGGACAAAATAATGAGAACGTCATAAAGTGTACTTCAAACTTAAAACATTAATTGTATCGTATCGTCTGATGTATTAACATATGGCGGATTTTGTAATTTACTGTTTGGTGTATGTTCTTCATTAATCATATATGTGACGTAGTTATAGAAAATACACTTAAGGAAAACATTTTATCTGAACCTCATTTAAATGTGAATAATCTTGGAGGTTATTTGGGAGGAAAAAACTTTCATGGGTCATTGAAAGAACAATACGCAGAAGTATCTAGATTACATTTCATCATAAAGTGGTTGAATAAGCAAGACTCGTATGCTCAAGTAGGACACTCTTATAAAACATCACATAACCAAGTCCTGAGTTTAAACGATCGACCCCATATTGATCTGATGTAAAATGATGGCTTGACATGTTTGTTAGTTGATATTGATACATATTTTAAAGATATCAGAAACAGTCCATACTTCTATGAAAGATATACTAAGGAAACAAATATGTACAGAAGTCTGATCAGACAAAGGCACAGCATTTATAAATCAGGACTTTAAGAAGTTTATGAAACAACGTGGTATGCATTAATTTCCTCACAGCATACACACAAAACTAATAATGTTAAAGAGTTGAACGTACTGTTTGTACAATTGTGTTTAGAATAATGATACAACAACGTAATTACGGGCATCATTTATAATACTCATTTAGAAGATCTGGTGATGAACTAATGTGTAACTGATATTTCCAAGGCTGTTAATCTCTATTTGATTATTAGCTCCCTTTATGTTTAAACTAATTTAAAATATAAAGTGTCTCCTTCTCGTGCATATAATTATTTGGTCTGATATAATGTTCGTGTCCATTGCCTCCCAGTCTTTTGTCCATGGCCGACTTGGTTTCCTATCTTGTTTTGGAATTCATTCCCTCCCCCATTCTTACTACTCTCGTAATTGTCTTTGATAATCAGCCTGACACTTCCGTATTGTCTCATCCCAACATATGTGTGCACTCACGCTTCCTCAACTCCTAGTGATTCGTGTACTGGCGTTTTCCTGGGATATGTGTGGTTGGCCATTGTCTTGTGAATGAAGCGTTCCCTGTACCATCTTAATCCTTCTTCAGAAGAAAGTGTTTATTAGCTTAGCACAAATTCAGGAAGGGTTGTCAGTCTCGAGCAGAATGTTTTGCTCTCATCAAAAATAAACACTAAGTACATCTTTCGGCAGCTTATGTAAGCATATCTAACATATGTTAAAGTTTTTGAAACACTCATAGAGGGTTGTAAGTTTCGACCAGAAAGTTTTGCCCTCTTCAAAATAAACACCATGCCGATGTTTGCAGCAGATTATGTAAACATATGATTTACGACTTGTCCGATTCAGCAAAATAGTATGATCAGGACAGGGTTTCCAAATATGAAAATATCCGAGATAAGGTAGATATTTGCCTTAACGAATGCTAAAAAGTGAGTATGTATATTACATACATAGTACACACAATAATGTTATCATTTTATTATAAATTGTGTTTAAGAGCATAGCTGTCAAGGGTCATATTGAGCAAGGTGAGTGATATTTTGTAGCAGGAGACCAGAGTGTCCAGGGGACGAAATGCCCCGGAAGCTCCTGAAGGACTTTAAATAGCTTTTCCTGATAGCTTGTGCGAACTGTAAAACCCTTACAACAGTTTGATTTTTAACAGCCTTCCATCGCTACTAAGGACCGTCTGACACTAGTTAAAACGGCGTTTTGTGTATAGCACGTGCCGGTACACACCGAATTTCGATAGATGCCAAAGCTAATAGGGGTTATGATATATGAAACACTCATTATCTGTCTTCATAGATTCAAAAATGCTAACAAACATGGCTGTCCAAACCTAGGCGTTGTTTACCTTGATCGCCTGTTATGAGAAAATCAAACCATGTTTCACTGGACATTAACATAACTCTAACAGCTATTGAATATATGAAGTTTATAGTAATCATTTTTGAACAAAATGTTGATGATTTATTTTGTAAGTGTAACAAATATGTATGTCCCGAAAAACCATGTGACTTACGTTACCGTGTTTACACTTCTTAATAGGGTAGACAACACACCTTTGAAAGCCTTCTTTCATTTGCTTCAAATACTAACGTGAATGTGTAATTTAACCGTAGAATCCTAATTCGACAGCTTGTACAAAACAGCCTTTCAATGTATATTAAAACAACACACACATAAAAATAACAGGATTTGTGAATTACGTTAATAGTAATTTTCAACTAGGCCAAAACTAGATTGAAATTATATAGAGAATAATAGGTTAGTGACGTGGAATGAGAAAGTTTATCAGGCAAGGCGGAGGAATTTATCTGGTGAGCCGAAGGCGAACCCCATAACTACCGGGGCCGAGTCTGATAAACTTTCTCATTCCACATCACTAACCTATTATTCTTTTTATCCTGTCACTTCTTGTGTTAAGTAAGTGGGAAATACTATTAATTCTAAATAATACCGAGTTACATCCCCTAAATTATGACGTTATTAATTTTGTGACGTATTGAATAACTTTTGACGTATTGATTATAAGTGTGGTTTGCACCTTACGCCGAGAGAAATAGTTCTTATGAGTCTGACACATTTTAGTGGCAATATGAATTTATCGTTTGCGAACATCTGATGAGCATTAAAAAATAATCAATAACAAATCAAAGAATTTGCAACAATTTAGTCAGAGTAAAACATTATAATTAGTTCATACGCAATTTCCCATGGTTTGTTTACAAATGATGAGAAATGTCTAGCGCCACAGAATACGTGAAAAAAAGTGATATTTACATCTATTTCATTAAAAACTGATCTAGAAAACAAGAAATTAATCTGTTGATTCAGTCTATCAGTGTCATTTACGATTGCAAAGGAATTTTCGGCACAAATCGATGAAACCGGACTGGGATTTTAATATTCAGAAGATGGGTGGGCGAAACTCGACCGCACGGTCAGCCCTGATAAGTTCAAACGCAGATGGACCCCAATTTCCGAAATGATGATGGTGTAAACAGCCGACAACTTGTTTGACTACGTTGTTTACTACGTGTTCCAGTAAGCACTTATATTCGGGTCAAAATAAAGACTGGGTTTGTCTAATAACGGATAAGATTAAGCACCGCTTGAATGAAATAGAACAACTTTGTGAAAATTAACATTTTATTGTATGGATTATACAAGAAATATGAAAAGTGTTATAGTATTCAGTTGAAAAATCCTTTGTTTTAGTTAGTCCGTAAAGATGATAACATTGCGATACTTAACTAAATATAGTCCGGCTAGTCACGTGGTCATGCGATGTGAGATAAAAGTCATGTGACCAAGTGACCTGATAAAGCAAAAAATATCAGGCACCCTGTTATGAGGTCGAAATTACAGCAAGTGACAGGATAAATATAATTAAACTACATCGAAAGATGATCATAAGACATACCTGCACTCATCACTTTATACCGAACTAAAAGCAATATATCGTTATTAGAGAAAGAAAGTGAATTACGTGACCATGATTTCAAGTTTTAAGAAGAAGAAAAAACTGGGATCGATTTTACGAGGTGTCCGCTACATGGGAACCGGGAAATGTTCACGTTGCGTACCTACACAATTTTGAGCGCGTGAAAAACTTGATTTTGAAACATTTGCAGACAAAATTGGTAATTTTCAAGGTAGGTCTACTGTTTATAGTACATACACAATTATCTTTAAGTGTTTGATTATTGTGTTATCGCAGTTAATTAATATTCTATTATGACCAATGAATGAAAGCAACTATAACAGTTCACATATATGTTCAACTAAGTATCTGTATGGTTGAAGTTGTAACGTAATTCACAATATGGTAAAATAATTCACACTCATCGTTATTTTTTGTTCCAAAAAAATGGGAAGACCCGGGCGGAGATCCAGAAGGCTCATAGAGAAAGTTTCTGTGCTGGAATGAGTATTCGTACTAGTCTTATGTTTAATTATAAACAATCCTCTAGATTTGTCAGTGGAATTGTTTAAGTTTTGGCATTAGTTTGTGATAATTAGTGAAAATGTCAACAGACAATATATTTCATATTTCGATATTGAACGCTTGTGGTTCAAGAAACATACAGTTTCTCTTTTCATGTCTTAAAATATATTTTCATTAGTGTGTAAGCAGAAAATAGTAATAATCATGAAGCATGTATCCTAGGGAATTACGTTACATTTTTAACATTTATTCTAACAGTAAATTAAGATTGTTTTCACTTTAAATTTCAGAAGATAGCTAAATAAATTTCCCGTATCGTAATAATTGTCAACATTTATATATAAATATAATACAGACAGACAGTGTAACTTTTATAGCATAGTTACATAGTTTACGAACATGACTATTAATTTGTATAGTATAATAATCCAGCATTATTCATATTAATCCAACATTAAAAAAATATTGTATTTCTATTATCTTCCTTACATGTACATCCACATCACAGTAATGTGAAAGTATAAGCACTCTAATTGCTATGTTTTCCTTGAATATATGTTTACATACAAATAAATTAGCTTTGTGAATTACGTTACCTTCAATTCGCCATGTATGTATTGCAACTAACACATTTATCTGTGATAATTTGTCTGTACTAGTGTGAATATTACAAAGAGTTCTGTTAAGATCTGCCATAACGTAGGTAATTTTGTTCTGCAATTCACACAATACAAATACTTGAATTAATTGCTTAAAATTAGTTTAAAGTTTGACAAAATGTGCTGTTTTCTGATTAAATATTAGTTATCATTTTATTTCAGTTTTGTTTAATATTCATTGTGTTCTCGAAGTTTGTTGTTTGATGAAATATGTTCACGTGTTAATTGTGTTCCTTTGATACTATTAAACCTGCCATTACGTAAAAAAGACAATATCCCTCGTTGGTGACGTAAGTCACGTGTGATTTTATTGGTTCCATTCAAACAAACCCATTTCAATAAGCGACTCGATATGATTTACTACATGTATAACTGTTTAAAATGGATGCTGGATATGTTTGTCAAAACGAAAAAAAACCAGTTATGCTTGTATTCTCAACTAATATTAATGTAATTAGACATATTGTTAACTTAACTCGTTTTGGCTGATTGTCGCTTTAATGATGCTGGTCAGAGGTGACTTAGTCGCGTCAGTTTCACGGGCACTTAATTACCAAAGCAAAACAATAATCAAGTTACGTGATAGGTTTATGCAAACGGGTACTGTTGCCGATCTCCCCGATCCGGCTGGCCACGCGTGACTGACGTCCAACTGGATCGTCACATTGTGTTGACGCGCATGAAACATCGTTACCAAACCGCCTCTGCTACAGCGAGGTAATGCGCTATAAGCCGAGACACGGTTCTGATTCGACTTCGTCAAAGTGGTTGGCCTTTTTGACCGAGACGTCCCTATAGTGGCCATATACTGTCCCAACGTCGTCGCACAGCGCGTTTGAACCGGGCAGAGCTTCATTATCGAAGGCGGAGGGTGCAGTGAAACAGAAACGTCTTTACTGACAAATGCCGGTTTATTCTGCAATTTGCTTCAGACGAACAGGTTTGGTTAGGGCAGCGTAGTAAAATTGGTCTTGTTTTAACTCTGAGCTCTGACTTATGACGGGCGTATTTTGTGACAGTTTGCCACTCTTGATAAATTTTATCTTTGATTTCCTTTTATACATACATGTTGACCTACACCGGAACACCATAGCAGCGCTCATTGTAATATTGACCTTGATCCCGAAACCAACTTCTTTGTGAATATGGGACCTGGGCAATGGCTCCATTTGTACCGTGGTCGTGTATGATACATTTCTGGTTGCAATATACAGTCCCCAGGTTTGTGGTCGACTTGGATCCTAACTAAAACCCCTATGTTAGCCGGTATTATGACCATCTCGTAGATAATTTCGGGTCTGGACAGCTATGTGGATCTGATGTACACACAACACTGTCTTGATTATGTAAAATAGGATCAATACCCTAGTATGGATCATACAGAGCTTCCCAAACAAAATCCAAGTACTTTTTAAGGATTATTCAAGTACTTTTTCACCATTATCAAGGTCTATAAATATTGATTTTTTCGGTAAAGAGAAAAGTGTTACAGTGTATTGTTAAAGTTAAATCCCTGAGATGACCATCACTGTAGCACGGATAAATAGCACAGTGCAATAATTACTTTAAGAGGGCATAACACCAATCGAGTACTGTCCAGTACTGTATTACCATGTTATTGCATATATTGCGGTAGGCTCTTTCGAAGACAGCTCTGATATTGTTTCGCATTTTTCGTCATTGTTGGTATGTTTGATATTTGTTGTCCTTTTTCTATTCACAGCAGAAGAATTCAATGGCAATTTACCAAATTTCATGTACTTTTCAAGTAGTTTTCAATGAGTAGGCATCAATTTCAAAGACTTTCAAGACCTTGTGAACTTTGCCTATAACAATCCAGTACAGGTGCAGTAGTCACCATGCCGGCCCTACCGGCTATCAGGGAGGGTGAACACGTGACTTTTTTGTTTACTACGCGGCACATTTCGCCTCGCCTAAATTTTGTGGCTAGCATTCCAGAGATCTATGTGTCGATATGGACATCGAAGCAATCGGATTTGGGATGACCAAGCTATTTAAAACTATTTCTACAAACAAAAACTGCCAAATTACGTACCGTTTTTTGGTCGCGTAGTAAAAAAAAGTCACGTGTTCACCCATCCTGGGCTATGCCATACTCGAACACATATACCCCAGGATGATATATTAGCGAACGCACTGCGGGTCAGATCGTTTAACTTAATTCCTGTAAATCAACGTTGCGATGCTGTAAACTTAACTCCTGGATGATCGATTATAAATGTTGAGTAGTGTAGACCATTACATCGATGACCGCTATCTAGAGCTTCAATTATTCGACACACAGATCTCTGTAGATTTGCCAGAATGCGTGCCACATAATTTTAAGCGAGGTGAAATGTGCCGCGTAGTAAACAAAAAAGTCACGTGTTCAGTCACCCTTGGATGGTCAATTAAGGTAAGAAGCTATTTTGTTTGCTGTGAATGATCCAATGCGGTAGACGATAACATTAATGGACGAATATATCATCGTCATCACTAAGGATGACATAACGAGCCAGTGTTATTAGTGGTCCTGCTGTAGAATTTGTAGGAAATATAAATAATAGGGGGTTGTATTTCATTCTGAAAAGTGTCACATTTGATACTTAATGGCCACCGTCTCAGGTAACTTTTTAGGCGGTAACTTAGCGGACACTCGTTCAATCTAAAACCAGGCTGTTAGTCCTGCGTTTATTCCGTAAAACTCACTGCTGTGCTCTTCATTCAACCTCAATATTAAGACCACCTCATTAAGAAGACAAATTGTTGAAGGGTCCCAAGTGTGGTCTTATTATTAAGGTTTTACAGTATATAACATTTTTTCTGGCGTAGATACACGCCCTCCAAACACGCTGATATTCTCCAAAGTAAGAACAACGTAAGAGAAGCACGAGAGAAGTTTTGGTTAGTATATATTCGTCCAAAATAGTTAGTACAATATTAATGTTGACGTAATTTTTATCTTTGTACTAAAACCAGTAATCAATTTTCAAAAATCGGGAATGTAGAACCATTTTTAAATGCTTGTTCTTGATGCAGAACCCTGTCTCATTTTTAAAAACTAGTTCCTGGATGGCGCTAGAACTTTTACAACTTCAACAGGTCAGCGCCAGAAATTTAGAAAATATCATCTTCGTCGCACACTTTATTAAATTCCGCAGAAATAGCCCAAAATACGGTGCCTATACAATGTAACTCAACCCACGTCCGTTCTGTACTCGTTCACTCAATTTGTTGCATACGTCAGTAAGAGAAAACTCGATCGCTTCGTTTACGCTATTCTCAGTTTGGAAGAAAAGCGCGTGTTTAAAGACCGTCGGATTACAATGCTAGCAAAACAGATAACTCTGTGCCAGACGCTTCACTACAACGCAAACGTTTAACTTCTTGCCACGTTATGTGACGCCTTTTTTTGACTAAGAACTTCAAAAATCGAAACATTTTATAATAAAGAAATAAGAACGACTTTTTGCAAAGACGGTATATTTTATTGGTAAAAAGGAAAGTTTTAATTAAAAAAGTACATAGTTTTAATAAGATATATAATGTTGATTATCTGAAACATTTTTTAACTCAGTACATGTAATGACATATATTTTCTCTAGAATTTAATTTTCTGTTTCTTGAATTGCCTAAACAATTTAATGTTACAACTAAATGTACTGTATTTACGAAATCTTCATCTTAGATAAAATGCAATTGAAAAATTAGATACTAGATCTACTTAAAAGCAATGTTGTATGCAGAAAATCCGAGTTTTTAGTTCATTACGATTGACTTGTATGATAGAGTTTGCGAGATGGAATGGCTTTATTTCGAGAGACTTTGGAAATATTTGTACATTATTCAAATATTGAATACAATATCAACAACATAATATGTTTACTTAGCAGGAGCCTTAGAATAATGTTTAAATCCTGATGTAAATGTGAACATTAATTAGATAATTAAAGGATGTAGTTTTATTACAATACGATGGACATTTCCACTGGCGAAGAGACGTTATAAAATGACGTACAAGAAATTAACATTTGGAAATCCAAAGCAAAAGTAGACATTGTTGTGTTTTAAAGCTAATTTCGGGACTTTTTAGTTAGACTCCTCATTTGCTTATGTGTTTAACAGGCAAAAGGTCAACATTTTCCAATCTATCAAGAATCAAATACATTGTATAAGATATACAAGTACAACACAACTGAACTGAGTGTATAATCAAAGGGCATCCGTTATTCTTCCTTGCTGTCGACAATAAGACTTTCGTAAAAAATACACCTATTAACAGTTTCGACACTGAACAACCTAAATGTCAGAAGCGTACCGAGTGAATCAAAGGAGTTGCCGAACCTAAATTGCGAGTAAAGTTGATGCGGTATGCTTCAAATTGATAGAAAACGCTGTTTTTTAAACTGTCCGCCTGAGATGGTTTCTTGTTAGATTTTTTAAAGCAATATACCACTGGAAAGTTTATGATCTACATTTTCTAATACTATACAAGTTAACATTATATTTGATGTAACCACAAAATTTGAATCAATTGTTAAAACTGATCACATATCGGGAATTTTCCATACAAGCTATATGAAGAGATAAACAGTCAGTAATATTTACTCGCTAAAAATCGATAAAAATGGGTGTATGGAATGTAGGGCCTTTTGAAACAGTTAATTGGTGTATTTTCATAAACAACAGAAATACTTATTATCGATAACTGGTGTTGGTAAAGCCTGCCTCGGGCCCTTTACCACTTGGTCTGTGCATGCGGTAAAACATCCAAGCACTGAAACCCATGCACATAGCAAGAGCAATTGCCATACCAATGATCATTCCAATTAAGGGTGTTCGGGAAAGGCAGACTTCGTCAAGAACAACCAGGTCGCTGGCACGAATTGATTTCGCAAGCTTGGAGCCTAAAATACAAAACAGATTGATAATAATTCGAATATGTGTGTAAAACATGTCGGATATACATCTAAGAAGATAAAAATGGCGAATCAAAAAAGTGAATACGAAATTAACTACGCAATTATTACATTTATACATTTCAAGATTTATTGAAGACGTTTAACAGCGGTTTTCACCTTTGCTTTTTTGTTCTTTTTGTTGCTTTAATACCACATAAAGAAGGCATGCCAGTTTCAACTCTCAGTCTGGGATTTGTTGAACAGTAGCACATCAGAGAGTGAATAAGATGCTACAGGGAAGGCCACATACATAAGACAGTGCCTCTCCACACAGACCTCCGGATAAACAACAAATGTAAGTGAACAGGGGCGCAATGAATGGCCTGGTCGACCTTAAGTGATAACTAGGAGAATCAACGAGGACAAACAGGGGGATTAATGGATGGAAAAGATCACAGGGCAAGTAGCGACAGCTGGCAACAATAGGTCGAAACTGGGGAGAAAATAACATGAACGCTTTATAAAGTGAAATAATTGCACAGGGAAAGGGAAATTTAACATACATTTTACATTCAAAAAGAAATACTACCCATACAGTGTTATGCAGCTTTGTAAATAGTCAGTAACATACTGGGAATTTAAATCGATTTAACAGCTAGCTAACCTCACCATTAGTCTCTATATGGTAATTTATTTCCAACATATAAAATTAAGACATATCAAATTAATATTTTCTTCTTGTTATTCATTTTTAAAAACTGTTAGAAGTTTTACACCTATTTATAAACAACTACTACAAGCAAATTTAGTCCATCGGGAATTTCGAATCAACCCTTCACAAATAAGTAATCAAACCCCGGTTTTAAACTGGGTTTAATCGGAGTTAAACACGGTGGTAGTGGCACAAGGTAAAAGTGGTTCTTTTAGCTTACCGAGCAAGTTTTTCTAGGCAAAATATGGGTTTTCCCAGAGAACAAAACTACAAAAAAACACAGTTTTAACCAACTTAGTGGAGTTTTTTTCTGAGCTAATGTGGGTTTTCAAACACCTTTCTCCAGAAGATGTTTTTTTTGGCTAAAAGCGAGTAAAAGCGAGTTAAAATCAGCTTAAACCCACCTGAAACAACTTTAAACTGAATTATTTCCAAAAAGACTCGCTTAAAACCAACATTTTTTGTAAAAAACAACAACATAAAAATCTTTTTTTATGAGAGTTTTGGTAAAACAATACACTTTTCATTTAGGAAGGGCAGAGCAAGGTGTTAGATACCAGTACCAGTGTCGGTCACTTACCGCAGAGAATAATCTGCAATGAGTGTTGTAAGCTGTTTGCAAATGTACAATTATATAGAAAATAATTATACCCATTATTGTGACACGTCCATTCCTCTCAGCCAAGACAGAGTTCTAGCCCCCATAATATACTCCACGCCATTAATAACGCAACTAAAAATTGTCAGCGTCTACACGGTGACATTATATTGAAATAATTTAATTTAAATTCTAAGCATAATTTCAACATAATCAATTATTGAATACGAATACAAGGGCCATAATTTCTTTTTGAAAAATGATTTACTCATTTGTAATAATAAAACTCCTTTTAACAGTTCGAACGAATGGAGACTTAAGTGATAGGGTTGCGTTTTTAATGGCGTTTAGGATCTATTCCAACACAAACATACTATATTGTCATACTATAAAAGTCCTTTAACAGTTCGAATGGTTGCATTTTTAATGGCGTTAAGTATATATTCCAACATACGGCCTAATTAAAAAATAATTATGCTTGTTTCAGGTTTTATGACCAAAACAAAGGGTCGATAGGTCGGCAATATTTTTGAGAATTTTTTATTTTCAAATGAAGCAAATTAAACATAGATATAAATGAATATAATTATGTTAAAAGACAAATCCCCTTTCCCTTTTAACATGGATAATGTTTATTCAAGGTGAATATAATGCTCTATAGCTGGAATACTCGTAAAGCGTCTAAAAACAGGGCAGAAGTGAATCTAAAGACGAATTCACTCATAGAAATTTAACCAAAAAGAAAACAAAGTTAACACGCCAAAAACAATAGGGTAGGTCAGGTCAACCTGAAACAAACACATTTTTCTTTTACGCCTAAACATACTATATTATCATACAAATAGTGTTTTTACTGTACCTGGTGGATAAACGACTATAGCAGTAGCAATGTCAGCAGTATTAGAAATGGCGTTATTTGACACATCTCTGCGACGACGTTCCCCACAACTTTTCTGAAAGAATAGAACACTAATGAACGGGTCTTTTTAAATCTACAATACATGTATATGTATATGTAATTGATGGATATTGTTCGCATATCTGGTTAGTAATAGCATCCATGTCGACGAAATGTTTTATTTTTAAATTGTTGAATTTGAAATACATGCATGTAGCAAGAAGTTAGGACATTAACATCTAACAGACTTCGAAAACACTTTCAATCTACGCATAAGCTTTTGTACAAACACGTATAAAAATGTATGTGACATAAAAATGCCAATCGTTAATACAAACACTATCATGTTTGTATTCGTATACATTTCTTTTACTTGGAATAATGGAAGTGAATAGAAGCCTCTTATTTCCTTTTTTTCGTTCTTAATTGTAACGAATTTGCGTATACCTTATATGTATTGTTATATAAGCTTTTGGTGGTACACCCATACCATTTTCGCGCAAAAAAAGTCTAGGATTTCAAGGATTTGAACCCGGATTGTCCGCGTATCCACTACGTCACAGAAGTAACATACTTATAATATGACAGTCTCTGAGAGTTTTGGTCATAATGCACTGAGCCTCGTTTCTGTGAAAAACGCATTAAAGATGGCGTCATGTTTCCACGTTATGACGTTATGTTTTCACATTAACAGCTAGTTGAAACATCCAGTAACAAATTTATGATTCAGCGGCGAGCAGAAGCAACAAAGTATCGGTAAAAATGTAACGGCCCCTTTTTTTTAAGGATAATAAAACATATATATTTATTTGTAAAATATTATAGGTATCTAACATAGTTGCTGTATTTAATTTGTGAAACTCAGAGATTTTTGTAGATCGAGATATAGTCTTAATGACCACATTAAGTGCTGAAACTTTCTAACAAAATGTCGTTTTGCAAAAATTTATGTTCTGTAGTGACCTACTAAATTTAATATCCCTACATCCAGAAATGTTTATAACTCAATTTCGCTATGACACGTTATTTAGGCGATCTTTTTCCTTGATTTTTTGCCTGTAACTTTTAATCAACCTAATATTTAATATTAAAACAAAAAAATAGAAATATTTATTGCTTATGTTGTCTTTGAAGAAGATTTCGGTAATGGAAATCGAATTTCGGTAAAATTACCGAAATTCGATTGATTTCGGTAAGGTAACGTAGCGCATTTAGGCCATTAATCTCGGAGAATGACACATATCAGTCTTTTTAAAAGTTGTCAAAGCGCCTCACTGGGTGATCATGATTATTCTATCTACCTACAATTTCATACGGATTACTTCCCATTTAAAACACACGCCACTTGAAACAACCAAACTGGTCATCAAAAACGTGCATGTATACTCGGTACATTGAAAAACGCGCAGAACAGATTTTCTCAATTTTGTTTACGCTCATACGGATACTAGAAAAGCACTGTGCATTGTATTATTTCACGTTTGTGCAACATATACGATATAATTTATTGCAAATATTGGATATATTCATATAAAATAAGGTCCAAAATGCAATAAGGTATAAAACTGTACGTTTTTAAATGTACTGAGAATAAATTTAAACATAATCGAGTGTATCTTGTTCTTCGTTAAAAGATACCGCATTGGTCTATCGTAACGATAACTTAAAATCATCATAATACAACTTTCTGATTTTCACGTCAAATAAACATGTAACCTTATTTTCAAAAACATATCCTCAGTACATTTAAAAACGCACATTTGTTATACCAGTGATAGGTACTTTAAATGTCATTTAAGTGTGCTTTTAATCTAATGTTGATATGCACATACCCATTGAAAGAAGATTTAGCGTATATTATTGCGTAAAATGAAACCAGTTCATGTTAAGTTTTTATCTTGCATTCCTAGGTAAGTTCATGACATTTGAGAAATCTTAACATTTTACGTTTTTAAATGTACTGAGTATATTTAATTTACGATTACATGGTAGAAACAGCGACAGATAAGCACAAAGAGTACCTGTGTACGCCATGTGTTTGCAGTTCGAGAAAAAACGTTGTAACATAAGTATTTACATTCATTATAATCAACCAGAAACAAATTATATTGTATTAAATAGTCACCGCTGCACAAGTCCCATAGCAGAACGAAACGGTTGCTGAAAACGCCACTACAACACTAGATGCACTCGCAGTAGAAACGAAAGGGACAAACATTGGGAAATTTATGAAGAAAGATCCAGTTGTCGAATCAATTGGATCACCAATAATCGAAGAATAGTCGCTGCATCTAAAAAAAAGTTCAGTTTATCAACTTTGATATATTTGTGCTGTGTTTCTAATAGTCCTATAATAGTGACAACGGTATTAATACTGGTGATATCGATAACAAAGGGAATTGAGTGACCTACAAATATCCCTGCATTCAGAAATGTTAATAACTCAATTCCACCCAGATATTGCATGGGAAACAATACTAGTTTTACAAAACGAAAAGGCATTATGGATGTCAACGAATAGGAATTTTGGTATTCGAATATTCGGTCAACCTTCCGAACGAACATTCCAACATTCAACCTTCTTATTAAATAATAATACATTTGAAATAAATTTGAAGTTTAACTTTATGCTTTACAAGTTTGTGTTTTAAACTTTAAGTCGTAAATTCCCCCACGATTACTAATATTTTCAGGGCCTAAGTCTCATTACCAGAGTGTTATAACACTCAATGCGATAATGACCATCATTGAAATAAGATACACTTATAGTTGCGAGACGAAGAGGAATATTTACCCTGAACTAATGACTGTAACAGGTGTACCACCCGCTGAACTGGCTGACAGCGTACTCAGTTGAAAGTTGAGGTTGTCTGAAACACAAACAGTAATAGTATACATATTGGCGTTTTACCAATATTGGTGACTCGTTACGGCTTATCTAACATAGTCTCATAAGTGCATAGAACTTATTTATTCACGTATTTATGTTGGCCAATCCAATTTCGGAGGATTCAATATGTATGCAAGAACAAGTAATTATCCCCCAGTTTACGTAGTATTAATGATATCAGCCGATATTCTCACTGGCCAAAATACAGCAATTTTGTCATTTTCAAGGGACCATACCCACGTTATGCATCGGCGGATCTGGCTGGTTACCGAAAAAAGGAACCGAGCGCTTATGGATATTGGACTGATTACAATTTATTAGTTTGGTCACAATAAGAGCATACATGAATGCGCTTGGCGTTTATAAACTCAAATTTCAAGGGCCATAATCCAGTCTGGCATGGGGCGGATCTGGCTAGTTTTCGATGGAAATCGAGATCGACTCATCAATATCTAACAACTGTTTATGTTAAACATCAGATAATAAAAGACTGATAATACAAATATGACAATTTTCAAGGGACATAATCCAGTCATACATGGGTGGATCTGGGTGTTTTTCGAAAGGAATCGAGCTCCCATGGTTATATGACTTTCGTGATACAATAAAAAATGACTACTTGATCGTGTTTACTGGCAATTGTTTACGGTCGCACGGTAAGACATTTTTACGCGCCATCGCATGAACTCTTCTGGTCTTTGCCAGTAGAAATAAAAATCATAAAAATATCGTTTGTAATAATCACTAATATTGCTAATGCCAGTTTCGATCACAAATATTTCGTTTTCTTGTCCGTGGTGCCTCTTATTTACAAGGTAACCGGTGCGTTGGGTCATTTCAAACGTATCAAAATGCAGTTTAAAGGGCGTTTTGTGTAAATATTTCAAGATATCCGATTACTTTTGGAAACGTTCCTTCTTGTGACGTGACGTAAGGTTATAACTCCGCCTATGGGTGGAAGTTATCCTATTTAGTAAATATAGCGCATTTCACAAATGGATATTGTTATTTTTAGTAGAAAATTACAAAAAAGAGCGATTAAAAATCCGTTTAGAGAATATTTCTACAAATATGTCATGCTCATGGTGCGTATGAATACATAACGCGATCTCTTGATATACACGTACCACTAACACCCGTTAGGCGATCATACTTTTATTGTCAACCTGTTAGTTTAACCTTATATTTCGCGTTATTGTTTACACAAGCTGTCGTTAGATATATCTGATTGGCTCCGACAGGGGCATATAAAAAACGACGTCACATCATGAGATAGTAATAAACGCGACATGGTCGAAAATGACGTAAATATATATAACGTCTAGTTTTTTTCACCGACAAACTCGAATTTACTGAAATCATTCAACTATTAAGGGTGTGTCATGTTAAATTGTGTTACAAGTTTGTTTTATAAGACTTCCAAACTTTGAGCAGTATTATTTTATACGAATAGTTGTGTGCGCTATTTAAGTACATATTCTTTCACTTTCTGAACAAAAATGAATCAAAGTTTATCTAAGACTTTTAAATGGAACGCGGTCTGGTCTCAATAACAAAGGTGTTCCGAATGTTAGACTTATTTACAATATTGTAAGGATGCGCATTACATTGCCCGTGTACGAAAGACGAACGCTTCAGGTAGTTTGAATCAGTTGAATGTTGTTCAATATTAGTTTATACTTACTTGTGGCATAGTTATCATTTATAATAGAAAAAGTCATGTTTTGTCCCAATACTACTTCGGTGGGTGTGTCAGTGTCGTCGCCTTGGAACTGTATGGTCATATCTGGTTCATAAGATATGGGGCCAATTGTTTCAGTTTCAGTTTCAGTGTCAGTTTCAGAAACACTGCAATAAAAATACAAAATCCAGTTAAGCAATTTTCATATGGTCTCAATAAGATCCGAAGTGAGTTCGAGCGCCGTGATGAGCGGGGTTTGTTTCCGAACTTCACAATCCCTTAAATTGGTACAAGTACGGTTTGGTAGCCAGGATGCAGTTATCGAGAGTGATGGGTACAATTTGTAAAAACTTGTGTCACAATCGACGTAAAATAAATAAGTTTAAACTAAGATAAATTATTGACAGTCCAAACTACGTAAACGCCAAGACCATCCAACACCGTCATTCAGGCAATGCGTAAACGTCATTTGTATATTTGCCAGAAGTTGAAAAACACACCTCTAACAAGCAAATATGAATGTCTGAATGAGCATTATTTCAAGTTTTGAAGTGAAGTATGCATGCTAAAATATACTATCTCACACAATCCTGTTTTTTTTAAAATGCAAATAATTCTTATTTGGAACTTATAACAATTTATTGCTATATCACCAAATAACAGCATGAATACTTCATATGTTATGTAGAAATTATGGTATTTTATGGAAATTCAAAATTCTTTAAAGTCAATCTTCTCAAAATGACCTATGTGAGGCTTATTTCTCTTTGGCACCAGACCAGCCATTTTTTGGCATGATGTTTTTATATTAACATAATTCACTGCACAATTTCCAAACCTAAGTAAGCATTGCATTATATTCATTTATATATGAAGTACATGCAGTTTAAGCTGGGGCCAATAATTTCAAGTTTAGATTTCGATAATGATTAAAACATCTATCAAGAAATAAAATTGTAGTGAGTTTGTGAATGGCAAGTTGAACAGACAATTACCTAATACAACTGTATGTCTATCACAATGTGCATTTGAAGCCCGCTGAAATATTTCAAACCTCTACTATAAGTGAGGTCATTTAAAAAAAGGTCACTTGTGACGTCACCATATACTGCTAGTAAGCAATATTATCCCTATATGGTAATATGAAAACAAAGTGGCAGCATGGAGTAAATATTGGTTCCTGCACATGGTGACATCACATGTGACGTTTTCTTGTAATGAAGTCATTTAAGGAAGACGTTAGATATCCCATAGCAGCTCTATTGTTTATTAAAAAAAACCGTTTTAACATGAATTCTTCTTCGACCGAATACTGACATCTTCTTAGTCTACTTAGCATTGCAATTAAAAAATCAAACCCCGTCATTCTTTTAAGCACATGAATATAGCTGCAACAATTGTATGTTTTGCACAAAGTACGTGAAATTAAACGTTACATTGTTTTATTGAGTGAACGGAATTAAGGCAATGTGTTTTTTGGTTTGAAATAAAAATCGAATGAGAGAATTATTTGAAAAGCAATATAAATAATTAATAAACATAGATAACTTCATTTCCGACTATATTATTTACAGCGCACAAAATTATATTAAAAATTTAATTTATATGTTATATATGCTCATATTACATACTAACAACTAGTTCATACTAACGTTTTCGTTGTACGGTATGTAGAGGTATGCCCTCGACCCACTCATAATAATTCCTCTCCAAAACATAAAATGTACTTCAACAAAAGGAAAGGAAATCGTAACTTGAATAAATACGATTAATCAGGGAATACTTAAAAATCTAGGCAACCAAGACTGTCAAATCCATTTCTTTCTAAGGGTTTAGAAGTCTTTTTGGTAATCAAGAAAGTTGTAGTTTGACAAGTGAACAAACAAATAAAATGGCATTCATTAATTCATGGTAAATGCTGAAGAATAGAACAAAGCGTTACTGTTTGAAGTACTTCGTTCACATATTTCTAGTTGAGTATTTCGCACGAAGATAATTCCGGTATTTATACCTGGCCGAAATATTGATTGCTTCTTTGTAGTTCTCGCGAGATCGGCGCATTTCGGTGTGTGCCAGATTTACACAGGCAGTTCCGGACAGTTGTAAAGTTGGTTGCAGGCGAAGAAACTGCCTACACCCAAGAGATGAAACAAATTAAACATATACAACCAAGTTGACATTAAGAGGGGAACGCGTAATTAGTTGATTGAATTCTTTCCTTACTTGTATTATAGAAAGACTCATTTCTGCCCTCGCGATACGATGAAAGTATGAAAGATGAGATAACAGAGCGTTTATAATATTTTAGTCAATTTATACTCCTCGATAGAATACACCGTGACCTTCTACACAGAAGAACAAATAATTTTAAATACAAAGTTTGCAGAAAGAACAAAAATCTTTTTTGAAAAAAAAACGTCGTTGGTTTGCTGACAATGTATTGACACCGGCCACGTGTGTCGTTATGATGACGTGTTTTGTGTATATTCGTAATAATTGGATAAATTGTCTCCCGCTGTCACTGGTATGCAACCATGTCAATGCGTGATGCAGTTCTAATCGACGACACGTCATCGATTCGCAACGAAATATGTCATCGCTTCTCTCCTCTTATGAGGACACATCTCGGTAAGTATGTATCTTATGTTGTTTTTAAAACAGAGCAAATGTTTCTTCTTCGTTTTTCAGCCAGGGTATGAACCACGGTGCATGTCTATGTCCTTCAGTATTTATTTCGGCTACACTAGTACGAGTGAAATTGGTATTTTGTCATGTTATCGTTTAGAATCGTTTACTTTGGAGTGTATTTTATCATTGCAGTTCAATGGCTTAAACACATACATTTTAATCACAACTTTGATTTTCTCAGTATAACATTGTCCATATAATGCCAAAACAACTAATTTCACACCAAAATAACGCCTGGTAACTGTATATTTTAAGATTACGTTTTCTTCGAATGTCATGGTTTCTCGCATAGTGTGTCATGATGTCTCAACGAAATCGGATTTTATGGAATGATCTCTAAACGAAAGCATTACTGCAAATGGAATAGTTTCTAAGCGTTTTTCGGCGCAGCCGTACTAACATGGTTTTGCTAATTGCATATTCAGTGTTTTGTAAACGAATCAAATCTGACGTTAACCACCAAGGCAATTTCGCGCCATTTCTCTTCAATTTAAAAATACGTGTATAACCTTGAATCAGATTGAAACAGACTATACTGTGTTTATGACTGATCACACTACGGAGTTATTTGTATCCTGTCTCCTTCGTAGTATGTTCTATATTTAGACAGGCGAGTCGACATGCGTCAACAGACATTCAGCGAGACGCTTGCAAGGACTCACTACTGACCCAAATGTAGGATAGTAAACATGCGTGAAGAAAGCTTATGCCAGTGCGCACTGAATAAACAGCTTTCACTGTCATAGAAATGCCGCTGTGATTATGGAAATTGCTTGAAAAACTAAATAATTCGAACGTAAGTGACTATCGCTTCGTTGGTATGCCAAACATTTACCGATGCCTGTAAATGTGTAGTGATTTAAGGTCATTTAAACAGCTGTCTATGCGGAATCTGCGTATATTTTAAAATGCGTCATATCGTTACTTGACATCTTATTACTCGAATTCGCCACGCTAATAAATATTGTAATACGTATCTGTACAATCCTCGATGTAAGAACGAATAATTGCCTTTTGTAAATGCTAAAATTTTATTGACATGGAATAAAACCGATTAGCTAGATAGTCATAATTTCCTTCTACACGAAAGGCTGTACATTGTTTACACATTTGATTGGTCTTAGCGCATGAAAATACCCTTCTACATTTTAGTAATAAACTCAGTTGTTACGTGATCGTGCCGACCAATGAATTTAGCATAAGGAACGAACAGTGATTTCGTTCACTGCGACTAAATCATTGGTTATAGTAGTAAGGTTAAACAGGTTAAATATACAAATATACTGGGTAATACAGCAGCGTGTGAATGTAACGATAGTGAAATCAAAGCGCTGTGTGGGAGCGTACTACGCAGTGATCTCGGGGTTTCTGTAGAATAGCGTAATTGAATGACCGGCAGTAGTAACATTAAGCATTCTTTTTGTTGAACCACAAATTTTAATCCCAGATTGCAACAAATGTGCAAACTTCAAGTTGCGCCGACCATCTTTTTTAAAGATATTTCTTGTTAATTTTGTTTCAGGATAACAAGCGATCAATTACGAATCTATGTTAGTAAAATGGTAAGAGCGTACACTTATTCTTGAATTTAATGTGTTTCATTTTATATAAATTTTAAGAACGAATTGCTTATTGTATCATATTTGCACAATGACCACCAGGGATGCATTTATATACGTTGCACTTGCATGCATCATTTCGTCATCAAACGCCATGAAATTGTTTACCGCCGGACTACTAACGTTTGCTTGCACCCTTAATGAACAAATCGTGCGAGATGGATTTGATAATTTAAATGTCATATACAGACATTGTCATTCTATATAGGATATACCTGGGATCAAATACAATTGTATTTCTCACAACCAGTACATTTCTCGGTTCCGCTGCAAGCGACTGACAGTTTTCCCACTTTAAAAGTGATTGGAGGCGATTACTTCTCAGTGACCGTAGCCAGCTGACCCCGATTTCAATTCTTGTAGTCAAGCGTTTAAAAAACTTCGCTAACCGGCCCGGTCAGGATTTCTACACGAATAGTGATTCAATCACGTAAAATAATCTAAGTGGAAATTGATTGACCGGATAACGTATCGATTGTTATACATAAGTAAAGCTTATTTCGCATAAGTGGTCTACACACAAAACAATGTGATTTCTGTACGCATATAAAATATATGAGTTTTTATAGAAAGGTACTTAATTTTTAATTGGGGATTCTTAAGCCACTTTGTTTTATACACTTACATCGACCTGTTTCGCTTTTATTTTACTTGTTTCAGGATGACCGGTTTAAATGCAGCTTTCGCGACTTATGGAATGCCAGTGCTGAGACGGCAGTATGGCATTGTATATGATATCATAAACATGAAAAAGTGTCATTTCTGCAGTTTTGAATATGTGATGGCAAAGTGAAGTTTAAATCACGTTATTTTACTGTGTTCGGTAGGGATATAGAATGTGATCCTAACAATGTGATATAGAATGTGATCCTAACAATGTGTTTCTCAATAAACAGACTGGTAAGCTAATTATTCCGATAGGTAAGGTATGTTGCTCAGGGCTGGCTTACGATTCCACGACTACAATATTACTTAGTTCCAGTGTATTAACGAAAACAGATTATCCATTATCATAGGAAACTTCCATGGTCGTCGTTAAGTATCTATAGCACCTTTGTTTAGAAACGATGACATAATATTTGATTTCGTTTAGTAATGGTGACATTTTTTGAAGCAACGATAACATCATTTAACACCAAATCAAAGCTTTATTTTACATCGAAAATAGATCAAGTGCACATGATTTTATATAACATGAGTATAACATTCATTAAAACTCTTGTTGTGCATTATTCCATTGCCGTTTACAGTATATTTACTAAAATAAATGATATTTAATAATATTTCTTAAACCTCAGTTGTACAATTGTGCCAATAATTTTGTTTATCCGTATAATTGCCGAAAACATAACATTGAATACATAAGCTGGGATTACATACTGTCAACAGTTAAATTACGCAGCCAAGAAATATCACGATCGTCTCTGGAATTTAATTATTTTAGACTTACCATACAGCGAAATGGTCTGCGTGTCATCATTAGCGGAGAGAAGCGATTACATTGTTCGTTGCGAATCGATGACGTGTCGTCGTTTAGAACTGCATCACGCATTGACATATTTGCATACCAGTGGTTGTTAAACCTGAAAAGAGAGAAAAAACGTGAACTGTTCAAACTATATTTAGTTACGAATGAGCAAGTATCACTGTAATGTAGACGGGCGTTGTAAGACCACATCGAACTCATTGTACATATGATTCACCAGCATGTGTTTAGCTCGAACTACGGTGAGCCTTATGGGGGTCATTTCAGCAATCTTCGTATGACATTTCCTCTCATCCAAAACGTGTCCCGACGTTTTAAATTCGAGTACCATATGTTTATCTATGTTTGTTATATCAAACATACTATTCTTTTTGTTGCAGATGTCATATTGAACGTCATTTGATTTGTATTTCTAGGAATTCTACCCTAAACTTCTCTCCTTCGCGGTAGTCAGGAGCATTTCCAGTATTTTAGGGGTTGCTTAGAGGGGTTGTCAAATTTTGATATATCTTTGGTTCCGTTCGAAGCCTCACCGTTGGTTGCAGTATTGCAATGGTGGGACACAAAGCGCCACTGAACGATATACAATCTCTTCTTGAAGTGACATTATTTCCAGAAAACAAGACTTCATATGTAACGTCACTTGTGACTTCACCATCTACTGACAGCAATAAAGATTTGCCACATATGACAATATGAAAACGAAGTGACCATGTGGAGTCAATATTGTTTCAAGCTTGCAAATAGTGATATCACATGTTGCGTTTTCTTGAAATGACGTCACTTACAGAAAAGGTTGTAAATCCCATAGCAGCGCTCACGTACATGTACAGTTATCTTCAGAATACATGCGGTTTTACAGGGTGTATGTTGTATGATTTTTAGAAGAGTCACAACATTTGAATTCATTCTTAATATTAGTTGGAAATCGTATGTGATGTATCAATTGGTGTACACATATAATGTCATGACATTTCCGTCACATTTCCGGCAATAAACACATTTGGCACTAAGAACAGACAATAACAGGACGTTTTAAAAATCGCCACCTCCATTTTAATCATCTACTTGTAGTCACTAACTCCTCACTAACTCCTCATTTGTTTTGGAGTATTGCGCCGTTCGCAACTTACGGCTATCAGTTGACTAACCAATGTTCCTGGATTAACAACCAGTACTAGCCAATTTCTCTGCAAACGACTGACAATTTTATCAACAAAAAGGCGAGATGGGGTCATGTGACGTTATGCTTTTTTGTCAGGTTTTCACGTTGAAGATGCGCCTAAAGAAATATCGAATATACATGTAAAATTAACAAATTGTATTTGTTACTAAACATTTAACAGAAATACGTATTCAGATAAAAAGACAATACGGTAAAATTGAAATATTACCTTAGTGCAATGAATATGCAAGAACGAATGATGTCGCTGCAGATATGGTCGCAGTGTCAATGACACGTATTCTGTTTGAACTATTAGAAGCACAGACAAGTCCAAGTTCTTCCCGTTCGGTATTGGTCAACAGACAGGCATCCACACTGTAATTATGTGATGCTATGTCGATATCAGAAAGATTTACATCGTGTAAACAAAATAGAAGGAATAAGTTGTTTCAGGGAATGCCACATACATAAGACAATGCCTCCCCGCACAGACCTCCGGGAAAACAACAATCCATAAAATAGAATTACACTCAGCACCAAAATCACACGTATTTTATGTGGCAGACCCTGAGATTTTGGCCACGTTTCTGAGAAAATGCATAACGTCATATTTTCGCATGATGACGTCATGTTTCTACATTAATTGCAACAGCTAGTTGAAACAATTCAGTAAAAGATTATAAGCAAAACAGTTATCGGTAAACATTGAGACGGCCCTTTTCTTAAGGAAAAGAATAATATGCATTTATTTTTAAAATATTATTGTATCTGAAGCATGTTTGCTGTTTTAAATTTGTGAAACTCAGAAAACTTTGTAGATCTAGTCTTGATGACCATATTAAAAGTGCTGTAATTCCCTAAAAAGTCGTTTTTGCAATAAGTTTTGTTTTGTAGTGATCTACATATACCTGAATTAATAAATGTTAGTAACTCAATTTCGCCCAAATATGTCTTTTTGGCCAATCATCTCAGAAAATGACACAATTGTTTTTGTTATGAACCATCCGAGGAGGATACATATACATGTATTATACTATGCGCCCAAGATGCGTTACCAATGATCGCAATATTTTCTCCTTTATAAATAATAGTTTAATTTTGTCTCGGACTACCTCACTTATTAAAATCAACATTTTTGTTAAGATCGCAACAACAGTTAGTTTCCCTTTATCACAATACTGTTTTCGGCGTAGGTGTATATTATTGATTTTGAACTACATTTGTTAACAACATAATGTCATCGGAGCGGGCTTTTAAAATCTGACCAATCATATTTTAACCCAAGAGGCACCAAACGGGGTTTACGTTCACGGATGTGCGTTTGTTAGCCGTGTTCGAATTCAGCTGGAAGTAGATAATATGTTTAAGCATAACATGTATGTATAAATTGACCCTGTTAAGACAGGTTGTTGATTATTGTATAGTATATAGATCCGAGTTAATTTTTTGTAAGGATTTATTTTTCAACATGTATATTTCTTGTTTCCATTCATACTAAATAAAATACCACTCCCATGTTTCAATTGTATCAAATTTAAACTTTCTAAGCCGTTCTCTGAGAATAAGACAATATTATCTGCATACTTGTACGCAAATACAACTTAAACATTTCATCAAAATAAACACACAATATCACGATTTAAGATAATATCTGATTAAAGTAATGGTATCACCTATAGCTTCAGGTCTACAGTACATGAAATGGACAGGAACTGATATTTTTTATCTGATTTTCACCGTACAACAATGCAAATCTTTGTTATTGAATTAAATTTATGGATAAAATTTAATATAAAGAAGTGAAAAAATCTTTCATACAGTGGTCACTTCTTTTCCTGTACAACACGGTTCATTGCATCTTCGGTACCTGGCTGTTCATAACATGTATGATACCCTGGACAAATTAGCTAGCATTTCTCGACCAATGAAATGGACGATAACAAAAAAGAAGGAATCTCCATTGTGAAGAGCTATCGCTCAGAACCGCGATTTCTGCCGTAACTCCTTGGCAATTTCCGTATCGCACGAGGTGTGTGTCATGCGGTCAATCAAGCGGCTGGATTTCACCTCATTAATTATTCATGAGTACGAGATTTTATACAGTCAATTTTCCCAGAGTATCATATGTTATGAATGGACAGGGTATGGAGGATGGATTCATTACTGTGAAACATACACCGGTGTGAAGTAAGCAGTAATAGCAGTAGTGATGGATAATCGAATAAAATCATAATCGATTATCTGATCGGTTTGAAGACGCATAATCGATAATCGAATAGGAAATCAGTCATGTTGAGCTGGCGTTCAACGTGAGAAATCGCGCAAAGTTTAACGCGACGTCGTGTGACGGCTGAATTGTAACAATTAGTTCAACTATTTCATCGTTTTAAAGAGAACTGACTACATGTCAATAAGCATTTCTTTGCTATAAAACATTCACATTACATCCCCGTTTAGTATAATGCTGATAGTTAGTTTCATTCATACATCTTTATTTATCTATTTTTACTACTTTTAACATCAATGGGGTGTTACATTACTCTTATACTATAACATCATTTGATCATTCAATAAATACGATTCTGTATTTGACTGAATACATCGAACATAATTCTATATAGCTGCAAAATTTGAATGTATAATAATATCATCTGATTGAAATAACACTTCAAGCAACATTTCCGATTACAATCGATAATTGTGGTTCTTAATCGATTGTCGCCGACGTCGGATGTCCAGCGGCGATTTTTCGATTATTTCCGATAATCGCGCCATCACTAAATAGCAATAACAGCAGTATAGTACTGCTATAACTGCTGTAAATCAATTCATTGTTGATACTACAAGCAACAAGAGGTATATAAGTGAGACAGGTGTATTGCTGCTGGCAGTAACAGAGATGGGTAATACATGTACTTCTATCATTGTTGTATAACCTGCATTTTCTTACCGCGAATACAAGGAGGATCTAGCATGAATGTTCATGTTCTATTGAATTCATTAAACGAGTCGGTCAAAATGATACAATGCGAGGCCTTGCGGAGCATTATATCATTTTCGCCGACGAGTTTAATAAATTCAATAAAATAGAAACACGAATTCATACTAGATTTTATTTATCACATAACTTGTAAACGGGCTTAAAACAAAACAAATCTTATAGATTCATTTCTCTAAAACATTGAAGCAGTTCACAATTTAGTACACATGCGCTGTTGTGACGACATGAGGCCGTGACGTCACTGATTCAATTCGAAAGCAAAATCATCGGAGCGGGGAGGTACATGACTGAAAGTAAATCAAAATATATACATACACGTTGACACAGTTGGATGGATGTCACCGTGAGTCGCTATCGCTGACAATCATTCGTAATCGTTTTCAGCGTGTGGTCTATTCTGATAGATGTTCATATAAAAAATCCACTTTGCCATCAATGGTCCGGATCATGGACAGCAACAATGTGTTTATACCTCCAGACAAGCTTAAATGTGCACTCGCATCGGATGTGAAGTACGCGTTCAGCTCGCAATGGTAACACTTCGGATAAACTTTCGTTAATGAAGCTGTTTGACATTTAGACGATCGTAAAATGCTGCATAGTTGTCGTAGACCGATACGCGAAAGTCGGCCATTTTTGTTTTTGGATTCAGACGGCACGTATTAATAAGTGATGCGGCCCTAATTTGCATAAATAATCCACTATTGGATAACGAGAAATAATACATCTACAAGTTAAAATCACTCCCGCGCCGTATGTTATGTGATAAAAAATAATTTAAAACGAGTAACAGGACATACTCGGTGCGAATTTCAACGTCATAACGTCATAATACGATTAAATGTGACAACTAGAAATAGCAACCTACCTCGCAGTGAATTCGGTTGTTACAGTTTTGTCAGCACTTACACTGCACGTAATTGTGACTCTTTTGTCAGTAGACAGAGATAACAATGCATTTTCTCGCACAATCAAAGGAACCGCTTCATCCTGTGGAAATTAGACAGGAAAAATATAACAGTTAGACGTAAAATTGGTGTTGGCTAAATTCCAGTTTCCAGTCTTGCAAAATTGTCAATGGCTGAATTGTAGAGTGTGATACTGGTTGATATATTTAATTTCAGGAAAACTGGTTAGGTCAACTGGCTGCAGAATATGAAATATAATTTTTGAAAAACGGCGTAAACCCCGACGAAACAAACTCTAAGTTTGGATTAGAACTAAACTCTTGAAATGCACTTGGCGTGTACTACTTTATAAATAAATACTACTAGGAAACTGACATTCTAAATGCAATGGCTCAATCACTCTATAGTCATCTAGTTTGATGATTTTCACACTAAGCAAGTTTGTTAGTTAATATGGATGTCAACGAATGGCAATTTTGGTATTCGAATATTCAGTCAACATTCCGAACGAATATTCGAATATTCGAGCATTCGACCTTCTTATTTAATAATAATACATTTGAAATAAATTTAAGTTTAACTTTATCTTAACAGTTTGTGTTTTAAACTGATCACTTAAGTAGTAAATATTCCCCATAATTACTAATATTTTCAGGGCCCAAGTGTCATCACCAGAGTGTTATATCACTGTTGCCCCCAAATATACAACATGACATGTCAATTAACACCTGTATACATTTATATCATTGTCACTCAATGTGATAATGTCCATCATTGAAATTTGATACACTTGCATTCAGTCTTAAATATTTTATCGAATAGTCTAATGCCGAATCAGTATTCTAATATTCGGACATACAAACGTATATTCGAATATCCGAATATTCGTTGACATCCCTTTTAGTTAATATTGTCCGAGTGTATAGAAAGTCACTGACCATTGATATAGTTGAAGTACAAGTCTCTCCAAATGTATAAGTAGTAGAAGAGTCGGTACTCGTCGTTTGCGCAGCACAATGATCTTCTATGTACACAGAGCCGCTATTATCAGTAAGCCCACTTATTGTAACTACGAACTGAACCACAGTTGTACTGACTGGACTGCAAGTTACCGATACTGAAACAATTAAAAGAATACTTAATTTAACATGACACAACTAGTGGTTAGCATAACGGACCCGGCAATCCGTAGACCCGGGTTCGAATCCCGGTAGCGCCATTGACCGATTTTTCCTCAAATATGACTATATTTAGATATTGATATGGTATGCCATAGCATGGTATGATGTATGTTATCATGTACGATACATGTATAATCATCAAGATGCATATTAAACATAAAATTACTGGGAACGTAAACTGAATGCAAGTTCAACTTCTTTACTTTTTGGAGGGAAATATTTATCATCTTTTATAAAAAAATTCATATCTTAATGATACTTTAAAACAATGAATATTATACAAATCAAACATATGTTAGTTAATAATTTCTGCGTTAGTGAAATATAACTTTATTTGTATCTCTTGCTTCGAATCTTAGAGAAAAATGTGTCGTTCTCTTAGATGTTTGGCCCAATACACCTACTTGGTAAGCTTAAAGACCCACGTTTTTTAACCCAGTGCCAATACCGCATTGGTTAAACCGGATTAAACCTAGGTTAAAACCGGGTTTTGTTCACATAATTAGGAAGGGCGCTTGCAACGCCTCGCCAATGTCCCGAAAGTAGGACAGTAAACATGTGTACATAAAGAAAATGCGACTGTGTACTGAGTTGACAGCTCTCACTGTAATAGAAATAGTTATGTAATTATGTAAAGTATAAGAAAAACTAAATAAATCGGCATGAAAACATTATTCCGATGCCTGAATATGTGTAGTAATTTAATGCCATTTGCACAGCGGAATCTGCGTGTATTTTATAAATGCGTCATCCCGTTCCTTAGCATTATGTGATATATGAAAAAAGTCGCCACAATATTTGTAATACAAATCAGTATAACAATGCCATATTTAACTGCTAAATGGCATGTGTAAAACCAATTAGCTGATAGTGAAAAGCTCCATTGACACGAAAGCTTGTATACACATTTGATTGGTTCTAACACGGGGAAAAACCTGTCTATTAATAACTCAGTAGTCACGTGATCATGTAAACCAATGAAATTTAGTTTCATGGAATAATGGTGATTTCGTTAACTGCGACTTAATCATAGGCTTTATCAGAAAATATCAAAATATATGCGTTTTAAAGCAGCATGTGAATGTAACGGCAGTAGAATCAAAGCGCTGTGTGGGAGCGTAGGGTTTATTCATGCCTCGCAGTTCCTTTACAGTACACCTTTTTCCTCCTATTCAGTATACACATATATTTTGTTTCAACCCGCTGCATTTCAGAACGCTCAGTCCTTTGATTCTGTTTAGGCATTTCACCATTAGCACATGTATAGAAATAAAGTCATGATTTGAGGAACATGAAAAATCGGTCAATCTGGAAGATTGCCGGTCCGTTATGCTAACCACTTATCACAGCGACCTAACGTCATTTTCGTGTAAATTTAACTTATATAAAGTTAATTAAGGATAACTACACTTTGGAGCCAACCACAAACGGAGTACATTCCTGAAGGATTCAATTGGAAATTCAATGTCATATTTCATGCCCAATATATCACATGTAGTGAAATTAAAACTATTATCATCGGCGAGAATGCTATTTTAAATATTAGAAATAGCTGATGCTGAAAAATATTTTTTGTAAAATTATTTAGACATAGATAAGAGGATTACTTGTTGGATCAAACGTTGCTGTCACAGAAGAGAGCACAAGCACAAGAACTCCGATAATTCGTAACATTGTCTGTCTTTTTTTGTATTCCTGAAAAATAATAATTGGTTGTTATATATTTCTATGACAAGATGACGTTTATGATGCCCTTTTTGTGAATGATTTAAAGACATTAGAGGCATTAATCGACAGGGTGCTTAGTTGTTTCCGGTCTGTAAGAAATAAACGAATTGTAAGGCATCATCACACGTTTTCGCGAGTCATTTGATGTTGCGACTTCTCGATGGACTAAAAAACTGGCACTTTCTGCACGTTACACGCCGGATTTGTGGATTCTATGTGATGTAAGCTGCTTAATTGTTATAGGTTGTTGGAAGTGTATTGTATTGGCTGCACGCTGGTACTTGTGAATGTGAAATGGGCGGAGTATTAAAAATCTGACGGACAATTAGATGAACGTGGGATGAAAATATTTTTTAGTTATAACCCTTGTCAGTGATATTACATGGTATGATTGATTTTGACTTGGATGACTGTTTTATGTCATTCCCTCAAGGTGCCGACCCCCTTTGCTCGATACACATGACGTTCCGTAACACGGAAGGAAATGGTCGCGAATACGCGATGTCTATGATCAGAGCCAGAGTATTCAGACTAAGATTATATTAAGATTAATTAAATACTAACTTTATTACGTAATGTGTTATTGTTGCCTTGTGGATAAGTTAGGCCAACGACAAACGTTATATGCTGACGGTAGCAAGATATTGGAGGGATGGATTCAGATTAGGAGTATGAAACAACCAGCTGAAATTGTCTGTCATATGAGTCAATGTGTACAGTGGCCTACCACCAATGTGAGCAAATCCTGAATAACATGTTCATTACATGCAGGTAATATGTTATGCTTATGACAGGGCACCTTTATGATGTAATGGAGCATTTCTATAGGATCTAACAATTGAAGTTGTTGTGTGTATTATTGTCCAAAACAGAGGCATAGAAAGACGTATGTATATGCCTACACAAGTTAGTCTGACTGTTATATTTCCAATTTAACACTATCAGTAATACGTTTTCGGATACAATAATATTTTACAATATATTATTATTTTGCTTAAGGAAAGGGGCCTTCTCAATGTTTACCGATAAATGTATTGCTTCTGTTCGCCAACTGTTCAACTAGCTGTTGCAATTAAAGTGAGAAACATATCTTTATTGCGTTTTTCCCAGAAACGAGGCTCAGTACATTTGGGCCAAAAGTCTCAGAGACTGCCTAATATATATCTAGTATGTGCATTTCTTATACAAAAATATTGCATGTTCAATAACTTGTATTTTGTTAAATGTTTTCCCGGCGACTTTGATACCTTCATCAACTTTCTCTTGTGTTTTCTGTATTGTTGTTTTCCCGGAGGTCTCTGTGGAGACGCACTGTCTCATGTATGTGGTGTCCCCTGTAGCAAGTTATTCTCTCTTTTTATAATCTCGAAGCGTTTACGATCTACATCGATTTGAAGGACTGTTTCGACTATAATGATGCCGTATAACTTAATTGTGCATAATATGGATTTAAGAGTTTACAATTTCATCAAACATATTTATTCAAGATCCATGTCATGTATTCGAATAAACAGTAAATTAACAGATTGGTTCGATTACTCATCTGGTGTGAAACAAAAGCGTAATCTATCGCCCGCTTTACTTGCGATATTCACCAAAGACCTTGTACAAGAAAAGTCGATGACCTTGGGATCTCAGTTGGAAGAGTGATAAAGCTGTTACAGGGAACGCCACATACACAATAAAATGCCTCCCTACATAGACCCCCGGGAAAGCAACAGCACTATTTTGCACAACAAACCTTTACCTTCAAATTGCGCCGACTATCTTTTTCGAGATATTTCTTGTATAGTAATTAGTACAGCTCAAATATATTTTACTGCTGGTATTGTCTCTGGCGAGAGATTAACAATACGACTAATTCAAAGTGTATGCATATACAGACAGTAAGTAATATTTGCCCCATATGACAATAGGAAAACGAAGTGACCATACTTGCAAATAGTGACATCACATGTTGCGTTTTCATGAAATGACGTCACTTACAGAAGATGTTGTAAAATAGAGGTACACATGAGGCCCAATAATTTAAAGATATTCCGGCTATAAATAGAACGCGGAACATCCAGTGTCGAGCAGAGCACATGAGGGCAATATTTATAATGACCGGTTAACTGATTAGTTAAATTCATGACAGGTCCATTCCAATAGCGCACCATGTAATAATTTATGTTCCTATTTCTGAATTTAAATTGACTCTTCAATTTTTAAAATTTCTCAAACTCAGTTATCTTGTTACATTATTTATTCACAGACACATGAATTCTTTAGCATTTAAAAAAAAATAAAAGTACCTAAATGCATATACTTAGCAACAGAGCAATATTACTAGGACTTAAAGAAAGAGAAAATGATAATAGAACAATAAGTATAATAAACTTTCTTCTAATATCAGCAAAATATTTCATTCGTTTTATGTTTGCAAAAACGCACCAGACACAAAGCTCTTTGAACCATATTTATCTCGACGTATTTGTATCGAAAGAATGAAAGCAACTCAAAAGCACAGGAGATTATCACGAGTTGTCTCCCTTTAGCCCTTCCATAGTATAATTATGTATACAAAATGTACTACCAAAAATTCCATTTCCGGTTTTTAGGTAAAAAATATTTTTACATATTCTAACAGATTCTATTTTTCAACTTTCATTTTATACCAAAGTAATTAAATTCGGACATATATATTACCTTTTTATAGCCATTCTGATAATGAAAACAAGATGCAAAATTAAGCGACAAAATTACAACGACCCGTCAGAATGTACACACTTCTTAAAACTAGTTTGCTCTTCAAATGAAAAAAGTAATTATGCAATAATACAAATATTTAATAAGATATGCAGTATGGAAAATTACTATTTAACGTAAGTGTAAGCGCTTTATCTAATTACTAGAATATTTTAACGCTTATCACAGTATACTAACGATCCATCTTCTTGCTACTAATTTAATTTTATTGTTTCAAATTTAATCACATAGAACATATTATAGTAAAATTCTCATCATTCTCATCGATTTTTTCCAGCTCGGTTGTGTAGGGATAAACATCGCCATAATATTAAAAATCAAATACAGTCCGACCTTGATCATTCGAATTCATTGGATCCGAAATTTTAATTCGAATAATACATGGTTTTAAATAACGCATTTCAATTCGACGTGAATAAGAAGATATTTCAGGAACCGATATTAATTTCGGAAGATACTGTATATTCCGATAAAAGGTTGTCGAATAAACGAGGTCTGACGATAAAAGCAAACACACTCCGAGTGTGTCCCGTACGATTTAATTAGGAATACAGAAAATATTTCACATCACATTGTTAGGGGTGTAAAAGCAAAAAAATCAATAATATAAAAGTAGATTCCCTCGTTTCCCTTTCACTTAGAACGCGATTAAAATATAATGGTTTGGCATAAAAGAGAGAGAATATGCTACAGGGAACGCCACATACAAGACAGTGCCTCTCCACACAGATTTTCGGGA
This sequence comes from Mactromeris polynyma, assembly GCA_032209605.1. NCBI lineage: Eukaryota > Metazoa > Mollusca > Bivalvia > Venerida > Mactridae > Mactromeris > Mactromeris polynyma. Next base: position 712,270 of record JASFXZ010000028.1, read on the forward strand.
AAACAACAATCCATAGAACATAAGGCACTTAAAGAGGTTCGAAGGTACATACGTAAGGGAACAGAGGCGCAATGAATGGCCTGGCCGACCATAAGGAATAACTAGGAGAATCAAAGAGGACAAACAGTGAAGGGCGGGGATATTAATGGATGGAAAAGATCACAGGACAAACCAAGACAATTGGCAACAGAACATAACATGAACACTATACAAAGTGTAAGAATTGCACGGGGAAAGAGAAATATAACATACATTTAAAACACAAAAAGAAATAATAACCATACAGCGAATTACAACCATTGGAACTGTCAGTAAAAAAACTAAGGGTTTAAATGGGTTGAACGGCTAGCCAACTCCACACTTAATCGCTATATAAATAACTCTTACAACTCATGAAAATAATTACGGGATCCGAGAGGGAATATCATTCAAGTTCCATAATAAATAGTTTACACTAATATGACGATATTTATTAAAAAAATAATTACCTACCCACCTTAGTTTTGCTGGGTAGGGTCATGCCAAACAAAACATTTTTAAAAATAGTCCTAACAAAGTTTGATAGTTTACGACAGTGCTAAAATATGAGAAATAAATAACATTTGAACACATCGAAAGTATGAACATATTTTCGTTTTGTATAAAACGAATATCATGTTATTTTCTAATAAAAAAGAATTTATTACCTTAGTTCAGATGAGGTACACCTTTGCAGGAAATTAGACGAAAGTCTGAACATGTTTGGTAATGCCTCTAATGTATACAATGTAAGGCGTGGCTAAACTGTTCGGGTTCATTGCATTTAGCAACAAACCACGCTCAGGTGTCACATTATCAAACTTTTTGCCATGTCATCTTTGTACAAATATTTTCAGACGTTTGCAGTTGTTTTATTTTAACCTTTTAGTACTTGATTTAAAGTAAGGTACAACTGAAATAAACCTTAAGAGTTTTTTGGTATTTATTTTTATAAGTTTTTATTATGAATAAATATGGTTAAAACTAACATGGTCAGGGTAATGCAAGTATACAGAACAATCAACCGTGAAATTGCTATTTTGTTACATTAAAGATTACTTCGACCATTCGCACAATCAAAACAATAAACAAACACGAATATAATAAACACATTAGCCGTAATGCTTTGTTAGCTTTGGGTAAACGAATCATTATCCTGACTACAAAAAGGTTGACACCTGTAATAATTCCGACAGAAACGTGGTCTTGCGAATCAATAATATGTCAGACATGCCACTTAGCTGTTGGATGGATAACATGCATTCGTCTTATAATTATCAGATCATAAATAATAATAAATCATTGAAGTTTAAACATACATGTATTTATTTAACATCAATGGTGAAACAAGTTCTTACAACTTATACTAAAATCACTCTCAATGATTGTTTCCTGGCTACTAACCAGTACAAACCCCGCTAATGTTTGGGGCTCGAACTCGCGACTTTCGGATCAGGAGTCCCTTTGGCCACTGCGCCTCCGGCCTTTTAATTAATAATACTGAAGGGTACGAAGTAATTTGCGATAGACCTACATGTGTTTTTACTTCAGTGGGTAAAATATGCATATGTTCATGTTTAGCATTACAACCGTTCATTTAAAATATCACTTGTCTTGAATTACATGATGTAAAACCGTCTCCTCTTTACGTTCACCGCTGTCAATGGCTCTGGACTACTTTATTTCTACACTTGCCATCAATAAGTTGGTATGGTCGAAGAGCAGTTCGCTTATTCATATAGGACTCAGACAAGAAGTAGATGGTCATTATTCACAAACACTCTAAGTCTGAAACTCAGACATTTACAATATTTACCTCCTTTGTTCTGAATAGTCGGCCATATTGATAGGGAAATTTCCTTAAAGTTTCATAGGGAATATAATGTAAACGATGATAACATCAAATCAGCTATATAAACATAACTTATTCATCATGCTCATGTTGGCAGACGGCCAAGACGTTGAAGAAAAAGTGTTTGTCACATGCAAATTCTCTTGGTATTTACTCAATTATCATAAATTTGGGAATTACTCCTATAATAGCTTAAAATAAACAGATAAATCAATTTGCCTATCAAAATGGCGGACGATTAAGAACAAGGAGAAAATATTGTAGAAGTGGAATCTATCGTAAATTGTATGTGTATTAGCTATGTATATGACCAACGTGATAACTGCAATGAAATCCCGTCATTTATTCCAGCATGGATATGTTGGTTCCCTGGTCAGATGTCGTATACAAATAGATCACAATGCACGAAATCTGCATCACGTACCAAGATTTAAGGTCTACACAATGCAGGTTTGCCTAGAAAATAGATTTTGCTAATGCTAACATGAATAGACCAAGTCATCCTCGTGAACTTTAAGTTCCTGAACGTGTGTTGTACAAAAGGCACCAGAACTTCCCTGTTATAATTAAAGTTGATTGTTGCTGTATGTATATACAAGTAGTTGATTTTACCTGTTTGTAATTTATTTCCCCCTAATTTTACAAAACTCACGATGTCATAATTCAAGAATTTCATACAGCAGAATAAAGCTCTTGGACTTGAGAAGCTCTATATTCGTCATTATTAAAAACAATCTCGCCAATGGTCGGGGACACCCCTCCAATACCCTCCCCATCGCCGCCCCCAATATACCTTCGATGTTTATATCCGAACTGTACGGAAATTGCGGAAATTTTCGATATACCGGTTAAAATATGTTATAGCCAATGCAACAAATATACTGGATGAAGCCACTTCAAACATATTATGTTCAGATGAGCCAGATACATATTTAATATGTGACTTTTTATTTCAGTGTGGTGGTATTAATTGACTGTATTTAAATGATTAGACTGTATTTTGCGCTGTAAATTAATATAGGAACATAACCGACATATTTGACTTTCTGTGTGTGAAATTTCTATTTGTTATATTCATATTTAATTGCAATATCCTAAATATGTCGTCGGAGTACTTATAACTTTGTGTTAAGTGCATATTGGACGGGACAGTCGATTTTTACATCGCGAACGTGCTGAAAAATAAGTGACGTTCTATCCCGAACGTAAATTTACAACAGGAAAATTATCGTAAATACTTGTACATTATAGATTCACATAAGATAATATAAACATAACATAAGTTCTGTCGTATAAGCCAGCCGAAGGCGTTGTTTACATTTCGACGAAAATGATTAATCAGAAAAGAATGATAAATATTATTTTTATTTGAGCGATTAGCCAGCGAATTGTCAATATTGTCTGGATTTGATAAGCGAAGCGTGTGTATTCATATTCGCTGCCTGACCTGGTCAGCCTGGTTCGACAAAAGACAAACCAAACAAAAAGTAACAAACGATAACGAACGGATTAAGTATAGTTTACTTAATACTGATTGGAATCTACGAATGTAGAAGTAATCAAATCATTCGCTTGACAAACACTTTTAGCGATTAGGGCAAATAGTTTTTGATGTTTTGTTTGATATTAATTTGAGCATTGTACAACATTCGTGTGGTCTAAACAATCTGGGCTAGTTAGGGCTATAAGGTCACATTTTGATGGGGAAGATAAAACTTGTATCTTGTCGCAAATAAAAGCATGCATGTACGAATTTGGAGCATATCCGAAAGTGTGTATTCTCCGTAAACGAAGTGAGCGTATAACGATGTGTGTGTATTCTCCGTTATGTATAACAACGATGCGAGTGTATAACGATTTGATTTGTAAATAGATGTACAAACAACAACACCGATCATTTCCGTCAATCTTAAATTCGCGACGGAGGAAAGACGCGAATTCATAATTTCGCGAAATACTTCTGGGCAAGACTTTCGCGAACATTCAATGTCGCGAAAATAATGTGATTTACAGTATAAGTAAAAAAATATTACAACATGTCATTATAAAGGGTGGAATACAATATCAATGAAATACAAGCAAATAAATAAGTACAAAACAAATAATAAGCGAAAGATAAAAGGTAATATAAATGTGTACAGATTTTCTTACGTTCTAAAGTTGATATTACAGTAAAACCTCACTTGAAGATCACCTCAATAATAAGACCACTTCAGTAATAAGATCAGCTCAATAATGAGATCAGCTCAATAATAAGACCACCTAAATAATAAGACCACTTCAATAATAAGATCAGCTCAATAATAAGATCACTTCAATAATAAGATCAGCTCAATAATAAGACCACCCCAATAATAAGATCACTTCAATAATAAGATCAGCTCAATAATAGGATCACTTCAATAATAAGATCAGCTCAATAATAAGACCACCTCAATAATAAGACCATCTCAATAATAAGATCACTTCAATAATAAGATCAGTACAATAATAAGATCAGTACAATAATAAGACCACCTCAATAATAAGATCAGCTCAATAATAAGATCAGCTCAATAATAAGATCAGCTCAATAATAAGACCACCTCAATAATAAGATCAGCTCAATAATAAGATCAGCTAAATAATAAGACCACCTCAATAATAAGATCATATTAATAATAATATCAGCTCAACAATAAGACAACCTCAATAATAAGATCAGCTCAATAATAAGATCAGCTCAGTAATAAGATCAGCTCAATAATATGATCACTTCAATAATAAGATCAGTACAATAATAAGACCACCTCAATAATAAGATCACTTCAATTATAAGACCACTTCAATAATAAGATCAGCTCAATAATAAGACCACCTCAATTATAAGACCACTTCAATAATAAGATCACCTCAATTATAAGACCACTTCAATAATAAGATCAGCTCAATAATAAGATCAGCTCAATATTAAGAACACAATTTTCAAGTCCATTTTCACTGCTTTGCTCTTTATTCAATCTCAATATTAGAAAGACAGATAAATTTATTTCAACATAAAATGTACAATTTACATGGCAATATAAATTTAAGACATATATTAATAACAACAATATTATTATATGAATCAATAAAGCCATATCAATCAACATTATATGTTAAGGATAACACAAAAAAGAGTACAAGTAATAACTCTTATTTCCATTGTGGTCCTTTATATATAGTATTGTGTGACATAGGAAGAATTATAAGCTATAAATAAAGTCATCACAGTCAGTTAATCAAAGAAAGACATTGTGTTACATGTTTATAAACAAATAGATAAAACGATGAAACAGTAAAACAATAAGTTATCTCTGACAGGAATAATGGATGAACAAAATAAAACCTTCATGAACAACTAATTAACATTTGTGTCAAATTGTGCGACCTTCTGTTAGATCATTTAGAAGCTGAGAGCCTGTCACAAAATGATCCAGTATGTATCTTTACTAAATCAAGGGCAATAACTACCATTACAGACCCGATAAAAAAAAAAAACTTCACTTGCCAATTAACATTCATGTAAATTTTGATGATTCTTGGTCTTATTGAACCACAAGACTTTCGGGACATATAATTTAATTCATGAAAAGGCAAACGGTTTTTAAATTATACCGTTTTCCTGGCGAAATATTCAACATTAATTTGAACTTGATCAAACTGTACCACGTGACATTCAGAACGTACGTACAAACGTATGCTCGCTCGCTCTTTCGTACATACGGGAAGACAAGTTAAAATCTCAATGCCTCCCCGCCTCCCAAAGTGGGACTTAAAATGATATGGCCAAAATAGTATTCATGTTGTGTATTACTCTAACATTCCTGTAATAGTATTTTTACTCCATGTATTGGGGGGGGGGGAGGGGGCATCTATTGCACATTCTTTGGGGTGTGACAGTGCCTTGTTGTATTTGCATTTATTTATCGTCGCCACCGGTTTCCCACATGGGCGACGCCTCCGGAAGAATGTTAGTCATATTAGATTTTTGGAGGATAGTGCATGATACAGAAGATGCCCCAGTTCCAGAAGCACCCCTGGTTCTTTTACGTGCTCGATGTAAAGCATCATACACGGGACATCGGTTTTTAAAGTCTTGTCCGAAAGACTGTTAGTACGTCAGTGATGGAGCGGGGAATCGAACCTGCGATCCCAGGATTACAAGTCCAAGCGCGTTACCACTGGACTACGGATCCGCTACAAAGTAGCCTATCACCGCTCGACCCTTAAGTACTTCATTAGTACTGAGAGAGCAATGTTTGGAACAACTTGGCTTTGTTTACATAACATGTTAACATTCTGAAACGCCAAACTAGCATGTAATAAACCCGTTTTACAATGAAATTTGTTTAAATAAGTTATACTTGATTTAACCTCCATATATATACATGTAATTCTAAAATTATAAAAATATATCGAGATATAAACACAGATTACGACCGTATTTTTACTGTATATACCCTTAAGGAAAACTAGTTTATAACAATCGGATAAAATCTGTTTAACCAAAGGTTAAATGTTTATTGAAAAATGTCATGGCTCAATAAATTGGTGGCAATTCAATGCAAACTTATAATATAATACATACTGCAAAAATTAGTACACAAATTATATCGAAAATGGAATGAAAAGCGTTATAATTATATAATTTGTGTGAATCTGGATAAATATTTGCGTACAGCTACGAGCATGTGACTGACCAGTCATTTTGCCGCGCAATGGATGGAGACAGTCCCTTCATGTGGCTCATGTTTCAACATCCAATCACAGGCCAATCTGTCTCAGCACATCCCTCATAGAGTATGGTAACGGTAGACAATGGAGCCAAAACTACAGATTGAGTACCGTACTGATATGTCGCGGAAGGGAAACGAAACTGCGAACATGCGTATCCGGACCGGTCGATCAGCCATCCTGGCGTCACGCTTGTGTGCATGCATACACATTTCGAACAAATTTCAGTCGTTATCAACATAATTTCATTTCGACTAATTGTCAATTGGAAAAGTTGCCATAATGTGAATGTTATTATATTACCAATTTACGTATTACACTGTTTTAACCGCATAAATCTTAAAAAGATGAAAATGTAAACTCCAAAGTGGATGTTAAACTGAGAACGGTGTCTGCTGTCGTCTTCGTAGTTGTTGTTGTTGTCGTCGTTGTTGTTGTTGTTGTCGTCGTTGTTGTTGTCGTCGTTGTTGTTTTTGCCGTTGTTGTTGCTGTCATCGTTGTTGCTGTCGTCGTTGTTGTTTTTGTCGTTGTTGTTGTTATCGCCGTAGATGTTGTCGTCGTTGTTCTTGTCGTCGTTGTTGTTGTCTTCGTTGTTGTTGCTGTCATCGTTGTTGCTGTCGTCGTTGTTGTTTTTGTCGTTGTTATTGTTATCGCCGTAGATGTTGTCGTCGTTGTTCTTGTCGTCGTTGTTGTTATCGTCGTTGTTGTTATCGTCGTTGTTGTTGTCGTCGTTGTTGTTGCTGTCATCGTTGTTGCTGTCATCATTGTTGTTGTCGTCGTTGTTGTTTTTGTCGTTGTTGTTGTTTTTGTCGTTGTTGTTGTTGTTGTTGTCGTCGTTGTTGTTGTCGTCGTTGTTGTTTTTGCCGTTGTTGTTGCTGTCATCGTTGTTGCTGTCGTCGTTGTTGTTTTTGTCGTTGTTGTTGTTATCGCCGTAGATGTTGTCGTCGTTGTTCTTGTCGTCGTTGTTGTTATCGTCGTTGTTGTTGTCGTCGTTGTTGTTGTCTTCGTTGTTGTTGTCGTCGTTGTTGTTGTCGTCGTTGTTGTTGTCGTCGTTGTTTTTGCTGTCGTCGTCTTTGTTATTGTCGTCGGTTGTTGGACGGTGCCCTTCAGCATATTTGTGTTATTGTTATTGTTGTCATCGATGTTGTCAATATCGTCGTTGCTGTTGTAATCGTCAATGTTGTCATTGTCGTGGATATGTTATTGGATTGTTCTTGTTGCTGTTGATGTTGTTTTTGGCATCATGCTATTTTGTTGCATCGGTGGAAGGTCGAAAATAAAGTCATCTAGTGAGCACTGAACGTTGGTAAGCCACTCGTGGAAATGTATTGCCTGATATTCACTGGATGATATTCCAACGAACCCGACACATATCCTTTATTTATTTGGAAAGGTTGAGACGAGATTTTGTTTCAATCGTAGTCATATTGTATAGGTATATGCTTGACATTGGTGCAGCTTTTTTGCAACTACAGCATTTAAAATATTAACCATAATACAGTTGAAATGATAATCCGCTTGTTAACGTCACTGGGCGTTCAATTGTCATATTTGAAATGAGAAAAAGGAACCGCATGCCTTGGAAAATACTTAATAAACATATATACAATAAAACCTCACTTAAAGATCACTGCAATACATGTAATAAGACCACCTCAAAATTAAGAACACACTTTTTAAGTCCATTTTCAATATTTTGCACTTTATTCAACCTAAATAGTAAGGCCGCCTAAATATAAAGACCAGTTTTCAAGGGTCCCAAGGGTGGTCTTATTATTGAGGTTTTACTGTATACAATGTATACGATCAAGGGTCTCAAGGGTGGTCTTATTATTGAGGTTTTACTGTATACAATGTATACGATCAAGGGTCCCAAGGGTGGTCTTATTATTGAGGTTTTACTGTATACAATGTATACGATCAAGGGTCTCAAGGGTGGTCTTATTATTGAGGTTTTACTGTATACAATGTATACGAACGGTTGATAGAGTCGTTTCATTCCGGATCATTCCGGATCATTCCGGATCGATACTCGAAAAACGGGGTAAGTTTAGATATAAAAATGAAACCTTATGACTGTTAAGTCTCTTAGTTATGTACACCGCGAAAATCACATTAATTTATCTCTATTTGTGGTTTATTAAACTGAAGGTTTTCCAATTGCTTGGTTAATGATTTCATAATTTTACTTTTATCTGGAGGCTAAATACCGCACTGAATGCGTCGACCTGTTTACTGTTATTATCAAAGTTCAACATTGAAATTATTAAATAATGAACGTACCAATGACGGTCATAAATTCCTCGCCAATTCATGGGAAATTATCGAATAACATTATTGAATTACATTACAATAATAACAATGACATAAGATGGAACAAGCGAGAATAAGTTGGTACAGAGAACGCCACATACATAACACAGTGCCTCTCCACACAGACCTCCGGGTACAAAAAAAGCATTTGAGGAGGGTTTCAAGAGTACATACGCAAGGGAACAGGGGCACAAGGAACGGCCTGGTCGTCCATAAGGGATAACTAGGAGAATCAAATAGGACAAACAGGGGGGGGGGGATATAATGGATGGAATACATCACAGGACAATTCAAGAAAGCTGGCAACAATAGGCCGAATGTGGGGAGAAAATAACATGAACACTATATCAAGACAAGAATTGCACAGGGGGAGTGAAATTTAACATACATTTAAAACACAAATAGAAATAATAACCATATAGCCTTGGAACTTTCAGTAAAAAACTGTCATAAATCGTCTCCAATGGCCGAGTGGTTAAATTATCCGTCTTGGTAGCGAGAGGTCGAAGGTTTGAACCCCGGTACATGGCCGGTAGGCGAGCCGTTAGCAAGTTGAATAATGGTTACCCTTTGCTTACCTGTCGATGACTGGTATTTAATGATATCATGAAAATCGGCATGTTAATGTGTTCAATAAGTAGATGTGTCAATGGCCAGAAAAGATGTTTAGGTATTTTATGTAAGTTTATGAGAAAACTTGAAAAGGTGTTCAATTATGTCTAGAAAATGGCAAATATTTTATAGATCACAGTTAGTCCAGATCAGTTGATCCTGTGTTAACATGGTGCCGGATGTTGAAATGTTGCTCTTCCTGTTGTGCCTTGTACGACTCCTTTCGGGTAACGTTACTCTGGTTTCTAATCAGCCATTAAAGGCAAATATATTCAACAATAAGGCTATTTTTTTAATGCGGAGGTTTCAATTAAACTTTGTATATTTGATCAGTGTGATGTATGTAGCCAAAATATGAAATACAACTGATAGGTCACCTTGCTCAATTTTATGATAATGAAGATTAAAACGTGCATATTTCATATGAAAATAGAACAAAATCAATACAATTTTACTTTATTTTTTCTAGTGTGGGAATTTTCTAACAACTTGGTATACTATATGAGTGTCACTGTCTGAATGATAATATGAAATAAAAATAATAGGTCACCTTTTTGATTTTAAGATAAGAATTGATTTAATGTGTTTCAAATGTAATATACATGTATATGAAAAGTGAAAGTTGAACAAATTCCCATAATACACTTGGTAACCAAAAATCGTTTTAAATTTCATAAAATGTGTTAGTTTTAAATATTTGTTGAAGATTATTTTATAATTTCAAATGTAGAATTTTAAATATCAATGACTTTTCTTTTTTTAATAACAAAGTATATAGGAACAGAAAGTAAAAGGAAAACTGCAAAAATATAACGAAATCGTTCAATTAAACAAAAATATACTATAGAAGAGATAAAGGGAGATAACTTTAGAATGAGTAAAGGGGGAAAACTCGAGACATCCCCAGTGTATTTACGGGTTTCGGCACTGACATTCCAGAGAGGTACCCCTAATTTTACCCATCATTAATGTAAGTGTTTCGTACGTTTTGTTTTTGTAGTTAGTTCGTATATATAAGTCGATATATATAAATTATGATGCGCGCCACTGTACGATTTCCAACCTCTTCTTTAAGTGACGTCATTTCTAGAAAACGCCACATGTGACAGTAAGCAATATTTGCCCCATATGTCAATATGAGAACGAAGTGACCATATAGAGTTAATATTGTTTCCTGCTTGCAAATAGTGACATCACTTGTTGCGTTTTCTTGAAATCACGTCACTTACAGAAAATGTTGTCAATCCCATAGCAGAGCTCAATTATTTTTATGCCTCCTGATGTTTTGGGGTTGGCTATGCATTTTGTATGTATGACGTTTCTCGCTCGAAATCTTTATTTATGCTACCGAAGTAGACAGAGGAATTAAATTGTGACATGGAACGCCGCATACATAAGACAATGTTTCCCCCACAACTCAATGGAAGCAACAGTCTTCAACACATTAGAGAGTGAGAAAGTCACGAGAAAATTAAGTGTTAAATGCCGCCTACTAATTCGACCCATTGCCTCCTGGCCACGACCTATTACCTCACGTATCCACTAAAAGCCACGTAAACATTACTTGTCATAAAAGAACAAAAGTTGGATGTACATTAAGTTTTAAGTCGTTACCGATGCATTTAGTAGTTTCATAGTTATACAAAGTGTCACCCTGGGCAATGTGTCATTGAGTTTAGCTGTATTTTGGAATTAATAAATGAATGGTTCCTGTCCGGGAGATTGACTGGTATAGGTAGCGTATCTGAGGCAATGGGGTGCTAGCTGGGTGGCACAGTGATATAGCGGTATAGGTAGCCTATCTGAGGCAATGTGGTGCTAGCTGGGTGACACAGTAATAGGGCGGTATATGTAGCCTATCTGAGGCAAAGGGGTGCTAGCTGGGTGGCACAGTAATATAACGGTATATGTAGCCTATCTGAGGCAATGGGGTGCTAGCTGGGTGACACAATGATAGAGCGGTATAGGGGTATAAGCTATTTACTCTAACCCAGAGGTCGTGAGTTCGAATCTGGCCTTAGGAGATATATGCTTCCACTGTCTTCACAGTACCTGAATAAAGTTGGAGCAATATTAAGTTGTTCATACATGTGCTCATGTCAAATCGCCACATGCAACAGTTTATACATGTACATGTTTGTACATGGAGTTCTTTAGTCACAGAGAAGTTTTCTTCCAAGAAGTCGGGAGTTAAATGTCTTGTTTATTACAACTTGTGTCAAATTCAGTGAAGAAAAAATAATTAAATGTTGAAGTATACATGTATATCATTCATATCTATATAGCCATGTGTCCGTCCGATAAAAAAGTATACGCAAGAACAGGTACATTGTAAGCACACTCATACTAGGTAACTGGCACTGAACGGACCTAGATGCGTTGTTTTCTATGTATAGATGAGCGTGGATGTTGATACAGATTTGATCCTATAGCTTGAAGAAATAGATAGACACAATTTACAGATGTCAAAAAGCTGTCAAAATGTCCGATTATAATCGATTAGTTCATAATCGATTGTCGCCGATGTCGGATAAGGTAGGTTAGAATTCATGGATATGTTGTGATGTTTGAAACGCAATTTCGGCCGCGGTAAGAGGTCAGGTGTGAAAAGCGTATGACTCCTTGTGTTGTAGGATAAAGGGAGAAAACTCTAGACTGGATAAAGGGAGAGAACTCATGAGCTTCTCCTGTGGTTGCATACTCTTGTGTTGTGTATAATAATGTTTTCAATAGGTCATGCGTTTGCAATACCAAATTTTACTATTCTCAATCAAGTTTGCATTGGCAAATAGTGCAAAGCCATAAAGCGAGATGGATAGAATTGTTTGAATAGACAAGAAAATTTTACTATTTTTATTATTTTTATTAGTTTAATATTTCTTAATTGTAATCATAACTGTAAGTCTCATAGCTTCGTATTCATCTGCTGCTTATGATTCCTATTTTCTGTACTTCGCGTCATTTTTAACACCAATATATCTTTATTTGTGTGGGCTGACAGAATTTGTTTGCTTAATACAATACAAATGCTGTTGATGTTTACGTGGTGGAACTAAGCTTCGCAAACATGCACATGATAAACACATTAAACAAACAAAGACATTCTTTACATTTTATTATAATATAACTGTGACAGGAACTGCGAATACAATATGTATCATCCTTTTTTGGCCCAAATGAAATATCTGGGAGAAATTGAATTATAAACATTTCTGAATTCAGGGATATTTGTAGGTCGATACAAAACAAAAAATATTGAAAAACGACATTTTTAGGGTCATCAATAGTTGTACAACAAATCTGAGTTTTGCAAATTTAATACAGCAACTATGTGTTCAAATACAATAAAAACATTCAAATAAATGTATATTGTTCTTTTCCTTAAGAAAAGGGGCCGTCTCAATGTTTATCGATACTTGTTTTGCTTCTGCTGGCCGATGAATCATTGATCTTGTACTGAAATGTTTCAACTAGCTTTGCAATTAATGTGAACACATGACGTTATCTTTACTGCTTTTTTTCTCGAAAACGAAGCTCAGTGCATTTGGGCCAAACATCTCAGAGACTACCACATATAAGGAATGTCTCAATCAGTAACAATCACATGATGTTATAAAGCCAATATATATACACAGTATTTAGTCAATGGGAGACTGAGCTTAATGGAATGTCATTGTCGTACCATAATTGTAAACTTCAATTGAAAAGTCAACTCCGTTAATGGAGCGTTAAAGATAGGAAACAATAACAAATGTATCAATATCGAAGAAACAGGAAACATTGTAGACTAAAGAAATAGTTCCATAGGTATATTGCCTGGAAAAAAGTTCATTGTGACCAGCCGCATATAGACAACTTAAAGCAAAATTAAGTGGCTCTTAACATGCGAGCTTAATTACCTTAATACGTTTGTATTTTTTCGACTTTTTTCTATCAGTTTCATTAAATCCTTTCTCTATAACTACAGTTACATTTTGATAATTTCGTGCATTTATGTTTTTTGTGAAATTTCTTCTATGAATTGTAACAATGTATAAGTTAGGAAGAACTATAACATTTGTAATATATATATATGTAAGGTAGACTATTATCTGATAATTGAATAAGGTACATACCCGGTAGTATTTTATGTTATGTTACCATTATTGTATATAATGCTATTGCTAAGAAATAGGCCTGATTGGTCCCAACAAGAAAAAGAAATAGTTCCATTAGTTGTAAAAATAATGTTTTTTTCATTTTTAAGTTCATTAAACATAAATATATACTTCAAACGAGAATGTAGTACATTTGTACATGGAAAACCTCAGAGGACAACAAATAACAGAAGCGATCATAAAAGACATATCCTTTGCATGTACGAACCACTTAGCACAGATCATGGCATTCCTCTCTGGTAAAAAGCAGCTCTATAATAACAAACGTGACACAATTTACAACGCGTATATTTGTACGACGATGCGACGTTATGAATTTAAGTCAGGAAAATATGTTTCATTTTGGTTTATCAAGTTGTAATATTTTGCCACCAGAAAACAACCCTGCACTACAGTTTCCACTCTCAATACATCGTAACAATAACAAATGAACTAGCTAGGCTATGTCTTACATGTAACATAACGTGTTTTGTGACACTGCTTAAGGCGGCATTACATTGTACATTGCAAAATACATATTTTTTCAATAATTGTACCCAACACCTCTGGCGAGTTATTCTAAGATATTATTGTGTCCTCAACTTCATGCTCATTGTCCGAACAAAGTCGAGTTGTTTAATCACAATTTCATTTAACAAGCATTTAAACAAGAAATAATAGGGGTGCAATGAATGGCCTGGCTGACCGTAAGGGATAACTAGGAGAATCAAAGAGGACAAACATGACTATTATAGTCAAGTAAAAGAACAGCACACCAGGAAAGGGGAACTTAGCATACATCTATAAACATAAAGAAATAATAACCACACAACGCTTTACAGTCTTGGAACTGTCAGTAAACATACGGGGGGATTAAATCGATTTAACAGCTATCTAACTTAACATTTATAACCGCTATATGGTCATTTAATGGATATAGAAGCATAAAGTACCATTCGCCGTAGAAGTCACGTTTACGTTTAGCTCCGCGGCATACAGCACGCCAAATTTCAAACCTTCAAAACATCTATTTTAGCGAGTGTTGGACGTAAAATAATGCTCATGTGTGTGGAACTCTGTCGTTTTCATAGATCTATCCTAGTTGATTAATCGAGGTATTCGTTTCAGAGAAAAGATCGCCAGTTTTCTTTCGGTCTCTCGCTTCATTTTTCAACTTCTTTAAAACATCGTGTTCTGATAGACATTATATGAAGATGTTACGGTTCGATTACTCTCCTTTAATAGCATCGGGCGCTTATTCCGATACCTTCATATTCACCCTCGTGTGAATGTAACGGTAGTGGAATCAAAGCGCTGTGTGGAGCGTACGGATCGATAAAAACGAATAGTAACCGTTGGTTCCCAATTTCAAGCTTTTTTATTTCATATAAAACTTAAAGTCGAGGACGACCTATTAAAAAAGATCTGACCAAAAACAAACGACACTAACCTTTTCAACATTTCACGTCCGCCATCTTGAAAACACCGCGGTTTTGGTGCGTAGAGACTACTGTGTTCCATGCAGTGGAAGTGCACAACCACGACAAAAGCACGAAGATTCGAGAAAACATGTATGGTAAAGTCTCTCTTAAAGACCACACCAATAATAAGACCACCTTAATATTGAGAACACCATTTTTAAGTCCATTTTCACTGTTTTGCTATTTATACTACCTCAATATTAAGACCACCTCAAAAAATACCAGTTTTCAAGGGTCCCAAGGTTTGGTCTTATTATTGAGGCTCAACTGTATTTTAACACTCTAAGGGTATACACTTGAGGGTATTATTGTTAGGACCAGTTTGAGTATTTTGGTCTTTGGTTGGCCCCAGAAACTCTGGATTTCATAGAAATTTGTTTTATTTATTGTAGGATTTATTTTATAAACACCCAATTTTGAAGTTAAGTATAACAGCATATCTTCTCATGCATAACTTAAAAGCGCGTTCTTCATGCAGAGCGATCACGGAGATATATGTCCGTCGAGCGATGCAGCTAGTTAATCTTCGAAAATGTATACGGAATTAGAACGGTACAAGCTGGAAATTATCATTAACTATGGACGAAAACATTCTCACGACGGAATACCACGAAATTTAATAAGAAAACTTGTCTTTAAGTATATATGAATAGTTTTAATACAATTTCAGTAGATTTTGTCAATCATTTATGTATGCTAGCTCTATTTTGTCTTTAACAGATATATATTTTAACCATGACAGCTATAATGTATTTACTTTCGGATAGTACAATATTCGGATATGTTGGCAACTTTTAGTATAGTTGTCGACTTTTTTAACGATATAATAATGCGAACTTTGGAGGCTTGGTGCATACGCTTATAGTAAGCGTTCTACTGACAAGCATACCCAGGAGTGCGGGTATGGGCCACCGGGGGAGCTGTAACAGGCTAGAAATTGCAGGGATGGTGCATTTGAGGCCTTGCTTCAAATTGTTGGGGAGAAGTGCGAGAGATCCCGGGTTCAATCCCATGTTTTTTTCCTCTGGGATCTACAATAGTAGCAAGGATGTGACACTTGGTTGGACCTGAGCCCACCACTACCACAACACTTGCATAGCACTCTACCACCCGAGCTGGTCAGGTTGACAGTATCGCTCTCATACCAGATCACTACAGAATGTATGTTCATGTTAATTTGGCTTAGGAGTTCTTGGCAACCACTTGTGCAGTATTCACAATAATTTTGTTGAAGGACTTGCCCATTCGGGCAGACAACTTGCAATTTCCACTTGCCCGAATTCACTAGCTTTCACTTGCCCGAATAAAAGTTAATGGGTCTTCAGGTTGAGTTTTTGTCAAAATACCGCTTAAACATGATGTTTTGATTTGCTGTTACACAAACAAAAGTGACAATAAATGAAAACCAGTCAACAAGTATTACCGGGTACTTACTACTTCATAATTGTTTGTGACAGTGTGGAAAAAAGCTAGTCAGATCGCAACATGAACATGACTTGCCCGTTCGGGCGGACAAAATGGAGTTGTTACTTGTCCGACAGTAATTTACCTGTCCCTGGCTTCTGGCAAGTGGGTTATGTCAAAGACTGCTTGTGGACAGAAACTTGAAAAAGTCACTGGCGAGATTCTTGCTGCCCACAGTATGAAAGTTTCAGTAAAAATCTTTTATAATTTATATAATTATTATATGTAAATATTAAATACAGTGAACTCTCTTTGGCTGGCACTCGGTCGCGGCAAACACTGTTGATGACTGGAACTGATTACAAATCCCAACAAACTTCTCTCTATAATCAAAACAGTAAAACCTCACTTTAAGACCACCTCAATAATTAGACCACCTCATAAGTTCATTTTCCCTTTTTTGCTCTTTATTTAACCTCAATATTAAGACCACCTCAATAATAAGAGTAGTTTTCAAGAGACCTATGGGTGGTCGTATTATTGGGGTTTTACTGTATTGTTCTCCTACTGGTAGGTCAAACTGCCAGTCTCGAACTCTAAAACCAATTATTCAGCATCTTCAGCCTAAATGGCTCTATAATTCGCACCTTTAGGTAGAATAATACATTTTCGTACATAATACTTGGCTTAACTCGATTGTGCTCAATAGTGTCTCGGTGCATGATATACTGAATTGTTTGTGAAAAATTGTACTACAAACTATTAATTTCAGAGTTCATTTTAGCTAATGTTGCGCTTTAAACATAAAAATGGGGGGGGGGGGGGAGTCCAGAAATTATATCAAAATTTTATGAATATATGAGTAGTGATTAATCGAGAATTGGTATTTACATAAACTGCCAGTGTGAGTAAAGCCTCCAACTTTGTCAATTTTTGGCTAAATTGAATCAAATGTTTTCTTCAGATTTAATGGGATTTTTATACAATCAGATTGGGAAAAAATAATATACGTTTTGGTATTGGGAATGTAGCCCGATAACGGCTATAAAAGCAGCTGAAAAAAATAATTTAAAGAAAAAATGCACTTGTTGACGGTTGTTTGCCTAAAGATAACTTGTGATTTGATTGTTCATGTGATTTAATTTTCACACTTAAAAAATCATACCGTGAACAAGCATATTTGAGTAAAGTTTATATATTCGAATTTTCGGAATTATATTTGTGTCATTATTCCATATGTTTATATGTATGCTTGTATACATAGTGCATCTTTAAAAAACATTTGTTGAAGACAACTTCGGTTTACTATAACTACCCTTTATTGTCCTGGTGGTGATGGTGACTGGTGAAGCTAGTATGGTATAATTAAAACAGACACACATGTTGTCGAAAAAGGGCTTTATTTCTTAAAGCCGTAACTTAGACATTATATACCAATATAAGTTTGAATTAGGACATATATGGGTAAGAAATAAAACCTTTATCCCTTCTAGAGTTATCTCCATTTATCACTACTAAACAGAAGATTGTCACAAGTTCTCTCCCTTTATTCTTCCTGAAATTCTCTCCATTTATCCCTTCTAGAGTTATCTCCATTTATCCCTACTAAACAGAAGATTGTCACAAGTTCTCTCCCTTTATTTTTTTCTGAAATTCTCTCCCTTTATCCCTTCTAGTGTTATCTCCATTTATCCCTACTATCAGAAGATTGTCACAAGTTCTCTCCCTTTATTCTTTCTGAAATTATCTCCCTTTATCTCCTCCGTAGTACATATACTATAGTACATATACAGTAAAACCTCAATAATAAGATCACCTTTTGTATCCTTAAAAACTGGTCTTCTTATTGAGGTGGTCTTAATATTGAGGTTGAATAAAGAGCAAAATAGTGAAAATGGATTTGAAAAATGTGTTCCTAATTTTGAGGTGGTCTTTAGGTGATTTGTTTCTGTTCAATAGAAAAGATAAATGAAGATAACTCTAGAAGGGATAAAGGGAGATAACTCATGACAATCTCCTGTGACCACTTTTATTGCACTTATTATTATGTCAATTGGCAATGAGAGTATTTATGACAATAATGCTGGCTTTATACATTGAATTGGAGTGTTCAAGTAGGTACGATAAGAGCTCTAAGCGATGTGAAACTGATAAAATATTGTTAACTATTGCGGATATTAAGATAACAACACTTTATCTGTCTTGTCTAAATTTTGGTAAATATCAGTCATACCAAGTTGTCACTGAAAGACCACCTCGATATTAAGAGCACCTCAAAATTAAGAACAAACTTCAAGTCGATTTTCCACTGTTTTGCTCTTCATTCAACCTCAATAGTAAGACCACCTCAATATTAAGACCAGTTTTCAAGCGTGCTTATAGGGTGGTCTTATTATTGAGGTATAACTGTAAATCAATGATTTGGCTATGAGTGTGCCACCATGTTTTTATGTAAATAGCATAGAGGGCAAAACTTTTTGTATATTTTATAACTAAAGTGTAACTCAGTTAAAAAAACACAGCTGAAAACAAACACTGGATATAGAGTATAACCAACACAATTTGAGGAGAGTCTGCCATTGAACGCAATGTACAGTAAAACAGTCAAATTGAACCCAGGAATGAAAATATCGATAGGCCAAAACTTTTTTTAAATTTAGTCTTGTGTATCTCCTGCAAAGTTGAGATTATGCAATTATTTAGAAGAAAAGAAAATTCCAGCCGCCCCAAATGTTCACAATATGTAGATGATAATGAACCATTTTATTAAGCATTGCTCTTAGTAAAAGTTACCGACTTTGACGAATGTATGTGGCAAAAGTTGCATAGTACTTTTGTTTATCAACATATTACAGTTTCAGTTGCTCTGTTAATGCAGTACATACATGTAGTTCTAAAATCGTGGATTATTTCAAATCGGTAATAATTGTGAATTAAGTGTGTTCAGGATGTTGCGTTAGCGGATATGTCTCGTAAGTGGAATGTATATATTTCGGTTATTTACATCTTTAAATTATTTTGGTAATGTGATAGTTGTATTGTTCATTTTATGGTCAGTATCGAGGGCTCAACACAACAATGTCGTAACTCCTATATATATAAATAGGAGTTATATGGTCTGATGTATTGATAAGGGAAATCACAGTGTTTTCTGATGTTCTTTAGATATTCATAAATACTTGCATGATTAGAGTAACCTGACCGAGCCACCGAAAGTGGCCCTACAAGTTTACTCCAAAATCCCCTCGGTCACAATCCAATTGACTCAGAAATGGCCTTTTGTCAGTCCCCTGTGAAAAAGGTTCATGAAGTTCATGAAATTATTCACGATACTTTGTTTATGAGTAAGTTCATGGATAAATAAATTCATGAAAAACAAAATTTAGGTTTCTTGAAGTTCATGAACATTTATTTGATATTCATGAATTATTTTGTCAATTCATGAACTATAGCTCATGAAGTTCATTAAGTTCATGAATAACTTCATGAGCTTTCTTCACGGGGAGTATATAGACACATAGATATATTTGATAAAATATTCATAATCCCCTTGACCAAGATGATAAGATTGTCAAAATACCCCTAATAGTTGGATGTCCATAATCCCTTTATTCAAAATATTAAAAGGGTCACTTAAGCTACCTTCGCCAACACTTAACCATGTCCGTATCCCCTGCTACTGTCTGGCATGCATTGTATGTCTTTTTAACGACATCGACAGTATGTATTCGTCATTTTATCTGATAGCGACAGTCGTTATTAGGCGGTGTTATATTAAAACCATTCCCGTTATTCTTAAATTCGCGACGGAGGACAGAAGCGAATTCATCATTTCACGAAAATTTCGAATCGCGAAAAATTAGTGATTGACAGTAGACACATCCGGAAGAGAAAATCTGCAACGAGCGGTGACTCATTGTCAAATGAAAACGAAATTGCGACGTATCTGAATCTTACAATGCTGGAACTTAAAGCTAATTGTGTCCTTCTAGTCGCGTCGGCCTAATTATGTGGACGTGCTTCTTGTTGGTAACATTGTCCATCGTCTGTGGGTAAGTACGTTTTGAATATTTGTGAATAAGCAATATCTTACCTGCATTAACACGTTTAATTCAAAGTAACGATGCGTGCATTAAATGTCGAACATGAAAATTCTCGTCAAATCTAATTAGAACGATCACAACGACTAAGAATGAATCGACGCATACTATTTCAAGTTAGCCGAAGCAAGTTCTCATTGCAAACATGGAATTGTTTGAAGAATCGACTCATTTTAATCATAGAGAGTTACGAACAAAATGTAATGTAATGTTTGAAGTATTGAACTATTTTTTACTAAATATTTTGAATTAAGTATTTGATCTGGCTAATTTTCAAAAGATGTGTCCGAATGTTAAGGTACTCAAATCAACAAACTACTAGTATGAAGAAAATATATAAATACGTTACCAAAAGAGTACTTTCGCATCGTAAAAGCTTCATATAAAAGTACCTTGAATATTTCTTTGTAGAAGCTGCCCTAATACGTTATCTTTTTCCAGCAGGCAGCATAAATTAACTTACAACTTCCGTAGAATTACTACTCAGAAATACATATGAAGCTAGATTTATTGCTAATGCGAGTTGAAATGGTCAAATATTACAATAAAACTGTTAAAAATTCAAGTATAAACCTTTACTGGGGTAAAACAATTCTACGGAAGTTTTAAATAAATTGAGAGCTACACGTATCTCTACTTATGATTATTCCAGTCTTTATTCTTAACTTCCTCGTGAATTGATTAAAAACCAAACGTATACTTTAAATCGAAAAGAAACATTTGGAAGCAATCAACATTTATACTTGGCTTGCAGTAATGAAAGGGCAATCTTTACTTTTAATCATTACTATACATGTCTGTGAAGCTCACATGGTAATGGGGTGTTACGAAATTCCAAATGTGCTAGATACTCATCAGTGTTTGCGGTTTGCTATTTTAACAGCAGCTTCTGCATTGTCCATTAGAACTTGCCATACTGAGATTGGATGTGACATGTTTAAATTGCCACCCTTTGGCAACTTTTCGCATTCGACAGACGTGAACTTTCTCGCATTATCTGGTTTAAATTCGACAGGACAACCTAGCCGACAGAAATGCACCTTTTCATTGTTTGTTTTCAAACTTGAATAATATTAGCAGGATGATATTTCTCACAAAGCGGACCTGCCAAAACATGATATCGCGGTTAAGTGCCTTTTGAAAGCCTAGGTCGTTATTGGGGGGCGTATTCCTTTCGAGTGTTTCGCGCGATTCGGAATGATGTTCTACTCTAGTGCCAATTCAATGGTTAAGAACAATGTGCTTAAATGCATAACAATGTACTCAATGGAGCAATTTAGAACATTACTAATCATATCAGAACACTGCTATGCTGAAAGGAATATCAAAGTACATATGTACTTATCTAACTCCATATGTCCAGTCAAGCAAGATATTGAACCATGCTTTCCATTGCCATTTGATGGGCAAGCAATTTGATTTTCCTATGAAAATCTCTTAGTTTTAAATCTATTGAGCTGAGAAAATATTCTAAGAGGATCACCAAAAATATGGTATGAAACACAAGTTGGCCAGAAGAGACACGCCCTTTGCTTGCATTATTCGTTATAAAAATGCCTTAACTGAATGAAAAGACAAAGCCTTGTTGTATTTACACTTTTAAAGTTGTTTGGTCATAACTGACTTGTATATATGTGATGCAAGGTGGTTTAATGTGGGGAATCCCATTTTCTAAAAATAGCTCTATAACATACCGAAACTGAGGTGCGTGTACAGTACGAAATAAATCTTATCGTAACATTTTCCTGGGATTCTGTCTGAACTTTATTTATCTGTAACAAACAATTAGTTTTCTTAACCATCAACTCCCTTCAAATATTTTTTTATAAAAATACAATGTACAATGTATAGTGTTGTACTTCTATACATGTAAATGGCATTTGGTTTCACTGCAGTTTCAGCCCATTCATGTCTCTTAAACACTAGACATGTCATCAAAAAGACGACTACAAGTTTCACATTGAAATAACGTTTGTTTGCTCTCAGCCATGTTTAATCACATGACTACTCCTGCTGCACTTACTACTTTACGGATACCGTCCACACACGTTCCGAACAACATAGAGCACTGTTCCGAGTTGTTCATTTGACATATACATCGTTCGGAGTACTCCGCACCCCGACAGGAATACGCCTTTAGACTGTAAATATCACACTTTTACATTTTTTTAATATGAGTCCTCACAGCCTTATTCATCCAGAAATCAATGGCTTGGTTGTTACATATTTTCCACTCTTCAGACCATCGATTGAGTACAGTCTATTTCATTGCCTGTAAATGCTCATCTTTCCGCATCTCTGAACATATTTGATCTCTGCTATGGTCACTAATTGGCAGCGATTTAACCGTGTGCACGTGCGTATCCATGTTCGCGAAATTTCTTGACAGCGCGTCTCAGATGGGGATAAGTGTGCCCTGTTTGTGAATTTCTTCTATGTCCAATGACTGTAATTGCATAATTCACAATATCTGTGGTGCTGCGCAAAACGGCTTCATTGCAATCGTAATGACCGGTTTACAGTCGCTCTCAACTACAGTACGCTTGCAGCATATGTATTGGTTAAATTTTAGGCATCAAAACAAAATCGCAGCTGTTTCTTTCTCAATTTGTGCACAAGCTACTTGGTTTTCGGTCAATGATTTTGGTTCGCTTTGATCGGATTTTGGTTGAACGAATTCCTTAATCTTCAGAATGAGAGAAGTTGCCACAGGAAACGCCCGTTTCGGATTTTTGTTTTATCACTTACAATATGAATGGATTGTTTTGCCCCGGTGTCCGACCCAAAGCAAAATAAACGTGCACTGTTCTTTGCCCCCTTTCTCTTTTAGGAGTCCATCGAACACGAGCTTGCAGTGGCGCTCGAACTTAGCACATGAATCTGTTAAGTTCATGGAGTCGCACTTCATTTTTGGAGGGGGTGGTCCGTTAAATTTATCATTGGTAATTAAATTTTCATTTTCCACGCAATTTCCGCATTTTAATTGTCAGGATAAAAATCGGAAAACATGGAAAACATCATAACTTTATCATTTGTTTGTTTTTTAATTTGCTCAAGTTAGTATCAATGATTTTTTCCGTTGTAATAAGTCCTAATAAAGGACTTAGGTCTGTGAAATTGAAAACACCACATGTCTTGCTTGGTTGTTTTTTAACCTTTTTAAGACAGTAAATAAAATTATCTATAGTTTTATTATCAGCAAACAAGTACTTAGACAGAGGCATTGATAGACGGATTATTGTTTTCTTACCTCATATCTTGCTGTGAATTCGTGTCAGGTGTCAACTAACAACAAACAGTGCATTCGATACTTCATGTCCGAACTCACCAAGCTTCTTTCTTAATTATGACGTCATTTAATTTATTAAATAAGATGTCATTAACAAGATTTTTCTCTCTATATGACTGTTCTTTAACGCAACTTGATCCTATCAATCAATATCATTTATAATTAAGTTATATGATATATACTTTTATTTCTTTTTGTCTGTAATTATATTCCCTTTCCCTATCATCAGTAATTAGGATTATGTATAATTTTTAATGACTTTTTCCGGTTCAATTTACATAAGGTTATTTATTTAATATTTGGGGATATTTCACATTTTGAAGTAAATACTTGAGTTACTGACGGATGGGACAGACTAATGTTGCTTGTTTCTACTTCTTGGATTATACACAGTGTGTCTGTTGTTGTGTGCATAGTAGTTAATGGCTTTTAATAATAAGTTGCTGCCATCTAAGTCAATTTATATGCTAGTGTTGGAAATCAATGACCATATAGCGAGAAAGTGAGAGGTTAGCTAATTATAAATCGATTTAAACCCCAGTATTTTAACTGACTGTTCCAAGGCTGTAAATCGCTGTATGGTTATTATTTCTATTTATATGTTAACTGTTTGTTAAAGTTCGACCCCCCCTGTGCATTTTGTTCACTTCATATACATGAACAGTATTCATATTATTTTCTCCCCACTTTTGGCCTATTGTTGCAAGCTGTCTTGACTTGTCCTGTGATGTATTCCATCCAATAACCCACGTCCTCTTTGTGCTCTTTAATTCTCCTTAGTTATCCCTTATGCTCGGCCAAGCTGTTTCTTGCGCCCCGTTTCTCTTACGTTTGTACCCCTGCGCCTTCTCAATTGCATTGTTTTATGTATGTGGCGTTCCCTCTAGCAAGCATTGATTTATTTGTCGGACATACTTTGTTTCATGCTTACTTTACTTGGTCGCTTTGCTTTACTTCATGGAAGCATATCTTCTTCAAAAAGTGTACCCTGGCGAGAAATTGCTTTTCTGCGCTTCTATAATCTAAATGTTTTCTTTTGAACTACATGTTAGTTTTTGTATACTTTTCTATTTTTTTCAAACATTTATGGAAAAAAAACGGGCACGTAAGAGAAACTCATACTGACGTGAAATCATTAGTCTAAAATATATCATATACGCGACGCCGTCAAACGCATTTCTTTGAAATAACATCTAAACGTTGAGTATTTAACATTGTTTCAGTGGTTAAATGAGACAGTTACAAACAAAAACTTCCAAAATACGAACCGTTTTGTGATCCGCCGCAAGCTTTTCGTGCTGCGTAGTCAACAAAAAGTCACGTGTTCACACCCTGTAATTTGAAGTCTCTCAAATTTAATTTTGAACGTTTGGTAGATTTGTGTTCTTATTATTGTGCTTATATCATAATTAGAGGACGATCAGTATTTTATCACACCAGCCCTTAAAACCAGACTGGAAGCATGCCATATTTGCACGTCATCGCCAAATTACCAAACATTAACTATATAATTTTAGAATAGTGATCATGCGTAGGTAATTATGTACATGTATGCATATAAGGAACACCAAAATAATCTTTAAAACGTCATTTCAAGTCCCGAACCATGGGAACTGTTTTGAACACTTATTAATGTGCGAGATCGAATTACAACTATCTCATTCTGACAAACGTTGGAGAACAATAACATCGTCATTGGACCTTTTTCACAAACATTTCGCGCGGACGTATCGATGATTAATTTAACAAAACTTCTAGTACAAGATTTTAGACTTATGTTTAAAATCGCAAGTCTGCATTTTGTTCACTAAGATAGGTCCAAAATAGTACTGTAGCAAGACAGTACTTACACTAATATAGTATATTTCAGTGCAAGACTATCACTTATGTGGATTTATACACCACCATTTAGTTTGGTAATACATTATGTAATGTAAACAATGTAGCTCATATATAGTGGGTGGGGTAATGCAGACATCGTAGTTTTGATTGTCAGTTTAAAGTTTACATACCATGATAAAATGATGTTTGCAAGCAGGATATAAAGAACCTCATGCAAATATCAATATGTTTACTTTAAATATTATGTAACTCAAATATAAGCGATGAGTTTTCTCATATTTAACCATTCGGTTAGTGTAGCCAATGTGAACGTCTTATATAAATGTTTGTGAATAACGTCCCAAGGGCTAAACTTACATGTAGCTGCATACATACGAACACACAGAAACATTAAATTGGTACTAAACATAACGTTGTGCATTTACAGACTTGCAGACGCTGGATATTGCACATCTTCTTACTATTGCACTAAACAATGTTCTAAATCGGCGAGATACTACACAGGCTGTGGATTGTTTGAATGGGCGCGTTGCACAAGATATAGGTATCGTATTATTTATACTGTCAACCTTGACATCCGTAGATATATCTATGACATGCATTATCATCAACACTCACCCTACACGGGTGAGTGTAAGCTTTTTGTAAGATGTTTCCGGCACATGTTCTTACTCGTCGAAATATAACATACCCTGTGAATTTTGGGGATGGGATCGTTACTCAATATACATATTCGTATTATTTATATTTGCAACATTGACATTCGTAGATACATATATAACATCAATTGTCAGCATCACGGAATATGCGACGGACAAATTAAAAGAGTCATTTACTGCCTTCCGGTACAGATATAAATATCCGGTTCAAGGGTTCGTTTTTTGCATTACTGGCGAGTGTTACTTTTTAACAGAAGAGAGGCCCTGTCGAGAGACCGCCAAACCATAGTCGGTGATAGATTCTTTTTCTTGCACAATATTTTTACGAAATAAAGTACGAGGTTAAACAACAACGTGTAAGGACTTTTACGTATAGTAACGTAGTATTATACATATTCATTCAAGATATTGTTGTTATATGACGTCATCAGCACGAGATTCATCCTACACGGGGTTGTTGTTCATTCATTGGCTTCCGGTACGGATAGAAATATCCAACTCGATGGTTGCTGTTTTGGCGGTCACGAGCCTCTTCCGAATTATATAAAAGCCAGATATTTCCATCCGCACACGAAACCAGTAATACATTCTTTTACATGTATACCAATATAAGAAAATAAAAGACGTGGTCAACTAAAACTACTAACACTTTCAGGACGTATTACTTATAGTAACATTGTATTTTAATTCATGCAAGTTGTCATTCGCTGTTATGTGACGTCATTATATGACGTTATCAGCACGAGACTCATCCAATACGGAGGATGTTAGATATAGTTTTTAGGCAGCGATGTAAACGCGGGAACTCCAGGTCTGGGATATAAATGATCTTTGTTGTAAATGAGACCTTCGTTGCTCCAAATTTCGTCTCTAAACATTATCAGTAAATTATATTTTTACTCCTTTTTACTATTTTTAAAAAATAAATATTAGCCTGTTTACTCACAGTACATAATCTCTTTATATGCCTTTTCAGTAAAGTGAATTATTTTCAACATTTAAAACTTTAGCAGGTTATGAAAAATCTGTATTAATGTGGACACTAAGTATCTTAAGATCTATACTAAGTTACACCTTCTTGACATCTTTCTGATTTGCATTGACTCGTTTTCGAGCAGGACATTGCAGGTTCTACAGTTTGTAAGAATTGTTACTGATATCAATAAAGGGGAAAAAACACCAAGACGTTTATTTTCTATCAAACAGCTCTGTCCCTTTGGATAATGTGAAATATTGTATTTTGTTAACAATGCCATTTCTCTCTTGTCAGATGGCTACACGATAATTTAAAACTATCCAATTTGCTCTTCATTTTACAAAAATACTTTCGATTTCCGATATGGACGTGTTTCTTAACCGATAGCTATATATATCAAAACGAAAGTATGGGTATTTTGGTTACCTGAAGGACTTTCTTATTTATCGCTTTCATTCCGAACTGGTAATGCCCTTAAAATATAATGTCATTAAATGTTTTCATACGTGTCTTTATGACAGAAAGCGTCTCAATCAACAATTTAACTTCAGTTATTCAGTGACAGATTCAGTGAAATCCTATTCAGCGAAATAATAAAACATTTGTCTGCATACATTAACTACAATGAACGTGTAATGCCGCTATAAGGTTGAAACACATCATGCCAATAATGTCATCGATGGACTTTATTAATTAATTCAAACATTCGACGTGTCATAAATAGGCAATTCCAATGACTTTATTCAGACGAGCTTATATTAAGGATAATATCTGTAAATTATATTTCAGAACTATATACTACACATGTTCAAACACATGCTACAGGCAACGTTGTTGTCATGGTTACACCGGCAGTTATTGCCGAAAACGTAAGTGAAATAAAAATCATTGTCACATATGCAAATCAAAGACGGAAATTTGATAACATTGCTGAATATTAAGCGTCCCTTTTATAAACTGATGCCTTTTCTAATGTTATGTAAATATTCTTAGTTCATAGAATAAAATCAATACATAATAATGCAACAATGTACATATTATAATTCCATGTGCGCACCTGTTATCATGCATCATGATGATAATTAACAATTGAATATAAACAACAAAAACCTTTAATGTGTTATGCTGTACACTTACGTCTTCCCGTACTCAATTTCTAGCAATATGTTTTGGATCGACCAGCTGTCCGAACGGTGGCAGATGTACCTCACCAGACAAGTGTGCATGCATTGCAGGATTTTCCCCACCACGTTGCACAGGTATGTCGTGCAAAAGCACACATGTATAAATAATGTTCGTACGAGACACGTAATTGTGGCATCGTTCATCCATAAGCATCGACACAGTAAGATAATGTATAATTTAATGGATGTCATGACAATCTGCAAATTCAAATAAAGGATGAAGCTATTGGGTTATAGTTAGTGTTTAGCATCCAGAAAAAGACCGTACTTTTTTATTAAGTTATTGAATGAAATTTAATAATGAGCACTTAGTAACAGTATATATTACACAAAAGCATCTTAGATTAAACTTTAAGAAATATCTCAGCTAAGAGTGAAATATTTTTTAGTCGTAAGTCTTATTCATAAAGCCTCTCAGAAATATCTTAGCTAGGAATATATCGTAAGTTTAGGAAATATGTGTATTTTTCCAACCTTAAAAATAGAAACGGACGTAAACACAGCAGTGCAGAAAATGACAATCTCTACCCAGAGTTGTCGTTCCTGCATGTTTTGATCATATACATTAAAGAACAAGATACTTACAATTTGCATAGATGTAACAAACGTTACATGGTCTGGAGGCAGCATTTCATATCTTACTTAGCATTTAGTTTAATTATGATATCATTCATATGTTTTCAATAACAGAATGGATAGTGATACCACAATACTAGTGATTAAGAGACATTAAATGAGATTTCTTGAGTCATACATTTAGACAAGTACATGATGATTGATTTTAGAATGCACTTATCAATTACTTAGTTTTGTGTTGCTGTTAATTGTATTGACTTTTTGTACACTATAAACGTGTTGCCTGCTGTAATATTACACAATAAAATGTACTTTTACTAGGATGTACTAGGGAAAGTCCTTCAAATATAAGTGTATTACACTTAGCCAAGGATTGTTTACAGGACACATGTTGTCTTAATAATTAATCAGACAGACAAAATTGAAATAATGTTCTACTTCAATGATTATTCAATAAATACTTATTAACTGTGCATACATATATAGCAATTAAATAAATGTTAATGTATCAAACTTGCTATTTTGGACTCATGTGTAAGTTTTCCATTAAAGAAAATAATATTTCCAGCATCCCTAACTCAGTAAGTGTTCATGCAAAATTATTTGCAATATAATAATTACACCATTTCACAATTACATGAAATGAATTTAGAATTACATCATTTTCGGGATAGAATATGAAAACATTGTACCAAATAGAATATGCAAAACAGAAATGTTTAGCACTCTTGTAAATGAAGAGTTGGGATAAGATTATGCAGCATAAATATAAAGCAGTAGGGAGTGCTTGATTCATTTCATGTATCTTAATAAACGTTTTTTTCTGCAGTTTTTTAAACACCCAAAGTAATATTTATGTTGGAAAGTAGTCAGGCTAGTCATGAATATTTATTTAATGTATACTAAAATGTTACTGAATGGACATTTAATACACATATATACAGCTAATATATGACTATAGTGACTCACAAAGTTGTGATTGTAAAATTTTCTATTACCCAGCATTCACAGTGACACTTCAATGGTTGATGGATGTGTTAATAAACAACCTTGCAACAACTCTTTAAAGGATTATTTCAATACACATATTTAAGAATACTGTTATTATAGTCTTCAAGTGATCAATGTATATTGCTGATAATATAGTCTGGTACTTAGTTCAATTATGTCCAATTCAAATGCAATTAGGCATTTATCATTATGATAACTATTCCTAGTTTTAAGTGATTACAGAACAAATATATTTTTTGTTTATTTGCAATTAAATGTGGTGTGCTTAAATAATGCTACCATTTTAATATATATGGTATGCATGTTGCATAATTTTCGGGTGGGTGATAAGAAGACTATAATACTTATATTACATGTATGTGCAAAACTAACCAGTACTAACGAAATAAAAAACAAATCATTTCATGATCCACATTTTTATTCAGGTCACATACAACAATAAATCATGAACTCATGACATACATGCTCTGCATACAACTGATTTGTTTATGTTTTTCCACTACTAAAATCTCATGTGTATTATCAGTTACCAGGTGATATGAGCTGATCAAAAAAGAATGACAATGTGTTTGCTAATAAGTTGCTGACAAAACTAAATACATATTTACACAAACTTCAAGGTTTGAAACATCAGGTATTTTAGTACACAGGTTTGTTTCAAATACTGATGTTTATCATTGATGTTTCAGTAAGTTAATATTTTGCATCTTCATTACGGCACTGTACAGTGAATCTTCTGTTACAGTCAATTGTTGTACCATGGGTTTTGCTATACATCTCATAACATAACATCAAAATGGTTCAAGTAATAATATGAAGTATTTCCTGAAAAGATATTTGAACAAACAGATAATTATGTAATGCGGTAAGAGAGTTGACAAAATTAAAGAACATGTATGTTATACATACTTAATGTTACCTACTAACTTAAACAATTGAAAATGGCTCATAAAACATCTTATCACAGCTCTAAATAAAATAATGTTTTCTGACACACCAGAGAGCATGATTTTATTCATGTGACACCATCAGGTAAGAATGGTCATAATTATTAAGACAGCGCCCTTTCAAAGTACTCAAATGAACGAACAGAAACTAATATGTCTGCAAAATACATAAATAAGTAAGCAATAGATTACTTCCGCATCGCGAATACATGTGACAAACACACTGTTTATGACATTCAGTAAAAGTTTCATGTAATTAAGGCATGTGGTGAAACGACCAACTATGATTCATGTAAGTCCTAAAAAGATGTTTTCTAGTAATACCCTGTTACAAGACACAGACATAGATGTGTTTTCGCCCCCTCGATTCGATTTTTTGACAGCTGATTTTCGAGCGTGTAGCAAAGTTAAATATACAAATTTAATCTAAACGCAATCTTTGCAAAAATATATCAGTTGAATATCATAAACTTACCTTGCACACGTTGAGAGAGCCGGGAATAATCGTGTCTAAAATCACAGAATGTACCGTCACCGTTTTTAAGAAAATTCTCAAGTAGATAAGATACGTATTTTATTTATTGAAATAAATCGTAGACGAAAAACGGATATTTAAGACTAAAATTTGCTACTTAAGACCAAAATAATTCTAAGATATCATGCGAATAGCTCTTAAGAAATATTTTATACTTAAGTCAAATTTTGTCACATTTGAGAATTTTCTAGCAGATATGAGAACTATTTTATCTAAGATGCTTTGTGAATTCCGCCCCTGACAAATACATAAGTAAATTTTCTATATGAGACTGTATTAAGAGCAGTACTTCTGCTTTTTAATTAGCACGATGGTTCCTAGTAGAATATGCCACTTCTTCTAGTCTACATTGTAAAGTTTATAGCAACGCGGGGCTGCAAAGCAGTACACACATTTGTCTTTACGGTGCTGGATCTTCACCTTAACTAGTTTGTAGCTAATTGTTGTAAAACTATTAGGATATTATTATATATCAGATATAGACGAATGTGCATCATACACTCACGGCTGTCAACATAACTGTGTGAACACATGGGGTTCATATAAGTGTACCTGTAGGAGTGGGTACACACTGAAACGTGATCAACGCTCCTGTATTGGTTTGTATATCAGTAATTTAAAACTGCTGATATTACATAAAAGCTATAATATTACCTAGTAGTGGAAGTATATAAAGTTAAATATTTGTTCTTGATCATCTTAAGAGGATAGTTATAACATGTGTTGCTCAATTGTTGCCGCGGCGCTAACTTTTTACGAAACAGGAACTGTGCGAATTATTCACATACATTGTGTACTGTTACAATTATAGAATTACCGAGTTCTCTAGATAACGTGATATTTTGATCAAAATAGCTGATCGCTATGAGATGTAAACTGTATCGTTTGCCTGAATACTATGACTTGTTTCTACCTATTTAGTAATCGATTGTTTGGCTTAGCCTCTTAATCACAGTGACGTTTTCTTCATGGGTTGGGTGTTTGATGATCTGTTGATGAACTGTTCTCTTTAAACTCTTTGTTTTGCAAACTAATCAATGTGTTTGTTACCATGAACACCACAGTGTTGGTATTCATTGAATGGACAACATTCGCCTCCGACAGATTTTATGTAATAAATTGGTAATGAATTGTAATATAGCGTTTTCTAGTGCTTGGAGCACAGACAAGGCATCAGGCGGATTCGCAATTAGTGCGTTTAAAGTCTGATAAACACATTATTAAAATGTCTGTAGGAGACTGTATGAAGAGCAATACTGCTGTGTTTTAGTTAACACAGTGGTTTCCAGTGTAATAAGTCGCTTCTCAGATTCTACACTGTAATGTGTCTAGCAACGCGGCGCTGCAAAGCCGTAAACACATTTGTCTTTTTGGTGCTGGAACCTCACCTTAACTAGTTTGTAGCGAATTGTTATAAAACTATAAGGTTATTATTATATATCAGATACAGACGAATGTGCATCCTCCACTCACGGCTGTCAACATGCATGTGTGAACACAATGGGTTCATATAAGTGTACCTGTAGGACTGGGTACACACTGAAACGTGATCGACGCTCATGTATTGGTTTGTATATCAGTAATTTAAAAATGGGGATATTACACAAAACCTATAATATCACCTAGTAGTGGAAGTATATTAATATTTGAAAAAGCATGACACCAACATATGCAGTTTAATATTTCAGATGATCATGAACATCGTAAGAGGATAATTATAACATTTGTTGCTCAATTGTTGCCGCGGCGCTAGCTTTTTACCAAACGGGAACTGTGCGAATTATTGACATACATTATGTACTGTTAAAATTATAGAATTACTGTGTTCTCAAGATAACGTGACATATTGATCAAAATAGCTGATCGCTATTAAATGTTAACTGTATCGTTTGCCTGAAGACTATGACTTGTTTCTACCTATCTATTAAGCGATTGTTTGGCTTAGCCTCTTAATCACAGTGACGTTTTCTTCACGGGTTGGGTGTTTGATTGTCTGTTGATGTGCTGTTCTCTTAAAACACTTCGTGTTGCCAACTAATCAATGTTTTTGTTACCATGAACACCATAGTGTTGGTATCCAATGAATGGACAATATTCGCCTCCGACAGAGATTATGTAATAAATTGGTTATGAATGGTGTATAGCGTTATCTAGTTCTTGGAGCACAGACAAGGCATCAGTAGGATTCACAATAAGTGCGTTTAAAGTCTGATAAACACATAAGTAAAATTTCTATATGAGACTGGATGAAGAGCAATACAGCAGCGTTTTAGTTAACACAGTGGTTCCCAGTATGGATGTCGCTTCTCCTATTATACACTGTAAAGTGTCTAGCAACGCAGTGCTGCAAAGTCGTATACACATTTGTCTTTTTGTGCTGGAACTTCACCTTAACTAGTTTGTAGTCAATTGTTATAAAACTATCAGGCTATTATTATATATCAGATATTGACGAATGTGCATCATCCACTCACGTCTGTCAACATGCCTGTGTGAACACAATGGGTTCATATAATTGTACCTGTAGGAGTGGGTACACACTGAAACGTGATCTACGCTCCTGTATTGGTTTGTATATCAGTAATTTAAAAATGGGGATATTACACAAAAGCTATATTATCACCTAGTAGTGAAAGTATATAAAGTTTAATATTTCAATTGTTCTTGATCATCTTAAGAGGATAATTATAACATTTGTTGCTCAATTGTTGCCTCGGCGCTAACTTGTTACGAAACGGTAACCGTGCGAATTATTGACATACATTTTGTACTGTTACAATTATAGAATTACCGAGCTCTCTAGATAACGTGACATATTGATCAAAATAGCTGATCGCTATTAAATGTTAACTGTATCGTTTGCCTGAAGACTATGACTTGTTTCTACCTATTTATTTAGTGATTGTTTGGCTTAGCCTTCTAATCACAGTGACGTTTTCTTCATGGGTTGGGTGTTTGATGGTCTGTTGATGAACTGTTCTCTTTAAACTCTTTGTTTTGCAAACTAATCAATGTGTTTGTTACCATGAACACCACAGTGTTGGTATTCATTGAATGGACAACATTCGCCTCCGACAGAGTTTATGTAATAAATTGGTAATGAATTGTACTATAGCGTTTTCTAGTGCTTGGAGCACAGACAAGGCATCAGGCGGATTCGCAATTAGTGCGTTTAAAGTCTGATAAACACATTATTAAAATGACTGAAGGAGACTGTATGAAGAGCAATACTGCTGTGTTTTAGTTAACACAGTGGTTTCCAGTGTAATAAGTCGCTTCTCATATTCTACACTGTAAAGTGTCTAGCAACGCGGCGCTGCAAAGCCGTAAACACATTTGTCTTTTTGGTGCTGGAACCTCACCTTAACTAGTTTGTAGCGAATTGTTATAAATCTATAAGGTTATTATTACATGTCAGATACAGACGAATGTGCATCATCCACTCACGGCTGTCAACATGCCTGTGTGAACACAATGGGTTCATATAAGTGTACCTGTAGGACTGGGTACACACTGAAACGTGATCGACGCTCATGTATTGGTTTGTATATCAGTAATTTAAAAATGGGGATATTACACAAAACCTATAATATCACCTAGTAGTGGAAGTATATAAATATTTGAAAAAGCATGACACCAACATATGCAGTTTAATATTTCAAATGATCATGAACATCGTAAGAGGATAATTATAACATTTGTTGCTCAATTGTTGCCGCGGCGCTAGCTTTTTACCAAACGGGAACTGTGCGAATTATTGACATACATTGTGTACTGTTAAAAGTATAGAATTACTGAGCTCTCAAGATAACGTGACATATTGATCAAAATAGCTGATCGCTATTAAATGTTAACTGTATCGTTTGCCTGAAGACTATGACTTGTTTCTACCTATTTATTAAGCGATTGTTTGGCTTAGCCTCTTAATTACAGTGACGTTTTCTTAACGGGTTGGGTGTTTGATGGTCTGTTGATGTGCTGTTCTCTTAAAACACTTCGTGTTGCCAACTTATCAATGTTTTTGTTACCATGAACACCATAGTGTTGGTATCCAATGAATGGACAATATTCGCCTCCGACAGAGATTATGTAATAAATTGGTTATGAATGGTTTTATAGCGTTATCTAGTTCTTGGAGCACAGACAAGGCATCAGTAGGATTCACAATAAGTGCGTTTAAAGTCTGATAAACACATAAGTAAAATTGTTATATGAGACTGGATGAAGAGCAATACAGCAGCGTTTTAGTTAACACAGTGGTTCCCAGTATGGATGTCGCTTCTCCTATTCTACACTGTAAAGTGTCTAGCAACGCAGTGCTGCAAAGTCGTATACACATTTGTCTTTTTTTGCTGGAACTTCACCTTAACTAGTTTGTAGTTAATTGTTATAAAACTATTAGGATATTATTATATATCAGATATTGACGAATGTGCATCATCCACTCTCGTCTGTCAACATAACTGTGTGAACACAATGGGTTCATATAATTGTACCTGTAGGAGTGGGTACACACTGAAACGTGATCTACGCTCATGTATTGGTTTGTATATCAGTAATTTAAAAATGGGGATATTACACAAAAGCTGTATTATCACCTAGTAGTGAAAGTATATAAAGTTTAATATTTCAATTGTTCTTGATCATCTTAAGATGATAATTATAACATTTGTTGCTCAATTGTTGCCTCGGCGCTAACTTGTTATGAAACGGTAACCGTGCGAATTATTGACATACATTTTGTACTGTTACAATTATAGAAATACCGAGCTCTCTAGATAACGTGACATATTGATGAAAATAGCTGATCGCTATTAAATGTTAATTGTATCGTTTGCCTGAAGACTGTGACTTGTTTCTACCTATTTATTAAGCGATTGTTTGGCTTAGCCTCTTAATCACAGTGACGTTTTCTTAACGGGTTGGGTGTTTGATGGTCTGTTGATGTGCTGTTCTCTTAAAACACTTCGTGTTGCCAACTTATCAATGTTTTTGTTACCATGAACACCATAGTGTTGGTATCCAATGAATGGACAATATTCGCCTCCGACAGAGATTATGTAATAAATTGGTTATGAATGGTTTTATAGCGTTATCTAGTTCTTGGAGCACAGACAATGCATCAGTAGGATTCACAATAAGTGCGTTTAAAGTCTGATAAACACATTATTAAAATGTCTGTAGGAGACTGTATGAAGAGCAATACTGCTGTTTTTTTAGTTAACACAGTGGTTTCCAGTGTAATAAGTCGCTTCTCCTATTCTACACTGTAAAGTGTCTAGCAACGCGGCGCTGCAAAGCCGTAAACACATTTGTCTTTTTGGTGCTGGAACCTCACCTTAACTAGTTTGTAGCGAATTGTTATAAAACCATAAGGTTATTATTATATATCAGATACAGACGAATGTGCATCATCCACTCACGGCTGTCAACATGCCTGTGTGAACACAATTGGTTCATATAAGTGTACCTGTAGGACTGGGTACACACTGAAACGTGATCGACGCTCATGTATTGGTTTGTATATCAGTAATTTAAAAATGGGGATATTACACAAAACCTATAATATCACCTAGTAGTGGAAGTATATAAATATTTAAAAAAGCATGACACCAACATATGCAGTTTAATATTTCAAATGATCATGAACATCGTAAGAGGATAATTATAACATTTGTTGCTCAATTGTTGCCGCGGCGCTAGCTTTTTACCAAATGGGAACTGTGCGAATTATTGACATACATTGTTTACTGTTAAAATTATAGAATTACTGAGCTCTCAAGATAACGTGACATATTGATCAAAATAGCTGATCGCTAATAAATGTTAACTGTATCGTTTGCCTGAAGACTATGACTTGTTTCTACATATTTATTAAGCGATTGTTTGGCTTAGCCTCTTAATCACAGTGACGTTTTCATCACGGGTTGGGTGTTTGATGGTCTGTTGATGTGCTGTTCTCTTAAAACACTTCGTGTTGCCAACTAATCAATGTTGTTTTTGTTACCATGAACACCATAGTGTTGGTATCCAATGAATGGACAATATTTGCCTCCGACAGAGATTATGTAATAAATTGGTTATGAATGCTTTTATTGCGTTATCTAGTTCTTGGAGCACAGACAAGGCATCAGTAGGATTCACAATAAGTGCGTTTAAAGTCTGATAAACACATAAGTAAAATTTCTATATGAGACTGGATGAAGAGCAATACAGCAGCGTTTTAGTTAACACAGTGGTTCCCAGTATGGATGTCGCTTCTCCTATTCTACACTGTAAAGTGTCTAGCAACGCAGTCCTACAAAGTCGTATACACATTTGTCTTTTTGTGCTGGAACTTCACCTTAACTAGTTTGTAGTTAATTGTAATAAAACTATCAGGCTATTATTATATATCAGATATTGACGAATGTGCATCATCCACTCACGTCTGTCAACATGCCTGTGTGAACACAATGGGTTCATATAATTGTACCTGTAGGAGTGGGTACACACTGAAACGTGATCTACGCTCATGTATTGGTTTGTATATCAGTAATTTAAAAATGGGGATATTACACAAAAGCTATATTATCACCTAGTAGTGAAAGTATATAAAGTTTAATATTTCAATTGTTCTTGATCATCTTAAGAGGATAATTATAACATTTGTTGCTCAATTGTTGCGTCGCCGCTAACTTGTTACGAAACGGTAACCGTGCGAATTATTGACATACATTTTGTACTGTTACAATTATAGAATTACCGAGCTCTCTAGATAACGTGACATATTGATCAAAATAGCAGATCGCTATTAAATGTTAACTGTATCGTTTGCCTGAAGACTATGACTTGTTTATACCTATTTAGTAAGCGATTGTTGGGCTTAGTATCTTAATCACAGTGACGTTTCCTTCATGGGTTGGGTGTTTGATGGTCTGTTGATGAACTGTTCTCTTAAACTCTTTGTTTTGCAAACTAATCAATGTGTTTGTTACCATGAACACCACAGTGTTGGTATTCATTGAATGGACAACATTCGCCTCCGACAGAGTTTATGTAATAAATTGGTAATGAATTGTACTATAGCGTTTTCTAGTGCTTGGAGTACAGACAAGGCATCAGGCGGATTCGCAATTAGTGCGTTTAAAGTCTGATAAACACATTATTAAAATGTCTGTAGGAGACTGTATGAAGAGCAATACTGCTGTTTTTTAGTTAACACAGTGGTTTCCAGTGTAATAAGTCGCTTCTCATATTCTACACTGTAAAGTGTCTAGCAACGCGGCGCTGCAAAGCCGTAAACACATTTGTCTTTTTGGTGCTGGAACCTCACCTTAACTAGTTTGTAGCGAATTGTTATAAAACTATAAGGTAATTATTATATATCAGATACAGACGAATGTGCATTATTCACTCACGGCTGTCAACATGCCTGTGTGAACACAATGGGTTCATATAAGTGTACCTGTAGGACTGGGTACACACTGAAACGTGATCGACGCTCATGTATTGGTTTGTATATCAGTAATTTAAAAATGGGGATATTACACAAAACCTATAATATCACCTAGTAGTGGAAGTATATAAATATTTGAAAAAGCATGACACCAACATATGCAGTTTAATAATTCAAATGATCATGAACATCGTAAGAGGATAATTATAACATTTGTTGCTCAATTGTTGCCGCGGCGCTAGCTTTTTACCAAACGGGAACTGTGCGAATTATTGACATACATTGTTTACTGTTAAGATTATAGAATTACTGAGCTCTCAAGATAACGTGACATATTGATCAAAATAGCTGATCGCTAATAAATGTTAACTGTATCGTTTGCCTGAAGACTATGACTTGTTTCTACATATTTATTAAGCGATTGTTTGGCTTAGCCTCTTAATCACAGTGACGTTTTCTTCACGGGTTGGGTGTTTGATGGTCTGTTGATGTGCTGTTCTCTTAAAACACTTCGTGTTGCCAACTAATCAATGTTGTTTTTGTTACCATGAACACCATAGTGTTGGTATCCAATGAATGGACAATATTCGCCTCCGACAGAGATTATGTAATAAATTGGTTATGAATGCTTTTATAGCGTTATCTAGTTCTTGGAGCACAGACAAGGCATCAGTAGGATTCACAATAAGTGCGTTTAAAGTCTGATAAACACATAAGTAAAATTGTTATATGAGACTGGATGAAGAGCAATACAGCAGCGTTTTAGTTAACACAGTGGTTCCCAGTATGTATGTCGTTTCTCCTATTCTACACTGTAAAGTGTCTAGCAACGCAGTGCTGCAAAGTCGTATACACATTTGTCTTTTTGTGCTGGAACTTCACCTTAACTAGTTTGTAGTTAATTGTTATAAAACTATTAGGATATTATTATATATCAGATATTGACGAATGTGCATCATCCACTCACGTCTGTCAAAATGCCTGTGTGAACACAATGGGTTCATATAATTGTACCTGTAGGAGTGGGTACACACTGAAACGTGATCTACGCTCATGTATTGGTTTGTTTATCAGTAATTTAAAAATGGGGATATTACACAAAAGCTATATTATCACCTAGTAATGAAAGTATATAAAGTTTAATATTTCAATTGTTCTTGATCATCTTAAGATGATAATTATAACATTTGTTGCTCAATTGTTGCCTCGGCGCTAACTTGTTACGAAACGGTAACCGTGCGAATTATTGACATACATTTTGTACTGTTACAATTATAGAATTACCGAGCTCTCTAGATAACGTGACATATTGATGAAAATAGCTGATCGCTATTAAATGTTAACTGTATCGTTTGCCTGAAGACTGTGACTTGTTTCTACCTATTTATTAAGTGATTGTTTGGCTTAGCCTCCTAATCACAGTGACGTTTTCTTCATGGGTTGGGTGTTTGATGGTCGGTTGATGAACTGTTCTCTTTAAACTCTATGTTTTGCAAACTAATCAATGTGTTTGTTACCATGACCACCATAGTGTTGGTATTCATTGAATGGACAACATTCGCCTCCGACAGAGTTTATGTAATAAATTGGTAATGAATTGTATAATAATAGCATTTTCTAGTGCTTGGAGCACAGACAAGGCATCAGGCGGATTCGCAATTAGTGCGTTTAAAGTCTGATAAACACATTATTAAAATGTCTGTAGGAGACTGTATGAAGAGCAATACTGCTGTTTTTTTAGTTAACACAGTGGTTATCAGTGTAATAAGTCGCTTCTCCTATTCTACACTGTAAAGTGTCTAGCAACGCGGCGCTGCAAAGCCGTAAACACATTTGTCTTTTTGGTGCTGGAACCTCACCTTAACTAGTTTGTAGCGAATTGTTATAAAACCATAAGGTTATTATTATATATCAGATACAGACGAATGTGCAACATCCACTCACGGCTGTCAACATGCCTGTGTGAACACAATTGGTTCATATAAGTGTACCTGTAGGACTGGGTACACACTGAAACGTGATCGACGCTCATGTATTGGTTTGTATATCAGTAATTTAAAAATGGGGATATTACACAAAACCTATAATATCACCTAGTAGTGGAAGTATAAAAATATTTGAGAAAGCATGACACCAACATATCCAGTTTAATATTTCAAATGATCATGAACATCGTAAGAGGATAATTATAACATTTGTTGCTCAATTGTTGCCGCGGCGCTAGCTTTTTACCAAACGGGAACTGTGCGAATTATTGACATACATTGTGTACTGTTAACATTTTAGAATTACTGAGCTCTCAAGATAACGTGACATATTGATCAAAATAGCTGATCGCTATTAAATGTTAACTGTATCGTTTGCCTGAAGACTATGACTTGTTTCTACCTATTTATTAAGCGATTGTTTGGCTTCGCCTCTTAATCACAGTGACGTTTTCTTCACGGGTTGTGTGTTTGCTGGTCTGTTGATGTGCTGTTCTCTTAAAACACTTCGTGTTGCCAACTAAACAATGTTTTTGTTACCATGAACACCACAGTGTTGGTATCCAATGAATGGACAACATTCGCCTCCGACAGAGATTATGTAATACATTGGTTATGAATTGTTTTATAGCGTTTTCTAGTGCTTGGAGCACAGCCAAGGCATCAGTAGGATTCACAATTAGTGCGTTTAAAGTCTGATAAACACATTAGTAAAATTTCTATTGGAGACTGTATGAAGAGCAATACTGTTGTTTTATAGTTAACACAGAGGTTTCCAATATAATAAGTCGCCTCTCCTATTCTACATTATAAAGTGTCTAGCAACGCAACATTGCAAAGCCGCATACACATTTGTCTTTTTGTGCTGGAACCTCACCTTAACTAGTTTCTAGCTAATTGTTGTAAAACTATTATGATATTATTTTATTTCAGATATAAACGAATGTGTATCATACACTCACGGCTGTCAACATAACTGTGTGAACACAATAGGTTCATATAAGTGTACATGCAGGAGAGGGTACACACTGAAACGTGATCTACGCTCATGTATAGGTTTGTATATCAGTAATTTAAAAATGGGGATATTACACAAAAGCTATAGTATCACCTTTTAGTGGAAGTATATAAATATTTGAAAAACCATGACACCAACATATTCAGTTTAATATTTCAAATGATCATGAACATATTAAGAGGATAATTATAACATTTGTTGCTCAATTGTTGCCACGGCGCTAGCTTTTTACCAAACGGGAACTGTGCGAATAGTGACATACATTGTATACTGTTAAAAGTATAGAATTACTGAGCTCTATAGATAACGTGACATATTGATCAAAATAGCTGATCGCTATTAAATGTTAACTGTATCGTTTGCCTGAAGACTATGACTTGTTTATACCTATTTAGTAAGCGATTTTTTGGCATAGCCACCTAATCACAGTGACGTTTTCTCCACGGGTTGGGTGTTTAATGGTCTGTTGATGTGCTGTTGTCTTAAAAGTCTTCGTGTTGCCAACAAATCAATGTTTTTGTTACCATGAACACCATAGTGTTGGTATCCAATGAATAGACAATATTCGCCTCCGACAGAGATTAT
The DNA here is from genome assembly GCA_032209605.1 of Mactromeris polynyma. Classification (NCBI taxonomy): domain Eukaryota; kingdom Metazoa; phylum Mollusca; class Bivalvia; order Venerida; family Mactridae; genus Mactromeris; species Mactromeris polynyma. The sequence continues at coordinate 754,986 of JASFXZ010000028.1, forward strand.
GTAATAAACTGCAGTTAAACTTCGGTAACTCGAGGACGCTGGGGTCCGTCAGAAAAGCTCGAGTTAACCGGTGTTTCGAGTGACCCGGGGTTTCCATCATGTCCCATCAGTGTTTTTTTATGAAATGTTTATTTTCATAGTTTGTCACACGTGTACCAGTTGTTTCATATTTTTTTCATAATTTCATATTTCTATTCGCTATCTTTCCTCATTAAAATAAAAGTAAAGACAAATTATTAATAAGAGTTGTACAGTTTACAGAATGTACTTGTAGTACTTATTGTTGTTTTACAGACGACATTAAGTTCATGAATATACGTGTTCAGTCCGGATGTTTGCACCGTTATATTTATGCATCGTGAAAATCGCTCCTTAGTTGAAATGTTATTGTATTACACATGTACATGTAGATGTGAAAATAAAAATAAAACAACTCTAAATCGTTTTATCGTGTTTTATTGTTTCATCTAAAATTAATACAGCTGATCATGGCAAATATACATTTGACAAGTGAGCACAATATGGTAAAAAAGCACATAATAGATTCCGATGTTTGTACGGTAAGGCCGGGTTTTAATCACATGTGTTTTACTCTCTAAATTCTCGTAATTACAGTCTCATCATTATCGTCTCTATTGGCCTTTTTAATTGATATCTGTATGTTTTGTGAAAACTGCGATAATCGTTTTTCACACCTCAATACTTGTCCTTCTGACCGTGATTTTGCAAGTTTTACAACTCGTCGCAAAAAATTTAACACCTTTTCATTGTTTGTTTATTTAGAGCTCCCTTTTGAAAAATGTGTGAAAATGTGTCCTCGCGTTACCAGTTAGATATTGTGTATAGTTTGTGTTCTGGGGACCGGCATGTGTGCTCGAGCTCTCGACTTATTTCTGCTCGAGGTATCTGCGGTAAATTTAAATGAAAATAGTAGAAAAAAGTCCGGGACTCTGCCATTTCCTCGAGAAATCCGGGGTTCTCGAGTTGTCGCCTGTTCGAAAAATCGAAGTTTAACTGTGGTTATGAATGGTTTTATAGCGTTTTCTAGTGCTTGGAGCACAGACAAGGCATCAGTAGGATTCACAATTAGTGCGATTAAAGTCTGATAAACACATTAGTAAAATGTCTATAGTCTGTATGAAGAGCAATACTGTTGTTTTATAGTTAACACAGTGGTTCCCAGTATGGATGTCGCTTCTCCTATTCTACATTATAAAGTGTCTAGCAACGCAGCGCTGCAAAGCCGTATATAAATTTGTATTTTTGGTGCTGGGAACTCACCTTAACTAGTTTGTAGAGAATTGTTATAAAACTATCAGGCTATTATTATATATCAGATTTAAACGAATGTGCCTCATCCACTCACAGCTGCCAACATGCCTGTGTGAACACAATGGGTTCATATAAGTGTAACTGTAAGACTGGGTACACAATGAAGCGTGATCTACGCTCATGTATAGGTTTGTATATCAGTAATTTTGAAAATGAGGATATTCCTCAAAAGAATAATATCACCTCACCTAGTAATGGAAGTATATAAATATTTGAAAAAAGCATGTCACCAACATATTCAGTTTAGTATTTCAAATGTTCATGATAATTATAACATTTGTTGCTCAATTTTCGGCGCTAACGTTTCACCAAACGGGAACTGTGCTCTCTAGATAACGTGACATATTGATCAAATTAGCTGATCGCTATTAAAATTTCTCTGTATCGTCAGCCTGAAGACTATGACTATGACATTTTTAAATGGAGCGATTACACAAAGGCTATACAATTGCTTAGAAGTGGAAGTCAATAAATATTACAAAAACATGAAATCGACATATTCAGTTTGATATTTTAAATTTACAAATCCAATTTTCCTGATAAACATTAGTGTATATGTCATTTGCTTCTCAATCTCAGACAAGGCTCCGGTAGGATTGACAAATAGTGAGTTAAAAGTCTGATAAATACATAGGTAAACTTTCTATAGAAGACTGTATGAAGAACACTGCTTCTGTTTATAGTAAAAACAGTGGTTTGAAGTATAATAAGTCGCTTTTCCTATTCTACATTGTAAAGTTTCTAGCAACGCAGTGCTGCAAACCCGTATACACATTTGTCTCTGTGGTGCTGGAACCTCAACCAGTTTGTACTTAATTGTTATAAAACTATTAGAATACTTTTATATATTAGATATAGACGAATGTGCAACAACCACTCATGGCTGTCAACATGACTGTGTGAACACAATTGGTTCGTATGAGTGTACCTGTAGACGTGGGTACGCACTGGACTCTGATCTAAGAGCGTGCATTGGTGTGTATATCTGCAAATGTTTAAATGGGGAGATTACACAAAAGCTATAACATTGCCTAGTAGTGGAAGTCAATAAATATTACAAAAACATGTCATCGACATATTAAGTTTGATATTTCAAATTTAAAAATCAAATGTTCGTGATCAACTTTAGAGTATATGTCTTTTGCTTCTCAATTGTTGCTGCGGCGCTTCTCTTTTACGAAACGAGAACTTGTGCGAGTAATTGATATGCATAAATGATTCTTACATGAGTTCTACTAATCAAACCAGTTTGATGTTTTTGTAACATACGTGTATACATTGTAATATAACATATTTGGTGTTAGATGTCGATGAATGTAAATTGGACAACGGGGGATGCTCAACCGATTGTGAAAACACCGTGGGTTCATACTACTGCACATGCCGAAGTGGCTATTATCTGCATGTTGACGGAATATCTTGCATCGGTAAGAACGTCGTTTTTGTGGTATCATTACCATTGTAACTGCAAAACAAGATAGAAGAAATAATAATTATAAATCTACAATATTGCTTGGTATGGTGTAAATATTTCAATGAATATAGAAGTGCGTTATACGATAGTAGCGGTGATAATAACCACATTGACTATACCAGCTTCTGGTTTCATCGATCTATACTCAAACGGAAAGACACAATTCACTTTTCTGTTGATAAATGCTTTAGCTGCATCGGTTGTTAATATTTGTAGACGATGATGGTGTGATACTCGCTGGTCAGTGTGTTGAAATATTGAAATAAATCGGTAAATATTGCATAACATCCATATAGCCCCAGACCAGATGGATACACATCAATATCACAGTTCGTGTGTTTTCTTTTTCATTTGACACTTTTTGCCAAGTTCTGTTCGTATATAGAAATCGTTATTTTAAAATGAATTGTTGACTCTTGTGTATACAATTTGTTAACCAGTCACACGTAACCACAATAAAAATATAACTTATGGTGTAAAGGTACATTCAAGAAGTCGTTTCGCATATTTGCCTATTCACAGACAAAGACGAATGCAGCCTGGAAACTTCAGAATGCTCTCATATATGTACAAACACGGAAGGCTCCTATGAATGTTCTTGTCGTAATGGATACTCTCTTGATTTTGATGGATATACTTGTATTGGTGGGTTACATTATTGTTATAAGAGCTTCATTCTATTTCATTCGTATCTACATTTCGACTGTTTAGATCTGAATTCTTGGAAATGTCAACTTTTGCCATGTACTGCTACAATTATAGAATAACCGAACTGTCTAAATAAGTTTACATATTTATCAAAATAGATGATCGCTATTAAATGTTAACTGTATCGTTTGCCTGGAGACAACGACTTGTTTCTACTTATTTATTAAGCGATTGTTTGGCTCAGCCTCTTCATCAAAGTGACGTTTTTTTCAAGGGCTTGGTGTTTGATGGTCTGTTGATGAGCTGTTTTCTTTAAACTCTTTGTTTTGCCAATTTATCAGTTTGTTGTTACCATGAACACAACATGTTTGGTAGCCAATGAATGGACACTTTTCGCGTCCGGCAGAGTTTGTGTTAAAAATTGGTAATGAATGGCATTAAAGCGTTTTCTAATACTTGGATCTCAGACAAGGCATCGGTAGGATTGACAAATAGTGAGTTAAAAGTCTGATAAATACATAGGTAAAATTTCTATAGAAGACTGTATGAATAACACTGCTTCTGTTTTTTAGTAAAAACAGTGGTTTGAAGTATAATAAGTCGCTTTTCCTATTCTACATTGTAAAGTTTCTAGCAACGCAGTGCTGCAAACCCGTATACACATTTGTCTCTGTGGTGCTGGAACCTCAACCAGTTTGTACTTAATTGTTATAAAACTATTAGAATACTTTTATATATTAGATATAGACGAATGTGCAACAACCACTCATGGCTGTCAACATGACTGTGTGAACACAATTGGTTCGTATGAGTGTACCTGTAGACGTGGGTACGCACTGGACTCTGATCTAAGAGCGTGCATTGGTGTGTATATCTGCAAATGTTTAAATGGGGAGATTACACAAAAGCTATAACATTGCCTAGTAGTGGAAGTCAATAAATATTACAAAAACATGTCATCGACATATTAAGTTTGATATTTCAAATTTAAAAATCAAATGTTCGTGATCAACTTTAGAGTATATGTCTTTTGCTTCTCAATTGTTGCTGCGGCGCTTCTCTTTTACGAAACGAGAACTTGTGCGAGTAATTGATATGCATAAATGATTCTTACATGCGTTCTACAAAATCCAACTACTTTGAAGTTTTTGAAACATACGTGTATAATATAACATTTTTGGTGTTAGATGTCGATGAATGTAAATTGGACAACGGGGGATGCTCAACCGATTGTGAAAACACCGTGGGTTCATACTCCTGCACATGCCGAAGTGGCTATCATCTGCATGTTGACGGAATATCTTGCATCGGTAAGAACGTCGTTTTTGTGGTATCATTACCATTATAACTGCAAAACAAGATAGAAGAAATAATAATTATAAATCTACAATATTGCTTGGTATGGTGTAAATATTTCAAAGAATATAGAAGTGCGTTATACGATAGTAACGGTGATAATAACCACATTGACTACACCAGCTTCTGGTTTCATCGATCTATACTCAAACGCAAAGACACAATACACTTTTCTGTTGATAAATGTTTTAGCTGCATCGGTTGTTAAGATTTTTTATACGATAATTGTGTGATACTCGCTGGTCACTGTGTTGAAATATTGATATAAATCGGTAAATATTTCGTAACATCCCTATAGCCCCAGACCAGATTGATACACATCAATATCACAGTTCGTGTGTTTTCTTTTTCATTTTGACACTTTTTGCCAAGTTCTGTTCGTATATAGAAATCGTTATTTTAAAATGAATTGTTGACTCTTGTGTATACAATTTGTTAACCAGTCACACGTAACCACAATAAAAATATAACTTATGGTGTAAAGGTACATTCAAGAAGTCGTTTCGCATATTTGCCTATTCACAGACAAAGACGAATGCAGCCTGGAAACTTCAGAATGCTCTCATATATGTACAAACACGGAAGGCTCCTATGAATGTTCTTGTCGTAATGGATACTCTCTTGATTTTGATGGATATACTTGTATTGGTGGGTTACATTATTGTTATAAGAGCTTCATTCTATTTCATTCGTATCTACATTTCGACTGTTTAGATCTGAATTCTTGGAAATGTCAACTTTTGCCATGTACTGCTACAATTATAGAATAACCGAACTGTCTAAATAAGTTTACATATTTATCAAAATAGATGATCGCTATTAAATGTTAACTGTATCGTTTGCCTGGAGACAACGACTTGTTTCTACTTATTTATTAAGCGATTGTTTGGCTCAGCCTCTTCATCAAAGTGACGTTTTTTTCAAGGGCTTGGTGTTTGATGGTCTGTTGATGAGCTGTTTTCTTTAAACTCTTTGTTTTGCCAATTTATCAGTTTGTTGTTACCATGAACACAACATGTTTGGTAGCCAATGAATGGACACTTTTCGCGTCCGGCAGAGTTTGTGTTAAAAATTGGTAATGAATGGCATTAAAGCGTTTTCTAATACTTGGATCTCAGACAAGGCATCGGTAGGATTGACAAATAGTGAGTTAAAAGTCTGATAAATACATAGGTAAAATTTCTATAGAAGACTGTATGAATAACACTGCTTCTGTTTTTTAGTAAAAACAGTGGTTTGAAGTATAATAAGTCGCTTTTCCTATTCTACATTGTAAAGTTTCTAGCAACGCAGTGCTGCAAACCCGTATACACATTTGTCTCTGTGGTGCTGGAACCTCAACCAGTTTGTACTTAATTGTTATAAAACTATTAGAATACTTTTATATATTAGATATAGACGAATGTGCAACAACCACTCATGGCTGTCAACATGACTGTGTGAACACAATTGGTTCGTATGAGTGTACCTGTAGACGTGGGTACGCACTGGACTCTGATCTAAGAGCGTGCATTGGTGTGTATATCTGCAAATGTTTAAATGGGGAGATTACACAAAAGCTATAACATTGCCTAGTAGTGGAAGTCAATAAATATTACAAAAACATGTCATCGACATATTAAGTTTGATATTTCAAATTTAAAAATCAAATGTTCGTGATCAACTTTAGAGTATATGTCTTTTGCTTCTCAATTGTTGCTGCGGCGCTTCTCTTTTACGAAACGAGAACTTGTGCGAGTAATTGATATGCATAAATGATTCTTACATGCGTTCTACAAAATCCAACTACTTTGAAGTTTTTGAAACATACGTGTATAATATAACATTTTTGGTGTTAGATGTCGATGAATGTAAATTGGACAACGGGGGATGCTCAACCGATTGTGAAAACACCGTGGGTTCATACTCCTGCACATGCCGAAGTGGCTATCATCTGCATGTTGACGGAATATCTTGCATCGGTAAGAACGTCGTTTTTGTGGTATCATTACCATTATAACTGCAAAACAAGATAGAAGAAATAATAATTATAAATCTACAATATTGCTTGGTATGGTGTAAATATTTCAAAGAATATAGAAGTGCGTTATACGATAGTAACGGTGATAATAACCACATTGACTACACCAGCTTCTGGTTTCATCGATCTATACTCAAACGCAAAGACACAATACACTTTTCTGTTGATAAATGTTTTAGCTGCATCGGTTGTTAAGATTTTTTATACGATAATTGTGTGATACTCGCTGGTCACTGTGTTGAAATATTGATATAAATCGGTAAATATTTCGTAACATCCCTATAGCCCCAGACCAGATTGATACACATCAATATCACAGTTTGTGTGTTTTCTTTTTCATTTTGACACTTTTTGCCAAGTTCTGTTCGTATATAGAAATCGTTATTTTAAAATGAATTGTTGACTCTTGTGTATACAATTTGTTAACCAGTCCCACGTAACCACAATATAAATATAACTTATGGTGTAAAGGAACATTCAAGAAGTCGTTTCGCATATTTGTCTATTCACAGACAAAGACGAATGCAGCCTGGGAACTTCAGAATGCTCTCATATATGTACAAACACGGAAGGCTCCTATGAATGTTCTTGTCGTAATGGATACTCTCTTGATTTTGATGGATATACTTGTATTGGTGGGTTACATTTTTGTTATAAGAGCTTCATTCTATTTCATTCGTATCTACATTTCGACTGTTTAGATCTGAATTCTTGGAAATGTCAACTTTTGCCATGTACTGCTACAATTATAGAATAACCGAACTGTCTAAATAAGTTTACATATTTATCAAAATAGATGATCGCTATTAAATGTTAACTGTATCGTTTGCCTGGAGACAACGACTTGTTTCTACCTATTTATTAAGCGATTGTTTGGCTCAGCCTCTTTATCAAAGTGACGTTTTCTTCAAGGGCTTGGTGTTTGATGGTCTGTTGATGAGCTGTTTTCTTTAAACTCTTTGTTTTGCCAATTTATCAGTTTTTTGTTACCATGAACACAACATGTTTGGTAGCCAATGAATGGACACTTTTCGCCTCCGGCAGAGTTTGTGTTAAAAATTGGTAATGAATGGCATTATAGCGTTTTCTAATACTTGGATCTCAGACAAGGCTCCGGTAGGATTGACAAATAGTGAGTTAAAAGTCTGATAAATACATAGGTAAACTTTCTATAGAAGACTGTATGAAGAACACTGCTTCTGTTTATAGTAAAAACAGTGGTTTGAAGTATAATAAGTCGCTTTTCCTATTCTACATTGTAAAGTTTCTAGCAACGCAGTGCTGCAAACCCGTATACACATTTGTCTCTGTGGTGCTGGAACCTCAACCAGTTTGTACTTGATTGTTATAAAACTATTAGAATACTTTTATATATTAGATATAGACGAATGTGCAACAACCACTCATGGCTGTCAACATGACTGTGTGAACACAATTGGTTCGTATGAGTGTACCTGTAGACGTGGGTACGCACTGGACTCTGATCTAAGAGCGTGCATTGGTGTGTATATCTGCAAATGTTTAAATGGGGAGATTACACAAAAGCTATAACATTGCCTAGTAGTGGAAGTCAATAAATATTACAAAAACATGTCATCGACATATTAAGTTTGATATTTCAAATTTAAAAATCAAATGTTCGTGATCAACTTTAGAGTATATGTCTTTTGCTTCTCAATTGTTGCTGCGGCGCTTCTCTTTTACGAAACGAGAACTTGTGCGAGTAATTGATATGCATAAATGATTCTTACATGCGTTCTACAAAATCCAACTACTTTGAAGTTTTTGAAACATACGTGTATAATATAACATTTTTGGTGTTAGATGTCGATGAATGTAAATTGGACAACGGGGGATGCTCAACCGATTGTGAAAACACCGTGGGTTCATACTCCTGCACATGCCGAAGTGGCTATCATCTGCATGTTGACGGAATATCTTGCATCGGTAAGAACGTCGTTTTTGTGGTATCATTACCATTATAACTGCAAAACAAGATAGAATAAATAATAATTATAAATCTACAATATTGCTTGGTATGGTGTAAATATTTCAAAGAATATAGAAGTGCGTTATACGATAGTAACGGTGATAATAACCACATTGACTACACCAGCTTCTGATTTCATCGATCTATACTCAAACGCAAAGACACAATACACTTTTCTGTTGATAAATGTTTTAGCTGCATCGGTTGTTAAGATTTTTTATACGATAATTGTGTGATACTCGCTGGTCACTGTGTTGAAATATTGATATAAATCGGTAAATATTTCGTAACATCCCTATAGCCCCAGACCAGATTGATACACATCAATATCACAGTTCGTGTGTTTTCTTTTTCATTTTGACACTTTTTGCCAAGTTCTGTTCGTATATAGAAATCGTTATTTTAAAATGAATTGTTGACTCTTGTGTATACAATTTGTTAACCAGTCACACGTAACCACAATAAAAATATAACTTATGGTGTAAAGGAACATTCAAGAAGTCGTTTCGCATATTTGTCTATTCACAGACAAAGACGAATGCAGCCTGGGAACTTCAGAATGCTCTCATATATGTACAAACACGGAAGGCTCCTATGAATGTTCTTGTCGTAATGGATACTCTCTTGATTTTGATGGATATACTTGTATTGGTGGGTTACATTTTTGTTATAAGAGCTTCATTCTATTTCATTCGTATCTACATTTCGACTGTTTAGATCTGAATTCTTGGAAATGTCAACTTTTGCCATGTACTGCTACAATTATAGAATAACCGAACTGTCTAAATAAGTTTACATATTTATCAAAATAGATGATCGCTATTAAATGTTAACTGTATCGTTTGCCTGGAGACAACGACTTGTTTCTACCTATTTATTAAGCGATTGTTTGGCTCAGCCTCTTTATCAAAGTGACGTTTTCTTCAAGGGCTTGGTGTTTGATGGTCTGTTGATGAGCTGTTTTCTTTAAACTCTTTGTTTTGCCAATTTATCAGTTTTTTGTTACCATGAACACAACATGTTTGGTAGCCAATGAATGGACACTTTTCGCCTCCGGCAGAGTTTGTGTTAAAAATTGGTAATGAATGGCATTATAGCGTTTTCTAATACTTGGATCTCAGACAAGGCTCCGGTAGGATTGACAAATAGTGAGTTAAAAGTCTGATAAATACATAGGTAAAATTTCTATAGAAGACTGTATGAAGAACACTGCTTCTGTTTATAGTAAAAACAGTGGTTTGAAGTATAATAAGTCGCTTTTCCTATTCTACATTGTAAAGTTTCTAGCAACGCAGTGCTGCAAACCCGTATACACATTTGTCTCTGTGGTGCTGGAACCTCAACCAGTTTGTACTTAATTGTTATAAAACTATTAGAATACTTTTATATATTAGATATAGACGAATGTGCAACAACCACTCATGGCTGTCAACATGACTGTGTGAACACAATTGGTTCGTATGAGTGTACCTGTAGACGTGGGTACGCACTGGACTCTGATCTAATAGCGTGCATTGGTGTGTATATCTGCAAATGTTGAAATGGGGAGATTACACAAAAGCTATTACATTGCCTAGTAGTGGAAGTCAATAAATATTACAAAAACATGTCATCGACATATTAAGTTTGATATTTCAAATTTAAAAATCAAATGTTCGTGATCAACTTTAGAGTATATGTCTTTTGCTTCTCAATTGTTGCTGCGGCGCTTCTCTTTTACGAAACGAGAACTTGTGCGAGTAATTGATATGCATAAATGATTCTTACATGCGTTCTACAAAATCCAACTACTTTGAAGTTTTTGAAACATACGTGTATAATATAACATTTTTGGTGTTAGATGTCGATGAATGTAAATTGGACAACGGGGGATGCTCAACCGATTGTGAAAACACCGTGGGTTCATACTCCTGCACATGCCGAAGTGGCTATCATCTGCATGTTGACGGAATATCTTGCATCGGTAAGAACGTCGTTTTTGTGGTATCATTACCATTATAACTGCAAAACAAGATAGAAGAAATAATAATTATAAATCTACAATATTGCTTGGTATGGTGTAAATATTTCAAAGAATTTAGAAGTGCGTTATACGATAGAAACGGTGATAATAACCACATTGACTACACCAGCTTCTGGTTTCATCGATCTATACTCAAACGCAAAGACACAATACACTTTTCTGTTGATAAATGTTTTAGCTGCATCGGTTGTTAAGATTTTTTATACGATAATTGTGTGATACTCGCTGGTCACTGTGTTGAAATATTGATATAAATCGGTAAATATTTCGTAACATCCCTATAGCCCCAGACCAGATTGATACACATCAATATCACAGTTCGTGTGTTTTCTTTTTCATTTTGACACTTTTTGCCAAGTTCTGTTCGTATATAGAAATCGTTATTTTAAAATGAATTGTTGACTCTTGTGTATACAATTTGTTAACCAGTCACACGTAACCACAATAAAAATATAACTTATGGTGTAAAGGAACATTCAAGAAGTCGTTTCGCATATTTGTCTATTCACAGACAAAGACGAATGCAGCCTGGGAACTTCAGAATGCTCTCATATATGTACAAACACGGAAGGCTCCTATGAATGTTCTTGTCGTAATGGATACTCTCTTGATTTTGATGGATATACTTGTATTGGTGGGTTACATTTTTGTTATAAGAGCTTCATTCTATTTCATTCGTATCTACATTTCGACTGTTTAGATCTGAATTCTTGGAAATGTCAACTTTTGCCATGTACTGCTACAATTATAGAATAACCGAACTGTCTAAATAAGTTTACATATTTATCAAAATAGATGATCGCTATTAAATGTTAACTGTATCGTTTGCCTGGAGACAACGACTTGTTTCTACCTATTTATTAAGCGATTGTTTGGCTCAGCCTCTTTATCAAAGTGACGTTTTCTTCAAGGGCTTGGTGTTTGATGGTCTGTTGATGAGCTGTTTTCTTTAAGCTCTTTGTTTTGCCAATTTATCAGTTTTTTGTTACCATGAACACAACATGTTTGGTAGCCAATGAATGGACACTTTTCACCTCCGGCAGAGTTTGTGTTAAAAATTGGTAATGAATGGTATTAAATCGTTTTCTAATACTTGGATCTCAGACAAGGCTCCGGTAGGATTGACAAATAGTGGGTTAAAAGTCTGATAAATACATAGGTAAACTTTCTATAGAAGACTGTATGAAGAACACTGCTTCTTTTTTATAGTAAAAACAGTGGTTTGAAGTATAATAAGTCGCTTTTCCTATTCTACATTGTAAAGTTTCTAGCAACGCAGTGCTGCAAACCCGTATACACATTTGTCTCTGTGGTGCTGGAACCTCAACCAGTTTGTACTTAATTGTTATAAAACTATTAGAAAACTATTATATATTAGATATAGACGAATGTGCAACAACCACTCACGGCTGTCAACATGACTGTGTGAACACAATTGGTTCGTATGAGTGTACCTGTAGACGTGGGTACGCACTGGACTCTGATCTAAGAGCGTGCATTGGTGTGTATATCTGCAAAGTTTTAAATGGGGAGATTACACAAAAGCTATAACATTGCCTAGTAGAGGAAGTCAATAAATATTACAAAAACATGTCATCGACATATTAAGTTTGATATTTCAAATTTAAAAATCAAATGTTCGTGATCAACTTTAGAGTATATGTCTTTTACGAAACGAGAACTTGTGCGAGTAATTGATATGCATAAATGATTATTACATGCGATCTACAAAATCCAACTACAGTTGAACCCCGTTATGTCGACATCGGTTATATCGACATTCCGGTTAAGTCGACATATTTGTAAAGTCCCGATTTCTGTCCCTATATATTGTATATGGAAAATGATTTTTATGTCGACATTTCTATGTCGACAATTTCGGCTATGTCGACGTGATTTCTCTGGCCCAAAGAGTGTTTTCACACCTTAATGTACTTGTTTGTGTCGACATCCTCTCGACTTGATTGAAATTAAAAAAGGTGTCAATTGACCGTGAAGAGATGAACAATTTTATCCCGACCTATTGTTTGTGTCACAATTAATTCGTTCACAGTTTGTAAAAGTAACTGATCATTAAATTAACATCGTAGTTTGCAATATGATTGATAAGTGTCGCAGCGAATATTTATTTCAGTAAAACTGATAAATTCAGCCACTCGCATTATATGATTAAATATTGTTGAAAAAAGGGCATTAAACCCGAAAAACAACATAAAAATCAAACATACACATATATTATGTCTGTGATATTATTTATTTAAAGTATACCAAATATCACGATTCAATTAGTTTTACAACACCTGCAGCAAAACACCAAGTGGTAAGTTTTACAACACCACCATAGCAAAAATACGTATATACAAGACAAGTAAGTAAACTAAGTTTGCCAGTACTGGAATCGGATGTGTCGACATTCGGATATGTCGACATATTTTATCAGGTCCCTGTAATGTCGACATAACGGGTTTCGACTGTATTTTGAAGTTTTTGAAACATACGTGTATAATATAACATTTTTGGTGTTAGATGTCGATGAATGTAAATTGGACAACGGGGGATGCTCAACCGATTGTGAAAACACCGTGGGTTCATACTACTGCACATGCCGAAGTGGCTTTTATCTGCATGTTGACGGAATATCTTGCATCGGTAAGAACGTCGTTTTTGTGGTATCATTACCATTATAACTGCAAAACAAGATAGAATAAATAATAATTATAAATCTACAATATTGCTTTGTATGGTGTAAATATTTCAAAGAATATAGAAGTGCGTTATACGATAGTAACGGTGATAATAACCACATTGACTACACCAGCTTCTGGATTCATCGATCTATACTCAAACGCAAAGACACAATACACTTTTCTGTTGAGAATTGTTTTAGCTGCATCGGTTGTTCAGATTTTTTATACGATAATTGTGTGATACTCGCTGGTCACTGTGTTGAAATATTGATATAAATCGGTAAATATTGCGTAACATCCCTATAGCCCCAGACCAGATTGATACACATCAATATCACAGTTCGTGTGTTTTCGTTTTCATTTTGACACTTTTTGCCAAGTTCTGTTCGTATATAGAAATCGTTATTTTAAAATGAATTGTTGACTCTTGTGAATACAATTTGTTAACCAGTCACACGTAACCACAATAAAAATATAACTTATGGTGTAAAGGAACATTCAAGAAGTCGTTTCGCATATTTGTCTATTCACAGACAAAGACGAATGCAGCCTGGGAACTTCAGAATGCTCTCATATATGTACAAACACGGAAGGTTCCTATGAATGTTCTTGTCGTAATGGATACTCTCTTGATTTTGATGGATATACTTGTATTGGTGGGTTACATTTTTGTTATAAGAGCTTCATTCTATTTCATTCGTATCTACATTTCGACTGTTTAGATCTGAATTCTTGGAAATGTCAACTTTTGCCATGTACTGCTACAATTATAGAATAACCGAACTGTCTAAATAAGTTTACATATTTATCAAAATAGATGATCGCTATTAAATGTTAACTGTATCGTTTGCCTGGAGACAACGACTTGTTTCTACTTATTTATTAAGCGATTGTTTGGCTCAGCCTCTTCATCAAAGTGACGTTTTTTTCAAGGGCTTGGTGTTTGATGGTCTGTTGATGAGCTGTTTTCTTTAAACTCTTTGTTTTGCCAATTTATCAGTTTTTTGTTACCATGAACACAACATGTTTGGTAGCCAATGAATGGACACTTTTCGCCTCCGGCAGAGTTTGTGTTAAAACTTGGTAATGAATGGCATTATAGCGTTTTCTAATACTTGGATCTCAGACAAGGCATCGGTAGGATTGACAAATAGTGAGTTAAAAGTCTGATAAATAAATAGGTAAAATTTCTATAGAAGACTGTATGAAGAACACTGCTTCTGTTTATAGTAAAAACAGTGGTTTGAAGTATAATAAGTCGCTTTTCCTATTCTACATTGTAAAGTTTCTAGCAACGCAGTGCTGCAAACCCGTATACACATTTGTCTCTGTGGTGCTGGAACCTCAACCAGTTTGTACTTGATTGTTATAAAACTATTAGAATACTTTTATATATTAGATATAGACGAATGTGCAACAACCACTCACGGCTGTCAACATGACTGTGTGAACACAATTGGTGTGTATGAGTGTACCTGTAGACGTGGGTACGCACTGGACTCTGATCTAAGAGCGTGCATTGGTGTGTATATCTGCAAAGTTTTAAATGGGGAGATTACACAAAAGCTATAACATTGCCTAGTAGTGGAAGTCAATAAATATTACAAAAACAATGACATCGACATATTAAGTTTGATATTTCAAATTTAAAAATCAAATGTTCGTGATCAACTTTAGAGTATATGTCTTTTGCTTCTCAATTGTTGCTGCGGCGCTTCTCTTTTACGAAACGAGAACTTGTGCGAGTAATTGATATGCATCAATGATTCTTACATGCGTTCTACAAAATTCAACTATTTTGAAGTTTTTGAAACATACGTGTATAATATAACATTTTTGGTGTTAGATGTCGATGAATGTAAATTGGACAACGGGGGATGCTCAACCGATTGTGAAAACACCGTGGGTTCATACTACTGCACATGCCGAAGTGGCTATTATCTGCATGTTGACGGAATATCTTGCATCGGTAAGAACGTCGTTTTTGTGGTATCATTACCATTATAACTGCAAAACAAGATAGAAGAAATAATAATTATAAATCTACAATATTGCTTGGTTTGGTGTAAATATTTCAAAGAATATAGAAGTGCGTTATAAGATAGTAACGGTGATAATAACCACATTGACTACACCAGCTTCTGGTTTCATCGATCTATACTCATACGCAAAGACACAATACACTTTTCTGTTGATAAATGTTTTAGCTGCATCGGTTGTTCAGATTTTTTATACGATAATTGTGTGATACTCGCTGGTCACTGTGTTGAAATATTGATATAAATCGGTAAATATTTCGTAACATCCCTATAGCCCCAGACCAGATTGATACACATCAATATCACAGTTCGTGTGTTTTCATTTTCATTTTGACACTTTTTGCCAAGTTCTGTTCGTATATAGAAATCGTTATTTTAAGATAAATTGTTGACTTTTGTGCATACAATTTGTCAACCAGTCACACGTAACCACAATAAAAATATAACTTATGGTGTAAAGGAACATTCAAGAAGTCGTTTCGCATATTGGTCTATTCACAGACAAAGACGAATGCAGCCTGGGAACTTCAGAATGCTCTCATATATGTACAAACACGGAAGGCGCCTATGAATGTTCTTGTCGTAATGGATACTCTCTTGATTTTGATGGATATACTTGTATTGGTGGGTTACATTTTTGTTATAAGAGCTTCATTCTATTTCATTCATATCTACATTTCGACTGTTTAGATCTGAATTCTTGGAAATGTTAACTTTTGCCATGTACTGCTACAATTATAGAATAACCGAACTGTCTAAATAAGTTTACATATTTATCAAAATAAATGATCGCTATTAAATGTTTACTGTATCGTTTGCCTGGAGACAACGACTTGTTTCTACCTATTTATTAAGCGATTGTTTGGCTCAGCCTCTTTATCAAAGTGACGTTTTCTTCAAGGGCTTGGTGTTTGTTGGTCTGTTGATGAGCTGTTTTCTTTAAACTCTTTGTTTTGCCAATTTATCAGTTTTTTGTTAACATGAACACAACATGTTTGGTAGCCAATGAATGGACACTTTTCGCCTCCGGCAGAGTTTGTGTTAAAAATTGGTAATGAATGGTATTATAGCGTTTTCTAATACTTGGATCTCAGACAAGGCTCCGGTAGGATTGACAAATAGTGAGTTAAAAGTCTGATAAATACATAGGTTAACTTTCTATAGAAGACTCTATGAAGAACACTGCTTCTGTTTTTTAGTAAAAACAGTGGTTTGAAGTATAATAAGTCGCTTTTCCTATTCTACATTGTAAAGTTTCTAGCAACGCAGTGCTGCAAACCCGTATACACATTTGTCTCTGTGATGCTGGAACCTCAACCAGTTTGTACTTAATTGTTATAAAACTATTAGAAAACTATTATATATTAGATATAGACGAATGTGCAACAACCACTCATGGCTGTCAACATGACTGTGTGAACACAATTGGTTCGTATGAGTGTACCTGTAGACGTGGGTACGCACTGGACTCTGATCTAAGAGCGTGCATTGGTGTGTATATCTGCAAAGTTGTAAATGGGGTGATTACTCAAAAGCTATAACATTGCCTAGTAGTGGAAGTCAATAAATATTACAAAAACATGTCATCGACATATTAAGTTTGAAATTTCAAATTTAAAAATCAAATGTTCGTGATCAACTTTAGAGTATATGTCTTTTGCTTCTCAATTGTTGCTGCGGAGTTTCTCTTTTACGAAACGAGAACTTGTGCGAGTAATTGACATGCATAAATGATTCTTACATGCGTTCTACAAAATCCAACTATTTTGAAGTTTTTGAAACATACGTGTATAATATAACATTTTTGGTGTTAGATGTCGATGAATGTAAATTGGACAACGGGGGATGCTCAACCGATTGTGAAAACACCGTGGGTTCATACTACTGCACATGCCGAAGTGGCTATTATCTGCATGTTGACGGAATATCTTGCATCGGTAAGAACGTCGTTTTTGTGGTATCATTACCATTGTAACTGCAAAACAAGATAGAAGAAATAATAATTATAAATCTACAATATTGATTGGTATGGTGTAAATATTTCAAAGAATATAGAAGTGCGTTATACGATAGTAACGGTGATAATAACCACATTGACTACACCAGCTTCTGGTTTCATCGATCTATACTCAATCGCAAAGACACAATACACTTTTCTGTTGAGAAATGTTTTAGCTGCAGGGGTTGTTCAGATTTTTTATACGATAATTATGTCATACTCGCTGGTCACTGTGTTGAAATATTGATATAAATCGGTAAATATTGCGTAACATCCCTATAGCCCCAGACCAGATTGATACACATCAATATCACAGTTCGTGTGTTTTCGTTTTCATTTTGACCTTTTTTGCCAAGTTCTGTTCGTATATAGAAATCGTTATTTTAAAATGAATTGTTGACTCTTGTGAATACAATTTGTTAACCAGTCACACGTAACCACAATAAAAATATAACTTATGGTGTAAAGGAACATTCAAGAAGTCGTTTCGCATATTTGTCTATTCACAGACAAAGACGAATGCAGCCTGGGAACTTCAGAATGCTCTCATATATGTACAAACACGGAAGGCTCCTATGAATGTTCTTGTCGTAATGGATACTCTCTTGATTTTGATGGATATACTTGTATTGGTGGGTTACATTTTTGTTATAAGAGCTTCATTCTATTTCATTCGTATCTACATTTCGACTGTTTAGATCTGAATTCTTGGAAATGTCAACTTTTGCCATGTACTGCTACAATTGTAGAATAACCGAACTGTCTAAATAAGTTTACATATTTATCAAAATAGATGATCGCTATTAAATGTTAACTGTATCGTTTGCCTGGAGACAACGACTTGTTTCTACCTATTTATTAAGCGATTGTTTGGCTCAGCCTCTTTATCAAAGTGACGTTTTCTTCAAGGGCTTGGTGTTTGATGGTCTGTTGATGAGCTGTTTTCTTTAAACTCTTTGTTTTGCCAATTTATCAGTTTTTGTTACCATGAACACAACATGTTTGGTAGCCAATGAATGGACACTTTTCGCCTCCGGCAGAGTTTGTGTTAAAAATTGGTAATGAATGGTATTATAGCGTTTTCTAATACTTGGATCTCAGACAAGGCTCCGGTAGGATTGACAAATAGTGAGTTAAAAGTCTGATAAATACATAGGTTAACTTTCTATAGAAGACTCTATGAAGAACACTGCTTCTGTTTTTTAGTAAAAACAGTGGTTTGAAGTATAATAAGTCGCTTTTCCTATTCTACATTGTAAAGTTTCTAGCAACGCAGTGCTGCAAACCCGTATACACATTTGTCTCTGTGATGCTGGAACCTCAACCAGTTTGTACTTAATTGTTATAAAACTATTAGAAAACTATTATATATTAGATATAGACGAATGTGCAACAACCACTCACGGCTGTCAACATGACTGTGTGAACACAATTGGTTCGTATGAGTGTACCTGTAGACGTGGGTACGCACTGGACTCTGATCTAAGAGCGTGCATTGGTGTGTATATCTGCAAAGTTTTAAATGGGGAGATTACACAAAAGCTATAACATTGCCTAGTAGTGGAAGTCAATAAATATTACAAAAACATGTCATCGACATATTAACTTTGATATTTCAAATTTAAAAATCAAATGTTCGTGATCAACTTTAGAGTATATGTCTTTTACGAAACGAGAACTTGTGCGAGTAATTGATATGCATAAATGATTATTACATGCGTTCTACAAAATCCAACTACTTTGAAGTTTTTGAAACATACGTGTATAATATAACATTTTTGGTGTTAGATGTCGATGAATGTAAATTGGACAACGGGGGATGCTCAACCGATTGTGAAAACACCGTGGGTTCATACTACTGCACATGCCGAAGTGGCTATTATCTGCATGTTGACGGAATATCTTGCAAAATCTTTCAAAGAATATAGAAGTGCGATAGTAACGGTGATAATAACCACATTGACTACACCAGCTTCTGATTTCATCGATCTGTACTCAAACGAAAAGACACAATACACTTTTCTGTTGATAAATGTTTTAGCTGCATCGGTTGTTAAGATTTTTTATACGATAATTGTGTGATACTCGCTGGTCACTGTGTTGAAATATTGATATAAATCGGTAAATATTGCGTAACATCCCTATAGCCCCAGACCAGATTGATACACATCAATATCACAGTTCGTGTGTTTTCTGCATGTTGACGGAATATCTTGCATCGGTAAGAACGTCGTTTTTGTGGTATCATTACCATTGTAACTGCAAAACAAGATAGAAGAAATAATAATTATAAATCTACAATATTGATTGGTATGGTGTAAATATTTCAAAGAGTATAGAAGTGCGTTATACGATAGTAACAGTGATAATAACCACATTGACTACACCAGCTTCTGGTTTCATCGGTCTATACTCAATCGCAAAGACACAATACACTTTTCTGTTGAGAAATGTTTTAGCTGCATGGGTTGTTCAGATTTTTTATACGATAATTATGTCATACTCGCTGGTCACTGTGTTGAAATATTGATATAAATCGGTAAATATTGCGTAACATCCCTATAGCCCCAGACCAGATTGATACACATCAATATCACAGTTCGTGTGTTTTCGTTTTCATTTTGACCTTTTTTGCCAAGTTCTGTTCGTATATAGAAATCGTTATTTTAAAATGAATTGTTGACTCTTGTGTATACAATTTGTACAATTTGTTAACCAGTCACACGTAACCACAATAAAAATATAACTTATGGTGTAAAGGAACATTCAAGAAGTCGTTTCGCATATTTGTCTATTCACAGACAAAGACGAATGCAGCCTGGGAACTTCAGAATGCTCTCATATATGTACAAACACGGAAGGCTCCTATGAATGTTCTTGTCGTAATGGATACTCTCTTGATTTTGATGGATATACTTGTATTGGTGGGTTACATTTTTGTTACATGTATAAGAGCTTCATTCTATTTCATTCGTATCTACATTTCGACTGTTTAGATCTGAATTCTTGGAAATGTCAACTTCTGCCATGTACTGCTACAATTATAGAATAACCGAACTGTCTAAATAAGTTTACATATTTATCAAAATAGATGATCGCTATTAAATGTTAACTGTATCGTTTGCCTGGAGACAACGACTTGTTTCTACCTATTTATTAAGCGATTGTTTGGCTCAGCCTCTTTATCAAAGTGACGTTTTCTTCAAGGGCTTGGTGTTTGATGGTCTGTTGATGAGCTGTTTTCTTTAAACTCTTTGTTTTGCCAATTTATCAGTTTTTGTTACCATGAACACAACATGTTTGGTAGCCAATGAATGGACACTTTTCGCCTCCGGCAGAGTTTGTGTTAAAAATTGGTAATGAATGGTATTATAGCGTTTTCTAATACTTAGATCTCAGACAAGGCTCCGGTAGGATTGACATATAGTGAGTTAAAAGTCTGATAAATACATAGGTTAACTTTCTATAGAAGACTCTATGAAGAACACTGCTTCTGTTTTTTAGTAAAAACAGTGGTTTGAAGTATAATAAGTCGCTTTTCCTATTCTACATTGTAAAGTTTCTAGCAACGCAGTGCTGCAAACCCGTATACACCTTTGTCTCTGTGGTGCTGGAACCTCAACCAGTTTGTACTTAATTGTTATAAAACTATTAGAATACTATTATATATTAGATATAGACGAATGTGCAACAACCACTCACGGCTGTCAACATGACTGTGTGAACACAATTGGTTCGTATGAGTGTACCTGTAGACGTGGGTACGCACTGGACTCTGATCTAAGAGCGTGCATTGGTGTGTATATCTGCAAAGTTTTAAATGGGGAGATTACACAAAAGCTATAACATTGCCTAGTAGTGGAAGTCAATAAATATTACAAAAACATGTCATCGACATATTAACTTTGATATTTCAAATTTAAAAATCAAATGTTCGTGATCAACTTTAGAGTATATGTCTTTTACGAAACGAGAACTTGTGCGAGTAATTGATATGCATAAATGATTATTACATGCGTTCTACAAAATCCAACTACTTTGAAGTTTTTGAAACATACGTGTATAATATAACATTTTTGGTGTTAGATGTCGATGAATGTAAATTGGACAACGGGGGATGCTCAACCGATTGTGAAAACACCGTGGGTTCATACTACTGCACATGCCGAAGTGGCTATTATCTGCATGTTGACGGAATATCTTGCATCGGTAAGAACGTCGTATTTGTGGTATCATTACCATTATAACTGCAAAACAAGATAGAAGAAATAATAATTATAAATCTACAATATTGCTTGGTATGGTGTAAATATTTCAAAGAGTATAGAAGTGCGTTATACGATAGTAACGGTGATAATAACCACATTGACTACACCAGCTTCTGGATTCATCGATCTATACTCAAACGCAAAGACACAATACACTTTTCTGTTGATAAATGTTTTAGCTGCATGGGTTGTTCAGATTTTTTATACGATAATTGTGTGATACTCGCTGGTCACTGTGTTGAAATATTGATATAAATCGGTAAATATTGCGTAACATCCCTATAGCCCCAGACCAGATTGATACACATCAATATCACAGTTCGTGTGTTTTCGTTTTCATTTTGACCTTTTTTGCCAAGTTCTGTTCGTATATAGAAATCGTTATTTTAAAATGAATTGTTGACTCTTGTGAATACAATTTGTTAACCAGTCACACGTAACCACAATAAAAATATAACTTATGGTGTAAAGGAACATTCAAGAAGTCGTTTCGCATATTTGTCTATTCACAGACAAAGACGAATGCAGCCTGGGAACTTCAGAATGCTCTCATATATGTACAAACACGGAAGGCTCCTATGAATGTTCTTGTCGTAATGGATACTCTCTTGATTTTGATGGATATACTTGTATTGGTGGGTTACATTTTTGTTATAAGAGCTTCATTCTATTTCATTCGTATCTACATTTCGACTGTTTAGATCTGAATTCTTGGAAATGTCAACTTTTGCCATGTACTGCTACAATTGTAGAATAACCGAACTGTCTAAATAAGTTTACATATTTATCAAAATAGATGATCGCTATTAAATGTTAACTGTATCGTTTGCCTGGAGACAACGACTTGTTTCTACCTATTTATTAAGCGATTGTTTGGCTCAGCCTCTTTATCAAAGTGACGTTTTCTTCAAGGGCTTGGTGTTTGATGGTCTGTTGATGAGCTGTTTTCTTTAAACTCTTTGTTTTGCCAATTTATCAGTTTTTGTTACCATGAACACAACATGTTTGGTAGCCAATGAATGGACACTTTTCGCCTCCGGCAGAGTTTGTGTTAAAAATTGGTAATGAATGGTATTATAGCGTTTTCTAATACTTGGATCTCAGACAAGGCTCCGGTAGGATTGACAAATAGTGAGTTAAAAGTCTGATAAATACATAGGTTAACTTTCTATAGAAGACTCTATGAAGAACACTGCTTCTGTTTTTTAGTAAAAACAGTGGTTTGAAGTATAATAAGTCGCTTTTCCTATTCTACATTGTAAAGTTTCTAGCAACGCAGTGCTGCAAACCCGTATACACATTTGTCTCTGTGATGCTGGAACCTCAACCAGTTTGTACTTAATTGTTATAAAACTATTAGAAAACTATTATATATTAGATATAGACGAATGTACAACAACCACTCACGGCTGTCAACATGACTGTGTGAACACAATTGGTTCGTATGAGTGTACCTGTAGACGTGGGTACGCACTGGACTCTGATCTAAGAGCGTGCATTGGTGTGTATATCTGCAAAGTTTTAAATGGGGAGATTACACAAAAGCTATAACATTGCCTAGTAGTGGAAGTCAATAAATATTACAAAAACATGTCATCGACATATTAAGTTTGATATTTCAAATTTAAAAATCAAATGTTCGTGATCAACTTTAGAGTATATGTCTTTTACGAAACGAGAACTTGTGCGAGTAATTGATATACATAAATGATTATTACATGCGTTCTACAAAATCCAACTACTTTGAAGTTTTTGAAACATACGTGTATAATATAACATTTTTGGTGTTAGATGTCGATGAATGTAAATTGGACAACGGGGGATGCTCAACCGATTGTGAAAACACCGTGGGTTCATACTACTGCACATGCCGAAGTGGCTATTATCTGCATGTTGACGGAATATCTTGCAAAATCTTTCAAAGAATATAGAAGTGCGATAGTAACGGTGATAATAACCACATTGACTACACCAGCTTCTGATTTCATCGATCTGTACTCAAACGAAAAGACACAATACACTTTTCTGTTGATAAATGTTTTAGCTGCATCGGTTGTTAAGATTTTTTATACGATAATTGTGTGATACTCGCTGGTCACTGTGTTGAAATATTGATATAAATCGGTAAATATTGCGTAACATCCCTATAGCCCCAGACCAGATTGATACACATCAATATCACAGTTCGTGTGTTTTCTGCATGTTGACGGAATATCTTGCATCGGTAAGAACGTCGTTTTTGTGGTATCATTACCATTGTAACTGCAAAACAAGATAGAATAAATAATAATTATAAATCTACAATATTGATTGGTATGGTGTAAATATTTCAAAGAATATAGAAGTGCGTTATACGATAGTAACGGTGATAATAACCACATTGACTACACCAGCTTCTGGTTTCATCGATCTATACTCAAACGCAAAGACACAATACACTTTTCTGTTGATAAATGTTTTAGCTGCATCGGTTGTTAAGATTTTTTATACGATAATTGTGTGATACTCGCTGGTCACTGTGTTGAAATATTGATATAAATCGGTAAATATTGCGTAACATCCCTATAGCCCCAGACCAGATTGATACACATCAATATCACAGTTCGTGTGTTTTCGTTTTCATTTTGACACTTTTTGCCAAGTTCTGTTCGTATATAGAAATCGTTATTTTAAAATGAATTGTTGACTCTTGTGTATACAATTTGTTAACCAGTCACACGTAACCACCATAAAAATATAACTTATGGTGTAAAGGAACATTCAAGAAGTCGTTTCGCATATTTGTCTATTCACAGACAAAGACGAATGCAGCCTGGGAACTTCAGAATGCTCTCATATATGTACAAACACGGAAGGCTCCTATGAATGTTCTTGTCGTAATGGATACTCTCTTGATTTTGATAGATATACTTGTATTGGTGGGTTACATTTTTGTTATAAGAGCTTCATTCTATTTCATTCGTATCTACATTTCGACTGTTTAGATCTGAATTCTTGGAAATGTCAACTTTTGCCATGTACTGCTACAATTATAGAATAACCGAACTGTCTAAATAAGTTTACATATTTATCAAAATAGATGATCGCTATTAAATGTTAACTGTATCGTTTGCCTGGAGACAACGACTTGTTTCTACTTATTTATTAAGCGATTGTTTGGCTCAGCCTCTTCATCAAAGTGACGTTTTTTTCAAGGGCTTGGTGTTTGATGGTCTGTTGATGAGCTGTTTTCTTTAAACTCTTTGTTTTGCCAATTTATCAGTTTGTTGTTACCATGAACACAACATGTTTGGTAGCCAATGAATGGACACTTTTCGCGTCCGGCAGAGTTTGTGTTAAAAATTGGTAATGAATGGCATTATAGCGTTTTCTAATACTTGGATCTCAGACAAGGCATCGGTAGGATTTACAAATAGTGAGTTAAAAGTCTGATAAATACATAGGTAAAATTTCTATAGAAGACTGTATGAATAACACTGCTTCTGTTTTTTAGTAAAAACAGTGGTTTGAAGTATAATAAGTCGCTTTTCCTATTCTACATTGTAAAGTTTCTAGCAACGCAGTGCTGCAAACCCGTATACACATTTGTCTCTGTGGTGCTGGAACCTCAACCAGTTTGTACTTAATTGTTATAAAACTATTAGAATACTTTTATATATTAGATATAGACGAATGTGCAACAACCACTCATGGCTGTCAACATGACTGTGTGAACACAATTGGTTCGTATGAGTGTACCTGTAGACGTGGGTACGCACTGGACTCTGATCTAAGAGCGTGCATTGGTGTGTATATCTGCAAATGTTTAAATGGGGAGATTACACAAAAGCTATAACATTGCCTTGTAGTGGAAGTCAATAAATATTACAAAAACATGTCATCGACATATTAAGTTTGATATTTCAAATTTAAAAATCAGATGTTCGTGATCAACTTTAGAGTATATGTCGTTTGCTTCTCAATTGTTGCTGCGGCGCTTCTCTTTTACGAAACGAGAACTTGTGCGAGTAATTGATATGCATAAATGATTCTTACATGCGTTCTACAAAATCCAACTATTTTGAAGTTTTTGAAACATACGTGTATAATATAACATTTTTGGTGTTAGATGTCGATGAATGTAAATTGGACAACGGGGGATGCTCAACCGATTGTGAAAACACCGTGGGTTCATACTACTGCACATGCCGAAGTGGCTATTATCTGCATGTTGACGGAATATCTTGCATCGGTAAGAACGTCGTATTTGTGGTATCATTACCATTATAACTGCAAAACAAGATAGAAGAAATAATAATTATAAATCTACAATATTGCTTGGTATGGTGTAAATATTTCAAAGAATATAGAAGTGCGTTATACGATAGTAACGGTGATAATAACCACATTGACTACACCAGCTTCTGATTTCATCGATCTGTACTCAAACGAAAAGACACAATACACTTTTCTGTTGATAAATGTTTTAGCTGCATCGGTTGTTAAGATTTTTTATACGATAATTGTGTGATACTCGCTGGTCACTGTGTTGAAATATTGATATAAATCGGTAAATATTGCGTAACATCCCTATAGCCCCAGACCAGATTGATACACATCAATATCACAGTTCGTGTGTTTTCGTTTTCATTTTGACACTTTGCCAAGTTCTGTTCGTATATAGAAATCGTTATTTTAAAATGAATTGTTGACTGTTGTGTATGCAATTTGTTATCCAGTCACACGTAACCACAATAAAAATATAACTTATGGTGTAAAGGAACATTCAAGAAGTCGTTTCGCATATTTGTCTATTCACAGACAAAGACGAATGCAGCCTGGGAACTTCAGAATGCTCTCATATATGTACAAACACGGAAGGCTCCTATGAATGTTCTTGTCGTAATGGATACTCTCTTGATTTTGATGGATATACTTGTATTGGTGGGTTACATTTTTGTTATAAGAGCTTCATTCTATTTCATTCGTATCTACATTTCGACTGTTTAGATCTGAATTCTTGGAAATGTCAACTTTTGCCATGTACTGCTACAATTATAGAATAACCGAACTGTCTAAATAAGTTTACATATTTATCAAAATAGATGATCGCTATTAAATGTTAACTGTATCGTTTGCCTGGAGACAACGACTTGTTTCTACCTATGTATTAAGCGATTGTTTGGCTCAGCCTCTTCATCAAAGTGACGTTTTTTTCAAGGGCTTGGTGTTTGATGGTCTGTTGATGAGCTGTTTTCTTTAAACTCTTTGTTTTGCCAATTTATCAGTTTGTTGTTACCATGAACACAACATGTTTGGTAGCCAATGAATGGACACTTTTCGCGTCCGGCAGAGTTTGTGTTAAAAATTGGTAATGAATGGCATTATAGCGTTTTCTAATACTTGGATCTCAGACAAGGCATCGGTAGGATTGACAAATAGTGAGTTAAAAGTCTGATAAATACATAGGTAAACTTTCTATAGAAGACTGTATGAAGAACACTGCTTCTGTTTATAGTAAAAACAGTGGTTTGAAGTATAATAAGTCGCTTTTCCTATTCTACATTGTAAAGTTTCTAGCAACGCAGTGCTGCAAACCCGTATACACATTTGTCTCTGTGGTGCTGGAACCTCAACCAGTTTGTACTTGATTGTTATAAAACTATTAGAATACTATTATATATTAGATATAGACGAATGTGCAACAACCACTCACGGCTGTCAACATGACTGTGTGAACACAATTGGTTCGTATGAGTGTACCTGTAGACGTGGGTACGCACTGGACTCTGATCTAAGAGCGTGCATTGGTGTGTATATCTGCAAAGTTTTAAATGGGGAGATTACACAAAAGCTATAACATTGCCTAGTAGTGGAAGTCAATAAATATTACAAAAACATGTCATCGACATATTAAGTTTGATATTTCAAATTTAAAAATCAAATGTTCGTGATCAACTTTAGAGTATATGTCTTTTACGAAACGAGAACTTGTGCGAGTAATTGATATACATAAATGATTATTACATGCGTTCTACAAAATCCAACTACTTTGAAGTTTTTGAAACATACGTGTATAATATAACATTTTTGGTGTTAGATGTCGATGAATGTAAATTGGACAACGGGGGATGCTCAACCGATTGTGAAAACACCGTGGGTTCATACTACTGCACATGCCGAAGTGGCTATTATCTGCATGTTGACGGAATATCTTGCAAAATCTTTCAAAGAATATAGAAGTGCGATAGTAACGGTGATAATAACCACATTGACTACACCAGCTTCTGATTTCATCGATCTGTACTCAAACGAAAAGACACAATACACTTTTCTGTTAATAAATGTTTTAGCTGCATCGGTTGTTAAGATTTTTTATACGATAATTGTGTGATACTCGCTGGTCACTGTGTTGAAATATTGATATAAATCGGTAAATATTGCGTAACATCCCTATAGCCCCAGACCAGATTGATACACATCAATATCACAGTTCGTGTGTTTTCTGCATGTTGACGGAATATCTTGCATCGGTAAGAACGTCGTTTTTGTGGTATCATTACCATTGTAACTGCAAAACAAGATAGAAGAAATAATAATTATAAATCTACAATATTGATTGGTATGGTGTAAATATTTCAAAGAGTATAGAAGTGCGTTATACGATAGTAACAGTGATAATAACCACATTGACTACACCAGCTTCTGGTTTCATCGGTCTATACTCAATCGCAAAGACACAATACACTTTTCTGTTGAGAAATGTTTTAGCTGCATGGGTTGTTCAGATTTTTTATACGATAATTATGTCATACTCGCTGGTCACTGTGTTGAAATATTGATATAAATCGGTAAATATTGCGTAACATCCCTATAGCCCCAGACCAGATTGATACACATCAATATCACAGTTCGTGTGTTTTCGTTTTCATTTTGACCTTTTTTGCCAAGTTCTGTTCGTATATAGAAATCGTTATTTTAAAATGAATTGTTGACTCTTGTGTATACAATTTGTACAATTTGTTAACCAGTCACACGTAACCACAATAAAAATATAACTTATGGTGTAAAGGAACATTCAAGAAGTCGTTTCGCATATTTGTCTATTCACAGACAAAGACGAATGCAGCCTGGGAACTTCAGAATGCTCTCATATATGTACAAACACGGAAGGCTCCTATGAATGTTCTTGTCGTAATGGATACTCTCTTGATTTTGATGGATATACTTGTATTGGTGGGTTACATTTTTGTTATAAGAGCTTCATTCTATTTCATTCGTATCTACATTTCGACTGTTTAGATCTGAATTCTTGGAAATGTCAACTTTTGCCATGTACTGCTACAATTATAGAATAACCGAACTGTCTAAATAAGTTTACATATTTATCAAAATAGATGATCGCTATTAAATGTTAACTGTATCGTTTGCCTGGAGACAACGACTTGTTTCTACCTATTTATTAAGCGATTGTTTGGCTCAGCCTCTTTATCAAAGTGACGACCTCTTCAAGGGCTTGGTGTTTGATGGTCTGTTGATGAGCTGTTTTCTTTAAACTCTTTGATTTGCCAATTTATCAATATTTTGTAACCATGAACACAACATGTTTGGTAGCCAATGAATGGACACTTTTCGCCTCCGGCAGAATTTGTGTTAAAAATTGGTAATGAATGGTATTATAGCGTTTTCTAATACTTGGATCTCAGACAAGGCTCCGGTAGGATTGACAAATAGTCAGTTAAAAGTCTGATAGATACATAGGTAAACTTTCTATAGAAGACTGTATGAAGAACACTGCTTCTGTATTTAGTAAAAACAGTGGCTTGAAGTATAATAAGTCGCTTTTCCTATTCTACATTGTAAAGTTTCTAGCAACGCAGTGCTGCAAACCCGTATACACATTTGTCTCTGTGGTGCTGGAACCTCAACCAGTTTGTACTTAATTGTTATAAAACTATTAGAATACTATTATATATTAGATATAGACGAATGTGCAACAACCACTCATGGCTGTCAACATGACTGTGTGAACACAATTGGTTCGTATGAGTGTACCTGTAGACGTGGGTACGCACTGGACTCTGATCTAAGAGCGTGCATTGGTGTGTATATCTGCAAAGTTTTAAATGGGGAGATTACACAAAAGCTATAACATTGCCTAGTAGGGAAGTCAATAAATATTACAAAAACATGTCATCGACATATTAAGTTTGATATTTCAAATTTAAAAATCAAATGTTCGTGATCAACTTTAGAGTATATGTCTTTTGCTTCTCAATTGTTGCTGCGGCGCTTCTCTTTTACGAAACGAGAACTTGTGCGAGTAATTGATATGCATAAATGATTCTTACATGCGTTCTACAAAATCCAACTATTTTGAAGTTTTTGAAACATACGTGTATAATATAACATTTTTGGTGTTAGATGTCGATGAATGTAAATTGGACAACGGTGGATGCTCAACCGATTGTGAAAACACCGTGGGTTCATACTACTGCACATGCCGAAGTGGCTATTATCTGCATGTTGACGGAATATCTTGCATCGGTAAGAACGTCGTATTTGTGGTATCATTACCATTATAACTGCAAAACAAGATAGAAGAAATAATAATTATAAATCTACAATATGGCTTGGTATGGTGTAAATATTTCAAAGAATATAGAAGTGCGTTATACGATAGAAACGGTGATAATAACCACATTGACTACACCAGCTTCTGGTTTCATCCATCTATACTCAAACGAAAAGACACAATACTCTTTTCTGTTGATAAATGTTTTAGCTGCATCGGTTGTTAAGACTTTGTATACGATAATTGTGTGATACTCGCTGGTTAGTGTGTTGAAATATTGATATAAATCGGTAAATATTGCGTAAAATCCCTATAGCCCCAGACCAGATTGATCAATATCACAGTTCGTGTGTTTTCTTTTTCATTTTGACACTTTTTGCCAAGTTCTGTTCGTATATAGAAATCGTTATTTTAAAATGAATTGTTGTCTCTTGTGTATACAATTTGTTAACCAGTCACACGTAACCACAATGAAAATATAACTTATGGTGTAAAGGAACATTCAAAAAGTCGTTTCGCATATTTGTCTATTCACAGACAAAGACGAATGCAGCCTGGGAACTTCAGAATGCTCTCATATATGTACAAACACGGAAGGCTCCTATGAATGTTCTTGTCGTAATGGATACTCTCTTGATTTTGATGGATATACTTGTATTGGTGGGTTACATTTTTGTTATAAGAGCTTCATTCTATTTCATTCGTATCTACATTTCGACTGTTTAGATCTGAATTCTTGGAAATGTCAACTTTTGCCATGTACTGCTACAATTGTAGAATAACCGAACTGTCTAAATAAGTTTACATATTTATCAAAATAGATGATCGCTATTAAATGTTAACTGTATCGTTTGCCTGGAGACAACGACTTGTTTCTACCTATTTATTACGCGATTGTTTGGCTCAGCCTCTTTATCAAAGTGACGTTTTCTTCAAGGTCTTGGTGTTTGCTGGTCTGTTGATGAGCTGTTTTCTTTAAACTCTTTGTTTTGCCAATTTATCAGTTTTTTGTTACCATGAACACAACATGTTTGGTAGCCAATGAATGGACACTTTTCGACTCCGGCAGAGTTTGTGTTAAAAATTGGTAATGAATGGTATTATAGCGTTTTCTAATACTTGGATCTCAGACAAGGCATCGGTAGGATTGACAAATAGTGAGTTAAAAGTCTGATAAATACATAGGTAAAATTTCTATAGAAGACTGTATGAAGAACATTGCTTCTGTTTTTTAGTAAAAACAGTGGTTTGAAGTATGATAAGTCGCTTTTCCTATTCTACATTGTAAAGCTTCAAGCAACGCAGTGCTGCAAACCCGCATACACATTTGTCTCTGTGGTGCTGGAACCTCAACCAGTTTGTACTTAATTGTTATAAAACTATTAGAATACTATTATATATTAGATATAGACGAATGTGCAACATCCACTCACGGCTGTCAACATGACTGTGTGAACACAATTGGTTCGTATGAGTGTACCTGTAGACATGGGTACGCACTGGACTCTGATCTAAGAGCGTGCATTGGTGTGTATATCTGCAAAGTTTTAAATGGGGAGATTACACAAAAGCTATAACATTGCCTAGTATTGGAAGTCAATAAATATTACAAAAAACATGTCATCGACATATTAGGTTTGATATTTCAAATTTAAAAATCAAATGTTCGTGATCAACTTTAGAGTATATGTTTTTTGCTTCTCAATTGTTGCTGCGGCGCCTCTCTTTTACGAAACAATAACTTGTGCGAGTAATTGATATGCATAAATGATTCTTACATGCGTTCTACAAAATCCAACTATTTTGAAGTTTTTGAAACATACGTGTATAATATAACATTGTTGGTGTTAGATGTCGATGAATGTAAATTGGACAACGGGGGATGCTCAACCGATTGTGAAAACACCGTGGGTTCATACTACTGCACATGCCGAAGTGGCTATTATCTGCATGTTGACGGAATATCTTGCATCGGTAAGAACGTCGTTTTTGTGGTATCATTACCATTATAACTGCAAAACAAGATAGAAGAAATAATAATTATAAATCTACAATATTGCTTGGTATGGTGTAAATATTTCAAAGAGTATAGAAGTGCGTTATACGATAGTAACGGTGATAATAACCACATTGACTACACCAGCTTCTGGATTCATCGATCTATACTCAAACGCAAAGACACAATACACTTTTCTGTTGATAAATGTTTTAGCTGCATCGGTTGTTCAGATTTTTTATACGATAATTGTGTGATACTCGCTGGTCACTGTGTTGAAATATTGATATAAATCGGTAAATATTGCGTAACATCCCTATAGCCCCAGACCAGATTGATACACATCAATATCACAGTTCGTGTGTTTTCGTTTTCATTTTGACACTTTTTGCCAAGTTCTGTTCGTATATAGAAATCGTTATTTTAAAATGAATTGTTGACTCTTGTGTATGCAATTTGTTAACCAGTCACACGTAACCACAATAAAAATATAACTTATGTTGTAAAGGAACATTCAAGAAGTCGTTTCGCATATTTGTCTATTCACAGACAAAGACGAATGCAGCCTGGGAACTTCAGAATGCTCTCATATATGTACAAACACGGAAGGCTCCTATGAATGTTCTTGTCGTAATGGATACTCTCTTGATTTTGATGGATATACTTGTATTGGTGGGTTACATTTTTGTTATAAGAGCTTCATTCTATTTCATTCGTATCTACATTTCGACTGTTTAGATCTGAATTCTTGGAAATGTCAACTTTTGCCATGTACTGCTACAATTATAGAATAACCGAACTGTCTAAATAAGTTTACATATTTATCAAAATAGATGATCGCTATTAAATGTTAACTGTATCGTTTGCCTGGAGACAACGACTTGTTTCTACCTATGTATTAAGCGATTGTTTGGCTCAGCCTCTTCATCAAAGTGACGTTTTTTTCAAGGGCTTGGTGTTTGATGGTCTGTTGATGAGCTGTTTTCTTTAAACTCTTTGTTTTGCCAATTTATCAGTTTGTTGTTACCATGAACACAACATGTTTGGTAGCCAATGAATGGACACTTTTCGCGTCCGGCAGAGTTTGTGTTAAAAATTGGTAATGAATGGCATTATAGCGTTTTCTAATACTTGGATCTCAGACAAGGCATCGGTAGGATTGACAAATAGTGAGTTAAAAGTCTGATAAATAAATAGGTAAAATTTCTATAGAAGACTGTATGAAGAACACTGCTTCTGTTTATAGTAAAAACAGTGGTTTGAAGTATAATAAGTCGCTTTTCCTATTCTACATTGTAAAGTTTCTAGCAACGCAGTGCTGCAAACCCGTATACACATTTGTCTCTGTGGTGCTGGAACCTCAACCAGTTTGTACTTGATTGTTATAAAACTATTAGAATACTATTATATATTAGATATAGACGAATGTGCAACAACCACTCACGGCTGTCAACATGACTGTGTGAACACAATTGGTTCGTATGAGTGTACCTGTAGACGTGGGTACGCACTGGACTCTGATCTAAGAGCGTGCATTGGTGTGTATATCTGCACAGTTTTAAATGGGGAGATTACACAAAAGCTATAACATTGCCTAGTAGTGGAAGTCAATAAATATTACAAAAACATGTCATCGACATATTAAGTTTGATATTTCAAATTTAAAAATCAAATGTTCGTGATCAACTTTAGAGTATATGTCTTTTGCTTCTCAATTGTTGCTGCGGCGCTTCTCTTTTACGAAACGAGAACTTGTGCGAGTAATTGATATGCATAAATGATTATTACATGCGTTCTACAAAATCCAACTATTTTGAAGTTTTTGAAACATACGTGTATAATATAACATTTTTGGTGTTAGATGTCGATGAATGTAAATTGGACAACGGGGGATGTTCAACCGATTGTGAAAACACCGAGGGTTCATACTACTGCACATGCCGAAGTGGCTATTATCTGCGTGTTGACGGAATATCTTGCATCGGTAAGAACGTCGTTTTTGTGGTATCATTACCATTATAACTGCAAAACAAGATAGAAGAAATAATAATTATAAATCTACAATATTGCTTGGTATGGTGTAAATATTTCAAAGAATATAGAAGTGCGTTATACGATAGAAACGGTGATAATAACCACATTGACTACACCAGCTTCTGGTTTCATCGATCTATACTCAAACGCAAAGACACAATACACTTTTCTGTTGATAAATGTTTTAGCTGCATCGGTTGTTAAGATTTTTTATACGATAATTGTGTGATACTCGCTGGTCACTGTGTTGAAATATTGATATAAATCGGTAAATATTTCGTAACATCCCTATAGCCCCAGACCAGATTGATACACATCAATATCACAGTTCGTGTGTTTTCTTTTTCATTTTGACACTTTTTGCCAAGTTCTGTTCGTATATAGAAATCGTTATTTTAAAATGAATTGTTGACTCTTGTGTATACAATTTGTTAACCAGTCACACGTAACCACAATAAAAATATAACTTATGGTGTAAAGGAACATTCAAGAAGTCTTTTCGCATATTTGTCTATTCACAGACAAAGACGAATGCAGCCTGGGAACTTCAGAATGCTCTCATATACATGTATGTACAAACACGGAAGGCTCCTATGAATGTTCTTGTCGTAATGGATACTCTCTTGATTTTGATAGATATACTTGTATTGGTGGGTTACATTTTTGTTATAAGAGCTTCATTCTATTTCATTCGTATCTACATTTCGACTGTTTAGATCTGAATTCTTGGAAATGTCAACTTTTGCCATGTACTGCTACAATTATAGAATAACCGAACTGTCTAAATAAGTTTACATATTTATCAAAATAGATGATCGCTATTAAATGTTAACTGTATCGTTTGCCTGGAGACAACGACTTGTTTCTACCTATTTATTAAGCGATTGTTTGGCTCAGCCTCTTTATCAAAGTGACGTTTTCTTCAAGGGCTTGGTGTTTGATGGTCTGTTGATGAGCTGTTTTCTTTAAACTCTTTGTTTTGCCAATTTATCAGTTTTTTGTTACCATGAACACAACATGTTTGGTAGCCAATGAATGGACACTTTTCGCCTCCGGCAGAGTTTGTGTTAAAAATTGGTAATGAATGGTATTATAGCATTTTCTAATACTTGGATCTCAGACAAGGCTCCGGTAGGATTGACAAATAGTGAGTTAAAAGTCTGATAAATACATAGGTAAACTTTCTATAGAAGACTGTATGAAGAACACTGCTTCTGTTTATAGTAAAAACAGTGGTTTGAAGTATAATAAGTCGCTTTTCCTATTCTACATTGTAAAGTTTCTAGCAACGCAGTGCTGCAAACCCGTATACACATTTGTCTCTGTGGTGCTGGAACCTCAACCAGTTTGTACTTGATTGTTATAAAACTATTAGAATACTATTATATATTAGATATAGACGAATGTGCAACAACCACTCACGGCTGTCAACATGACTGTGTGAACACAATTGGTTCGTATGAGTGTACCTGTAGACGTGGGTACGCACTGGACTCTGATCTAAGAGCGTGCATTGGTGTGTATATCTGCAAAGTTTTAAATGGGGAGATTACACAAAAGCTATAACATTGCCTAGTAGTGGAAGTCAATAAATATTACAAAAACATGTCATCGACATATTAAGTTTGATATTTCAAATTTAAAAATCAAATGTTCGTGATCAACTTTAGAGTATATGTCTTTTGCTTCTCAATTGTTGCTGCGGCGCTTCTCTTTTACGAAACGAGAACTAACATGCGTTCTACAAAATCCAACTATTTTGAAGTTTTTGAAACATACGTGTATAATATAACATTTTTGGTGTTAGATGTCGATGAATGTAAATTGGACAACGGGGGATGCTCAACCGATTGTGAAAACACCGTGGGTTCATACTACTGCACATGCCGAAGTGGCTATTATCTGCATGTTGACGGAATATCTTGCATCGGTAAGAACGTCGTTTTTGTGGTATCATTACCATTATAACTGCAAAACAAGATAGAAGAAATAATAATTATAAATCTACAATATTGCTTGATATGCTGTAAATATTTCAAAGAATTTAGAAGTGCGTTATACGATAGTAACAGTGATAATAACCACATTGACTACACCAGCTTCTGGTTTCATCGATCTGTACTCAAACGAAAAGACACAATACACTTTTCTGTTGATAAATGTTTTAGCTGCATCGGTTGTTAAGATTTTTTATACGATAATTGTGTGATACTCGCTGGTCACTGTGTTGAAATATTGATATAAATCGGTAAATATTGCGTAACATCCCTATAGCCCCAGACCAGATTGATACACATCAATATCACAGTTCGTGTGTTTTCTTTTTCATTTTGACACTTTTTGCCAAGTTCTGTTCGTATATAGAAATCGTTATTTTAAAATGAATTGTTGACTCTTGTGTATACAATTTGTTAACCAGTCACACGTAACCACAATAAAAATATAACTTATGGTGTAAAGGAACATTCAAGAAGTCGTTTCGCATATTTGTCTATTCACAGACAAAGACGAATGCAGCCTAGGAACTTCAGAATGCTCTCATATATGTACAAACACGGAAGGCTCCTATGAATGTTCTTGTCGTAATGGATACTCTCTTGATTTTGATGGATATACTTGTATTGGTGGGTTACATTTTTGTTATAAGAGCTTCATTCTATTTCATTCGTATCTACATTTCGACTGTTTAGATCTGAATTCTTGGAAATGTCAACTTTTGCCATGTACTGCTACAATTATAGAATAACCGAACTGTCTAAATAAGTTTACATATTTATCAAAATAGATGATCGCTATTAAATGTTAACTGTATCGTTTGCCTGGAGACAACGACTTGTTTCTACCTATTTATTAAGCGATTGTTTGGCTCAGCCTCTTTATCAAAGTGACGAATTCTTCAAGGGCTTGGTGTTTGATGGTCTGTTGATGAGCTGTTTTCTTTAAACTCTTTGATTTGCCAATTTATCAATATTTTGTAACCATGAACACAACATGTTTGGTAGCCAATGAATGGACACTTTTCGCCTCCGGCAGAATTTGTGTTAAAAATTGGTAATGAATGGTATTATAGCGTTTTCTAATACTTGGATCTCAGACAAGGCTCCGGTAGGATTGACAAATAGTCAGTTAAAAGTCTGATAGATACATAGGTAAACTTTCTATAGAAGACTGTATGAAGAACATTGCTTCTGTATTTAGTAAAAACAGTGGCTTGAAGTATAATAAGTCGCTTTTCCTATTCTACATTGTAAAGTTTCTAGCAACGCAGTGCTGCAAACCCGTATACACATTTGTCTCTGTGGTGCTGGAACCTCAACCAGTTTGTACTTAATTGTTATAAAACTATTAGAATACTATTATATATTAGATATAGACGAATGTGCAACAACCACTCACGGCTGTCAACATGACTGTGTGAACACAATTGGTTCGTATGAGTGTACCTGTAGACGTGGGTACGCACTGGACTCTGATCTAAGAGCGTGCATTGGTGTGTATATCTGCAAAGTTTTAAATGGGGAGATTACACAAAAGCTATAACATTGCCTAGTAGGGAAGTCAATAAATATTACAAAAACATGTCATCGACATATTAAGTTTGATATTTCAAATTTAAAAATCAAATGTTCGTGATCAACTTTAGAGTATATGTCTTTTGCTTCTCAATTGTTGCTGCGGCGCTTCTCTTTTACGAAACGAGAACTTGTGCGAGTAATTGATATGCATAAATGATTCTTACATGCGTTCTACAAAATCCAACTATTTTGAAGTTTTTGAAACATACGTGTATAATATAACATTTTTGGTGTTAGATGTCGATGAATGTAAATTGGACAACGGGGGATGCTCAACCGATTGTGAAAACACCGTGGGTTCATACTACTGCACATGCCGAAGTGGCTATTATCTGCATGTTGACGGAATATCTTGCATCGGTAAGAACGTCGTATTTGTGGTATCATTACCATTATAACTGCAAAACAAGATAGAAGAAATAATAATTATAAATCTACAATATTGCTTGGTATGGTGTAAATATTTCAAAGAATATAGAAGTGCGTTATACGATAGTAACG
Organism: Mactromeris polynyma; assembly: GCA_032209605.1. NCBI lineage: Eukaryota > Metazoa > Mollusca > Bivalvia > Venerida > Mactridae > Mactromeris > Mactromeris polynyma. The sequence goes on from JASFXZ010000028.1 coordinate 793,482, forward strand.
GTGATAATAACCACATTGACTACACCAGCTTCTGGTTTCATCCATCTATACTCAAACGAAAAGACACAATACTCTTTTCTGTTGATAAATGTTTTAGCTGCATCGGTTGTTAAGACTTTGTATACGATAATTGTGTGATACTCGCTGGTTAGTGTGTTGAAATATTGATATAAATCGGTAAATATTGCGTAAAATCCCTATAGCCCCAGACCAGATTGATCAATATCACAGTTCGTGTGTTTTCTTTTTCATTTTGACACTTTTTGCCAAGTTCTGTTCGTATATAGAAATCGTTATTTTAAAATGAATTGTTGTCTCTTGTGTATACAATTTGTTAACCAGTCACACGTAACCACAATGAAAATATAACTTATGGTGTAAAGGAACATTCAAAAAGTCGTTTCGCATGTGTGTCTATTCACAGACAAAGACGAATGCAGCCTAGGAACTTCAGAATGCTCTCATATATGTACAAACACGGAAGGCTCCTATGAATGTTCTTGTCGTAATGGATACTCTCTTGATTTTGATGGATATACTTGTATTGGTGGGTTACATTGTTGTTATAAGAGCTTCATTCTATTTCATTCGTATCTACATTTCGACTGTTTAGATCTGAATTCTTGGAAATGTCAACTTTTGCCATGTACTGCTACAATTATAGAATAACCGAACTGTCTAAATAAGTTTACATATTTATCAAAATAGATGATCGCTATTAAATGTTAACTGTATCGTTTGCCTGGAGACAACGACTTGTTTCTACCTACATGTATTTATTAAGCGATTGTTTGGCTCAGCCTCTTTATCAAAGTGACGTTTTCTTCAAGGGCTTGGTGTTTGATGGTCTGTTGATGAGCTGTTTTCTTTAAACTCTTTGTTTTGCCAATTTATCAGTTTTTTGTTACCATGAACACAACATGTTTGGTAGCCAATGAATGGACACTTTTCGCCTCCGATAGAGTTTGTGTTAAATATTGGTAATGAATGGTATTATAGCGTTTTCTTATACTTGGATCTCAGACAAGGCTCCGGTAGGATTGACAAATAGTGAGTTAAAAGTCTGATAAATACATAGGTAAACTTTCTATAGAAGACTGTATGAAGAACATTGCTTCTGTTTTTTAGTAAAAACAGTGGTTTGAAGTATGATAAGTCGCTTTTCCTATTCTACATTGTAAAGTTTCTAGCAACGCAGTGCTGCAAACCCGTATACACATTTGTCTCTGTGGTGCTGGAACCTCAACCTGTTTGTACTTAATTGTTATAAAACTATTAGAATACTATTATATATTAGATATAGACGAATGTGCAACAACCACTCACGGCTGTCAACATGACTGTGTGAACACAATTGGTGCGTATGAGTGTACCTGTAGACGTGGGTACGCACTGGACTCTGATCTAAGAGCGTGCATTGGTGTGTATATCTGCAAAGTTTTAAAAGGGGAGATTACACAAAAGCTATAACATTGCCTAGTAGTTGAAGTCAATAAACATTACAAAAAACATGTCATCGACATATTAACTTTGATATTTCAAATTTAAAAATCAAATGTTCGTGATCAACTTTAGAGTATATGTCTTTTGCTTCAATTGTTGCTGCGGCGCCTCTCTTTTTACGAAACGATAACTTGTGCGAGTAATTGATATGCATAAATGATTCTTACATGCGTTCTACAAAATCCAACTATTTTGAAGTTTTTGAAACATACGTGTATAATATAACATTTTTGGTGTTAGATGTCGATGAATGTAAATTGGACAACGGGGGATGCTCAACCGATTGTGAAAACACCGTGGGTTCATACTACTGCACATGCCGAAGTGGCTATTATCTGCATGTTGACGGAATATCTTGCATCGGTAAGAACGTCGTTTTTGTGGTATCATGTCCATTATAACTGCAAAACAAGATAGAAGAAATAATAATTATAAATCTACAATATTGCTTGGTATGGTGTAAATATTTCAAAGAATATAGAAGTGCGTTATACGATAGTAACGGTGACAATAACCACATTGACTACACCAGCTTCTGGTTTCATCGATCTATACTCAAATGCCAAGATACTATACACTTTTATGTTGATAAATGTTTCAGCTGCATCGGTTGTTAAGCTTTTTATACCATGATTGTGTGATACTCGCTGGTCAGTGTGTTAAATATTGAGATAAATCAGTAAATATTGCGTATCATCCCTATAGCCCCAGACCAGATGGATACACATCAATATCACAGTTCGTGTGTTTTCCTTTTCATTTTGACATTTTTTGCCAAATTCTGTTCGTATATAGAAATCGTTATTTTAAAATGAATTGTTATCTCTTGTGTATACAATTTGTTAACCAGTCACACGTAATCACAATAAAAATATAACTTATGGTGTAAAGGAACATTCAAGAAGTCGTTTCGCATATTTGTCTATTCACAGACAAAGACGAATGCAGCCTGGGAACTTCAGAATGCTCTCATATATGTACAAACACGGAAGGCTCCTATGAATGTTCTTGTCATAATGGATACTCTCTTGATTTTGATGGATATACTTGTATTGGTGGGTTACATTTTTGTTATAAGAGCTTCATTCTATTTCATTCGTATCTACATTTCGACTGTTTAGATCTGAATGCTCTATTTAAATTCTTGGAAATGTCAACTTTTGCCATGTTCTGCTACAATTATAGACTAATCGAACTCTCTAGATTAGTTTACATATTTATCAAAATAGCTGATCGCTATTAATGTTAACTGTATCGTTTGCCTGGAGACAATAACTTGTTTCTACCTATTTATTAAGCGATTGGTTGCCTCAGCCTCTTAATTACAGTGACGTTTCTTCAAGGGCTTGGTGTTTGATGGTCTGTTGATGAGCTGTTTTCTTTAAACCTTTTGTTGTGTCAATATATCTGTTTTTGTTACCATGAACACAACATGTTTGGTAGCAAATGAATGGACATTATTCGGCTCCGGCACGCTGGTCACTGTTTTGAACCATTGGTATAAATCGGTAAATATTGGGCGCAATATTGCGTAACCTCCCTTTAAACCCAGATCAATTTTAGGCAATGAAATGTTCGCATCCTTTTTAATTTTCAGAATAATAGGGTCATCATTGAAGCCTGAGTGTGTATCTTTCGTCGCCTTGTCTATGTATTGGTCAGTTATGTTGTAATCCATTGCAGCACACTCTTTGCTGATAGTTATATAGTCTGCTGTTATAGTGTCCGCACCTGTTTTAGTAGCATTATAACGTAGTACTAATAACTATAATCATACTTTTTAACCGAATTTATATCACCAGATAAGTCCTTGAATTATTTACGGCATCTTACAAAGCTCTAAAGGCAGAAAGAATGAAGTCTTGTAATTTTACCAGTATTTGACATTTTTCTTTGTAAGTTTGCATGCTGTCTGCAACGTTGTATTCTTCGCTTATGCAAAACGTATGTGTTTCTGTAGTAATCTCCATAATGTCGTTAAAAAACCCTCTGCCTGGCGTATAATTCGTAAGAACCTATGCATTTTAGACGTTGTCTCAAATTCTATATATATTCCAATTACAGCGCTTAGACTTTCCATAAGTGCGGTATTTGGTGCTCGGGTGGGCTGCCAGATACTCTGTAATACGTTTTCAAAAATTAAATGTCAATTAATCTTTTTCCCATTCAAGGCGAAATACATTGACTTCTCATGAGACATCAAAAACCGGTAAATCTTTTGTTGACAATTACACCATAAATCCACAGATTCCCACGTCCAGAAGACTATGTATTCCAAATTCAAGAACCAATTCGATGACCTTTGCTGCTGCACCTGTTACGAGTTAAACAGCCTCTACTGCAATTTTTGCAGCTTCTAAAATGAGTTTTGCAAACTCAAAACCCGCTTCAACGATAAGAACAATTCCTTTAATACTGTAACTCTCAAAGCCACTCGTGGGGTATCTTCCAGTCTGTGTCACTGTTATTGCAGCTTATGCGATGTCAAATGTAATATAGCTATTCTTACAAATGCAATTGCAATTTCCAAAACAACGCATGCAAGTGTTCTCAATACCCTACACACGTCATTGGCAAGATAATTTCTTACCATTTATGCTTTCTGGCAATTTATTTTTGGTTTGATTTATGTTGGATTTAGTGATGTTTCACTGATTCAAACAAATCATGTCTTTCACAAGCGGTGTATTTTGTTATCAATTATGAACACATTTTACAATGACTAAAAAAGTTAATATTATGTAATGCTCTCTTTTTATATGCGATTCAACTTTAAGATGCAGGTATCAATCTAGTGTGGATATAGTCAGGTTATTCTCACACTAGGGGTTAGCTGTATTATTTTCCTGATAATTAATATTCTGTACATTGTTAAGACCTTTTAAGAGCACCACTTAGGTCTATTTTTTCTTGAAGCGTTAATTAGCTTGAAGTTACCATCAGCTAACCAGTTATTGAATACATTATTAAATATATATTATATTAATTAGACACGGATGAATGCCTAGGGACGTTTGTTGAAGTTCGATGTAAACATGTTTGCAATAACTTTATTGGCGGATATAACTGTAGTTGTTACGAAGGGTATAACCTAGATAGTGATGGACATTCATGTAACGGTAAGTACTTCAGGTTTTCTTAAGATGTTTACCTACTTATGAAATTAAGTAAAACGTATTACATCAGATCAATGGTGACATCCATATTGATTAAAAAGATACAGTTGAACAAATTGTTGAAATTATGTTTTTTATTTGATTTTCATTTCATAGAAAAAAAACAAATGATGTAGGAGCGACTAGATTCTTTTCATGACTGCTTTGAACAATGTTAAAGAAACGTTTCCTTTATAATGTCCAGATATTGAAGAATGTGTCATTGATAATGGTGGATGCGCCCATCAATGCAAAAATTATGATGGATCATATCAATGCATCTGTAATGAAGGCTATATTGGCAGCGGTAGCTTTGGTCAATGTAAAGATGTAAATGAATGCGACACAAACAATGCTGAATGCGAACAAAACTGTACCAACACGGATGGCTCTTTCTTGTGCAAATGTCTGGCAGGATATAAGCTAGACACTGATGGCCAGCATTGTAACGATACAGACGAGTGTGATAAGGACAATGCAGGATGCGACCACCATTGTGTCAACACAATTGGAACTTTTAACTGCGTGTGTTTTCCGGGCTATATTATTGAAGAAGATGTTCAGCAATGTTCAGACATAAATGAATGTGAAGTTAACAACGGTAGTTGTGAGCAGCAATGCAACAACATAGTTGGTTCATTTCTGTGTGATTGTGATGAGGGTTTCAAACTTGGTGCTAATGGCTTCGATTGTATTGATATTGATGAATGCAATATTGGCAATGGAAATTGCAGTCAAACCTGCATAAATACACTATCGTCTTTTTCATGTGGCTGTAATGAAGGATACGAGCTTGCGCAAGACGGCTTCTACTGTTTTGATAATGATGAATGTCAGGCAAATAGTTCGCTCTGTGAACATCAATGCACAAACACACACGGATCTTTTACATGCAGCTGTAGGAATGGGTATACACTAGCCATTGACGGAAGAAAGTGTTCGGATATTGACGAATGTTCAACAGATAATGGAGACTGCGAGTACGAATGCACGAATGCAGACGGTACATACACCTGCTCTTGTCCGGTAGGATACATCTTGGCCGATGGTGGTTTGACCTGCTTGGACTTTGACGAATGTGATGAAAACAAAGGTGGCTGTGAACATGTTTGTACCGATAATGAGGGATCGTTTGAATGCAGCTGTCTTTCCGGTTATAAACTCACTGGACAGTCACAGTGCATCGATATTGACGAATGCAATTCTACACAACACGGATGTGATCATGACTGCATTAATATCGAGGGAACTTATAATTGTAATTGCTCTGCAGGCTATTTCCTAGACGATGATCTTCATCAATGTTCAGACATTGATGAATGTGAAACTAATAATGGTGGCTGTAAACAACAATGTATAAACACACAAGGCTCATTTCTGTGTGGTTGTGACGAGGGGTACCAACTTCATTCCAATCGTCTTGAATGTTCGGATATCGATGAATGTGATATAAACAACGGAGGATGTGACCAAAACTGCACCAATGTCGAGGGGACATTCATATGTTCCTGTATATCAGGATTTATCTTAGCTGATGACATTGTTCACTGTTTGGATATAGAAGAATGTGCTGATAACAACGGCGGTTGTGAACACCTATGTACCAATAGTCAGGGTTCATTTGAATGTAGTTGTATTTTCGGTTATGTACTCATTGGACAGTCACATTGCATCGATGTTGACGAATGCAGTTCTACACAACACGGCTGTGAGCACGACTGCATAAATACCGAGGGAACCTATAAATGCAGTTGCTCTCCAGGATATTTTCTAGAAGATGATCTTTATCAATGTTCAGACATTGACGAATGTGAAACTAATAATGGCGGTTGTGAACAACAATGTATAAACACACAAGGCTCATTTATGTGTGGTTGTGACGAGGGGTACGAGTTATTTCATCAAGGCCATGTTTGTCTGGGTATGAAACTATTTCTTTATCGATTGATTTGATTTTTGATGATTAATTAATACCATATAATGTAGTATTTATGCCAAGGCAAACCAGAAGTTAAGGCTAATGAATAGCCACCAATAACATTATGTTTATCGTTACTGTCATTCGAGCCGATTTTGTGACGGCTTTTTATATGTTATTATTGATATAATTAAATGCAATCTAAATACGTGACAGTAGTGACCAAATACTTAAATGACGTTATGCGATAAACTTATAATACAGTTATGTAATTGTGTAAGTATATTAAAGTACAGTGCACTCCATAGCAACATTCTTTGGAAGTCACAAATATTGACGTCCTTTTAGGGGTTGTTTAGCCTATGCAGTTAAATAAATTATAAAGTTTTGCAACTAGACAAATTGACATCGTTGTTGAAAATTGTTTGATTCAAGCGAAAGTCAAGCTCGAGAAATTGCACGATAGTTTGTATGTTTACGTACCATATTATCAGTTATCGCTCTGCAGGTCATGGTGAGAAAATGTTCCAAACGTTTGTCATGATGAACTTCGTTTCCAGTCCTTTGACTAAGAATAAGAGTTCTGATGATTTTACAACCAATGGGGTCCAAGAGTCTGTAAGTTTGGATTGTTTTAAGCGAAAATAGGTTCTACTAAAAGTCATTGTGCATTTTTGTTTGTATTTTTATTGTCTTTTAACTTTTAATCTGTTTCATGTACAAAAATCCCACAGTCTGTAAGCTTAGATTGTTTTAAGATCACATATGTTCTACTATACATGTATAAGCTATTTAGTACCCTTTTGTGTTTTATTGTCTTAGTCGTTAGTTACAAATTCATCATTTTATCCTTATACGAGTATGTGACAGCTACGAAGATAAAGATGTTCTAATGTATTGGTTATAATTATTTTTTTACTGGAACTATTTTATTTTGTAACATTATATCAAAAATGTTCATGGTAGTATGATGTTTAATTTTCTTTGATTTATAGTATCAGTCACTGTGTATTTTAGCTTGAGGAATTATATAACAACTACACATCAATAGGTGTGAAAACATTTGTACAGACATTAAGGTAAATCATAATATTGTATTGAATTAACGTAAACCAACATCCTTATCACTTTCCATTCTTATTTAATTATCGCTTCGTTGCTTCGATATTTGATATTTAATATGTATTTAACGACTATCATTCAGCACTTCAGTCACAATGGGTGTCAGGTCGCTGAGAACATAGTTTGGTCATAGTCGAATGACAACTAAATAATACTATTGATATGTTCGAATTTTTACTTCACCAAGATGCCTAACTAACATCCATCTTGTCTTGTTAAGAAGTCGGTAGAGCGCATGACAACTGATACGTTGAGTGTTAGATTGCACCACCCACAGGGCGTTCACTAAAATACATTACGCCACTTATTTTCCATAGTTGGTTACAGTTTTTAGAAATATACAGAACATTGCAAACATAGAAACACTGTGTTGACAAATATTAGCTCACCCGGTTTAATTAATGAATACAGCACTCGACTGTCTATCGTAAGGGGCTAGGTTCGAACCCAAAGTGAGGCTTATGTTCAATTTGACAATGCAACCGAAAACTAAGACTTATTGTCCTCCACCTAGTAGATTTAGAAAATAATAGAATAGTCGTTAATCACGAACACATGTAAGTTAAATTGAACTAATAATATGAGACTTACAAACGGCATAGAACGCAAAAATAACGAGTTCAAAATTAATGTTCATCGTAGTCCAATGAAATACAGGTGGAAACAGCTACGATTATTATCACAAATCGGGTTTTACAGGACTGTAAAAAACAAGGTCGAGGCGAACTATACAGTTGTGTATGACGAATCAGATTCAGCAAATTTGGCGAGAGCTACCATGAATCTTGCTGTGGGTACACAGTTAAACTACCAAGGCACCCATGTTGCGGTCCGGTCCTGTAAGTATAAATATGCATTTAATTCAGTACTAGCACATGTTTACAGTTATTGGCTATAATGCCAATATTAAATAATCTAGTAAAAAACTTCACATCTGTTTATGTCGTAATTATGTTATCAACAATTTACCCTAAATGTATGTAATCATCACTTTGGTATTTAATTTTAACATTAAGATGATTTTAATCACGGTTGTATAAAAGGGTTCTCTATTATTTGGTATGTATGTTGTTTGATGTTGTATTGAAAATGTTACATTCTGGTTTAATTTGCACTAATTTTTGGACTTAGATTTGCCTGAAAACGTTGCAAATGAATGCCACGTGTTAGAAACATTAATGGAAGGGTGTGAGGAAGGACATCGATGTGAAGTAACAGCTGACGGCCCTTCATGTCTGTGAGTTTTATTGATTCTTAAATGATATTTACACCAATATCTGTAATAAGTGATCGGTATTTATGTTATTCAAAACATCTAAATATAAGGAAGTGTTTCCGGGAACGATAAGAAGAAATACAGAAATACATACCTCTTTAAGCACAGTTACTCAGTCGAATAAAACATGTACATGGCTGTGCATTTTTATCAGTAAACATATTTGAAATAGACATTATTTGCTATTTGATATGATTGAATTTAAATAAAAATGACAATTTTCAGTCAGTCTTATGATCAAAAGAGTATTTTTTATCAATTAATGATTTATCAAGTATCGTCTATCTGCTTGATGAAAGTAAAACATATGCAGTTGTTAAAAGTTTAATTGTTATTATTTGATGTTTTGAAGATGTTTTGATATGAATTGTGTTTTGTAATACTATTATTTCAGGACGGAGAAGAATGATCCTCCTAGATGTAAGTAAACTAGTTAATAGTGTCATTAATCTGAACATTAACCCTAGACTGGACCAAACGCCTCATTTATATCATGTGTATCAATTCATTCAGGGTTGACAATCACATAAACAATATGCTTATTTGAGTCACTGCCGTGTCAAATTCCGTCTAAAAACAGTACACAATTTTGTGGCGGTGTGCGCTATTCTTAAACTGTCCTTTTTGCACAACTTTGCAGTTGTCAATAATAATAAAACGTGGCTTATAACTACTGCATACCAAAACAACGTGATTTCTAGCACAAACTGTTAAAGTATTGTCTATTGTGATGCGATCAGAAAACAGCGTTTTGCTCCTTTGATTTCAGGTAGCATGGCCAAAATGGATAGCTTGAAATGCGACATAGCTTAGATTTGCTTCTGTAATGAACAACAAATCGTCCGTCTGTATCAATACATGTTTAATAAATCGTTAATGTCCCGTCCATAATATGGGTATAATGTGTGTTTTTAATTTATCATCTCTGCAAAAACGATACGCATGTTTGAGGACGATCGTGTACATGAGTCAGATAGCTGTTAGTTTTCTTTTCTCTTGGTTTTAAAATTGTTATATTTCAATATGTTTGTCGGCGACAGCCATGAAAAAAACATAAAATCATTATTACATGTAGTTTCGAATAAATAAAACCTGCCCATATGAATACCAATAACCTGACAGTACATACAGCTTGCATTATTATTGATACAGAAATTGCGTTCATTTTTTATAAAGATACAAGAGTGTTTTACATACTGGTATTATCAATATTCGTACTACGGAGTTATCAGCAGTGAAAGGTACAATAGGACTTCCAATTTAAGGCTGAAGAGAGTGACTAAGTTTCACTGACCAGTTTTCATTGTACAAACTGAACAGCTCTCATTGTACAAACGCTAATTATTACGGTATAGCAATGTATGATTTAAAATCGCCCAGTTTTAGTATCACTGTATCAATGTATTAGTTTAAAGTTTATGTTTTATTTTACAGCAAACTACTTGGTGTTTATCGTACCTACTACCGGAGGTTTTGTTTTGTGTGTGACCGCGGCATGTGTAGTATTTTGTGTTGTTCGAATTAGAAAACAAAGAGCGAAGAAAAACAAAAGGTAGTTTCATTATTCAATTTTATGCAGTAAAACGTTTTATGAGATCTACCTAATGACTAGCTGAAAGATATACCGTTGTATTATTAATCAAGGAATTTCATTCGATCCATATTGAAAACTGCACGAAAATTTGACCAATGACATGCATCTCATTGTGCGAGTTGGTGTTTGTTTCTGACTTCAACTGAAGAGTATAATGGTTAAAAGAAAGAGAATAAGTTGCTACATCCAACGTCACATACATAAGACAGTACCTCTCCATACAGACCTCCGGGAAAATAACAACACATTCATCGGTCATTAGTGTGCGAATTAATATTCAAGATAAATGAAATATTGACAGGTAATTATTATATGTATGCAGTGAAGTGATGAGAGAATGTACACTGTGGATTTCGAAGTTGAGTCAAGACATGTAAATATAATAATGACCTCTTTGTTTTTCAAAGAAAGACAATATCTGGAATGAAATTCAACATCTTCGATATTGTAATTAGATTCCTTTCTATTGTATTTTTTAGGAAATGTTCTGATTTGCAAAGACGAAGTGGTTCAATCCCAGACTTAAGTGATGGTAATACATTTTAACAAACATTTGATTGCCAAATAACATGTCAAACTAAATCCAATCGTTGCTATAAATGTGAAAGAAGGACATACATTTCATAGTTAAATAACAATTAAACTGGTAGTAAAGATAGTAATGACTTTCTTTAGATAGCACACCATGAAGAGACATACATTGTACAATGTATATACAACAAAAATAGCTTTATCTTTGAAGAATTATTTTGCAGTAGTGAGCTTGTTACCGTGTGATTGGATTGACAACTAGTGCCAACTTATTCTAGTTTAACTACGTTAATCTGCACCATGCTGTAAAAACGAGTAACGACAGTTTTTGTCATCAGTACTCAGGGACGTAGGGGGTATATGTGAAGTGTGGACCGACCAAACAGTTGAAGTTTGTCCGGGCCGTTGTGGCCTACATATGGACCAGAGCTGTTACAGTGTGTAAAACCCATAGCGAAAATGGCTTTACTAAAGAGCGAACAAGCCTTCTACGATACTTTAACGAACGAATTGACAAATTAAACATATCAGGAAATTATGCGTACTTGCAAGCCTGCTTACGTATAGGTCTCTTTGCGTCTGGCATGTCCTCTGAATAGTGAGAGTGTGCAAACTTGATATTTGTAATCAATATAATTGTCTTGTGTATGTGGCGTTCCCCGTAGTTACGTATTCTCTCTGTTTTTATACAGCAAAGACAGAAATATAAACTGATGCACAGATTGCCAAGACAGCAATCAGTAGTAAGTTCTATAAATGAGAATAAACTAAGAACACACCTCAATGTAGCGACACCTATCAGAATAAAAGAGAGAATAAGTTGCTACAGGGAACGCCACCATCATAAGAGCATGCCCTTCACACAGACCTCCGTGAATAAAACAGTGCATAAAACACTAGGCATCTGAGGAGGTGCAAGGGTAAATACGCAATGGAACAGGGGCACAATGAATGGCCTGGTAGACCATAAGGGATAACTAAGGAGCATTAATGAAAGAAATAGAGTGGTTTATTTGATGAAATACATCACAGGACAAGTGAGAAAATAACATGAACACTATATCAATTGAAAGACTTGCACAAGGGGAAAGGGAAATTTAACATACATATAACACATAAATAGACATAATAACCATACAGAGATTTACAGCTTTGGAACAGTCTGTAAAATATTGGAAGTTTAATCGATGTAACAGCTAGCTAACCTCACACTTAATCGCTAAATGGTCGTTGGTTTCCTACATAACTTTACATAAATTGACTAAATAGGCAGAAACTAATCATTAAAAGCAATTTACCATTACGTACACAACAACACACAGTGTCTTTATAATCAAGCATAAAGAAACAGGCAGCCTCAGTATAAACTTGCACTTAGCTAAATTGTGTATGTGGCGTTCCAACAGAATGCGAAATTACCAAAAAAATGTTAAATCAATAACTTAATGTAAATTGAAACGGAAAATATAGTTTATAAATATATTAAATATGAAAATGTTGTATGAAAACCAGATGAACATAATATTGTTTGTCTAATATCTGTGTCTGAAAGAAGACCTATGGGTTATTTCACAATTTTTCTAGTGAGTAGTGTTGTTAGTCAACACCTCGGAAAATTGCCCGGTGTTGGAAATAAGAAGATACTAGGTGTTATGTAACAGTCACGAACATTTGTATTGCTTTAATCAGATACATCGATATGTAACATGAATGAGTGATTTCACGACTGATACAGTAAGTAATGATGAACTACATTGAAACAGACTACATTTATACTGTATATGATTAATCTCACTACGGCGTTATCTTTATTCAATCTCCTACGAATCCATCTCCCATTACAGGTATCGGAGTTACTAAAGTGTAGCATAATCGGATGACCTACAGTCGTAACATCTCGACAAATGGGTATGTTACCTTCAGATTATAATAAGTTGCTTGCTTCAGATTGTGCCGACCATCTTTTTACATCAATTTATCATCTGTAGTATTTGGAACACTTTGTCCTGATTTCGTTCACTGTCTGATTGTTATCGTAACAGCCAAGTTTAAACATGGATGTTAATTATAAACGTTTACAAATGTATTTTTTTCAAATTATTTAATGCCAGAAACCTTATAGGTGTACACACACAATTTAAGACCGAAACTCAGACTATTATTTTAACATTTACTCCTATAATATTGTAACATTAAACTTTTGATTAAGCATGGCAAAAGTGTAGAATGGGAAAAAACAATTATTCAGACAAAATGTCCTTCATTTAGTTTAATCATAGTGTGGGATTCAGTGTTAAATTGTTTCCAAATAAAACCCCAGCACGCCTCCTACCCTTACACACGGTCTACAACTTACGGACAACGGATTATATTGACATCATATTAATAAAGAGTAACAACAATTGCTGCTGAATAAACCATTATAACTTACTATACATACATTTTTCTCTTTTCAGAATCACCTTATACATTTTAGTGCTGTTTGATTTGTCTTGGAATGACAGTAATATGGTTTTAAATAATGACACTTATACGTGAAATAGACGATTCATTTTAATCGGAGAATATTTGTTTTATATCTTTCGTGTATTTAAGCTTATGTTTAATGACTATTGTTTATATACAATTTTTGTTATTTGTGTTTCGAAATTCATTTTGAATCTGTAGTGACCAGCAATCGTAACATCTCGGCAAAAGTTCATGTTGCAAAACAAATCTTAAGCTTCAAATTGCACCGACCATCTTTTTTCAAGATAATTCTTGTTTCGTTTAAAAAACATTTTGGTTTGGTGTACAAGATGTGCAATCTCTTCACAGAAGCCCTCTCTGTACAACCTCTTTTAGCAGCAGTAATACGTTTTTCTAAAGCAATACTTTAAATCTAACCTATCTAGTGCAACAACTTCGCAACAAAAACATCTTTCAAAGGGTGTTGTTTTGGGTCCAGGATACTAACGGATACTTACACTCAGCACTCCCATATCTGATTATAAAATGTACTCTTATAAGTATGATAGTGACTCAATTTTAGTGTGAAAATGTATTATATTGTTAAATGAGTGCCGAATATTCCAAACGACATTTTCTTAGTGAGTTCAGTGTGACAATGGACAAACGGAGTAATTATTACGTCTAAGGCCCGTATTCAGAAACCTACACTCCACTCATACTCCACTCACACTCACCCAAGTGACGCTCGAGTGTAGCTGGAGTGATAGTCGAGTTAGTGTCGGTCAAGTGAAGATCTCTTATGCACAAACCCCACTCACACTCGACTCACTGGAGTAGCTAACGGTCGAAATAGACGTAGTTTTCATAGTCTGATGATTGAAATAAGTGCGTTATCCAACAAGTCCTTTATTTATAAATTGGATGTACTAAAGAAATAAAACGATAATTTTGATGATATTTTTGTTCTACATTTTCAATGAATAATGAGTATTACGCTCAAACGGATTTAAACTACATTAAGTTTTAGACAATCCTTTTTCGCATTTAGAATATTAATGGCATTTTATTAACACATAAAATAATACAATACACAATTCGTGTGTTAGTTATTTGTTTGTACTAACAAATATTGAAACTTTTTATATTAGATTATATTGAGTTATTGATATATAGTAGTCTAGTTATCTTTAGCGACTAAATAGTAATCAATTCGAACATCTAAAACAGTACCAGCTTGAGTGATAAAAGTAAATTTTATTGTAATTAGAACAACAAATAATCATCAAAACACGTTAAATAGTCAAGTTTGTTTCAGATGCAAATGTAAACTACAGTTTATTGTATCATAAAAATGTTGCATGAATACATGATCGCATTATATTATTATACCCCGCCGAAACGAAGGCTTTGGAAGGGGATATTGTTTTGGCGTTGTCCGTCCTTCCGTCCTTCCGTATGTCACATTTTTTCCGTCCGGATATCTTGGAACTGGTCGGACATATATCATTGAAACGTTCTATGTATATCTATCATAATATATTATTTCGAGGCATATTTCATAACCAATTGATTTGTATTTCCTTTAGTTTGGCTAATTCGGTGGGGGTTATCAATTCAACGAAAGTGCTTGTTTCGAATGATTATCAAACCTAATTCAGTACAATTCACGAAATCATCATCTCTGTTAATGCACAAACTCGTTAACACTTTCGGAATCAATTTACATATACCGACTAAAATGATTGCAGAAAAGGAAATGGAGCAGAGAATTGTTACAATCGAACACGTATTCGACGAACATAGTTTGAACACTATTTTATAAACAATACTTGCATTAACATTAATAAAGCGACACAGAATAAAATGCCACCTGCTCCACGTAGCGTATGTTTATCTTAAGTATTCACATCGTTAGCGAAAACTGACTTTTATGAATAACCAATTACTAGTTTTATTCATCTGAATGATTATACAATGTACAATTATACTGTTAGATAAGAAATAATGGCAGCATTTATATATGTGGCCAATGCACTGATCAACACGAGCATATCTGTTTGTTTAATTCTCATATAAAACACATAAATAATTTAATTTTGCTTAATTTAATACGAGTCTACTAAATTGGTATTCAGAAACGACACTTGAGTGTAGCTAGAGTCACTGTCAAGTGGCCGAATCATTCACTCGCGAAATCCTCACTCATTCGAGTGTACTCCAGCTACCCTTACCTTTGTGAATACCAATTTCTAGTTAGGGCGAAGTCACACTCAAAAGCACAGACCGTTAGACAATTAAAACCGGATTATCTCAGTGATTGAGAGTGGAGTAGCGTTTCCGAATATGGGCCTTAGTGTGTTGTGTTGTACTAACACAATAATCACTTCAATATCTCAAAAGCTAATCCATAACCAAATTACCACTATCAGAGTAATAAGAGTAAAATATATCATTTGAGATTTGAGTATTGAGTGCGTATCCGTTGTAATCCCGGGCCTACGCCATTACACTTCTACTCTTCCGTTACTTGGTTTGTGTATAAATGTACATATATATTGGCCAAAAGTTCTAAGTCCACACATGTTTGGATAGATATAAAGTAGGATTAAACCGAGAACAATTAGAGAATATGGTAAATAGATAATTATGCATAAAGGAGTTCAACAAATGTAAGAAATGCTTTCGAATGGCTCTGCTTATTGTGGTATAATTACTTAGAATACGGGTTAGTTACCTCACGCTTATATTCGTCCTACTTAATCATTCTGACAACGCGCCCTCTTTCAGCCAGTAGCATTCAACTCGTAAACACTTACATGTTTTTCAACTGTTAAGAGACAGAATGAATATATTTTAAGTATAGGAATGAGACGATACTTTCTATATGAATAAGAACACGTGAACTTCATGGACCGTTGTATATACGAAATACACGGTTGAAATATATGCCACTGATTTGACAGATCGCTGAGAGCGAGGTCTTATTCAGAGTGCAACATAAATGCTGTGATTATTCAAGCATTACGTACGTACAAACACGAAAAGCACATGTGCTGCAAGAAACCGTGAAGAACGCATTAGTTTGCAACCTTTCTACTTCAACATTACAGTTACGTGTACAAACTGTTAGTGGACAAACTCAAACGGAAATGGACAATATCAAACAAAAGAGTGGACTTAGAACTTCCATTAAGTTTATATACTACATGTATCACTCATAGAGAGTAACACTTTTATTATTTTGTAACTAATATTTTTGTAAATTGAATACACATTAAATGAATAAACACATTCTTTCTAAAAAAAGATGCATCATCCAGACTCTTCCCAGATATAAGTATACCCAAGCATGTTTTCGCAATAAGGATTAGCAAATTTATGTGCTGATAATTGTATGTATATATTTAGAATTTTCGCATCCTTCCGATAGAAGTACTAATTCTTGGACTTGTTCCGGATCCAGTATTTGTGTAGAAGGAGGTACAAAGTACATAAAAAGTCCACTAGTAGTGTAAAATAGTATTTCTGTGGCCGTTTTAACGGAATAAACAGGCATGATGTAATAGGAAAATATGGTGTAAAACGAATTCAATCTAATAAACAGCGATATTCATCCTTGAACTTCAATTGTAATTCTATATGAAGTCCTTGGAATACATCTACCGTTTACTCAACAATTTGAATCTGAAATTTACAAAATAATAATTAGTGACACAGCAATTCATAATCGAACGTAAACATTATAATACCAATACCAATATTCAATAATCGCTAAGTTGGTGCTGTATGCGAAGAACGTGGCTTAACTTAAATTAATTATATCTGTGACGTGGTTATATGAATTAAACATGTTGTGATAAGTATTTGGTACTTTTAAATATAGCAATATTGTTCTTCCATGTTAAATATGTATTCTGTACTTACGTATAACTATATAACATTTATTCTCGAATTTCTCATCATAGAAAATACACAGAAGGAATATTTTTTATCTGGACGTCATTTAATAATGTGAATAATCCTGCAGGTTATTTGGAAGCATAATTTATTACATGTGTTATTGTAAGAACACTACGCAGAAGTATTTAGATTAGTGGTTGAATAAGCAAGTCTTATATGCTCTAAAGAAACAAAAAGTACGGATTTATAAACATCACAGAACCAAGTCCTGGGTTAAAACGAACGAGCCCATATTAATCAGCACCCAATTGTATAAACAATTTTTAAATTTTAACCACTGTTAATTTTAACCACCGGTTAATAGTTTAAATTCTTGTTAATTAACCCGCATGGTTAAAGGCTTGTTTAAAATTCGTTAAGCATCTACCTTTGGAACGAAATAGTGAGGGTTCAAATCCCAGTAAGCCATAACATAGTTGAATAATAATAGAGGTTATCGTTTGCCTGTCACTTAAACATGGCGATCGGGGCACTTCCGGGTTTAATTTGCATCCGAAACGCGTATATTTCATAAATCAGACGAATTAAAAAAGTTTAAACGAAAGATTACAAAATGATGTTTGTTGATACTGTCGTATGTAGTCCTTGTTTTGACATACACGAAACATGGCGAAATAAACATTTTTATTCCCGGTAATCGTATCCAAGGTGAAATTTCTCAGGGGAGATCACTACCGACAATCGGGCGACAAAATAGCAAGTATATTGTTTCCGGATGGTTTCACGAAACTAACAAATTGATGTTACAATATGTTTATCAACACCCGTCCTACCCTATCAAAAATAAATTAAAAAATGTTAATTCTGATCCGACAGAGCAAGTTTACTTGTCAATTTGAATGGAATGTTACGTCACGTTTTCTCGATAACGTCATAAGATTGTGATTGTCCCAATTACTATTCCAATACGTCATTTTTGAAGAGTATTCTGCGCAGTAAATTTGAGCAGTAAAAACTACAACAAATCGTCTTTAGACAAGTTTTCATCTTTCTGTGCATAGAATACCACTCAAGTTACTATCTTAAGCTTTGTAGTAGAGTGTGACGGAATGGTAGACCACCTTGCGATAGTTGGGGGTCGGATCGAGTCTCACACTGTGTGCACATCCACCTGCATTCATATGAAGGCAGCAGCAGTGTAATGACGTAAGTGGGAGGAGAGCAGCGGTGTGGGGTGATACAGTCGATTCGTAAGTATAGTTGGTAGAGCACCCTGCCGGTGTAGAGGGGGTGTGGGGTCGTGCACATCATCAAGCGCCACACCACTACAATACTTTCATATTTCAGTTCGAACCTCTTATGAGCAGCCCCTGTTGGGTAAACATTCGCATCTTGGTCATCAGACATGCAATAGCAAACCTGATCACCCATTATGTTTTAAGAAATATAAGGCAGGCATACCTGCCAGCATGTCTTAACGAATACTATTCAGTGTTCTGTTACGTTGTCCCATTACTTTTAAGCAGCTGTCCGTATTTTATTCGTCTTCCTCTAAAAAAATGGTTTGCGTACTGACAACAGACGGATCGTCAGTTATATTTTTGTTTCTCGACACACGACTAAGAGACAGCGCGAGATCTTTTGAGCTTCCCGCGAAGTTTTTTCTTAAGAAAATTCTTACGAACATTTTGTATCTTACGAATGCTCTTTCGTCCGAATATTGATAAAACGGGCCCAACACGTATACTCATATTTCAGTGGTTTAGTAATTTGAAAATTCCTTACTTGTCAGCAAACGTGATATTGTAGTTTTTCTCAACTGAACAAATATGCCCGTTCACAATCGTAACAGTGGTTACCGTGCTGGTTACATGTAACTGTTAACTAGAGGTGGGTTAGTTTGACCAAGTTTTCAGCCCGGTTAGTTACCAGAATTGTTTATACAAGTTCAAACCATGATTTAACCACAGTTAAACGGTTAACCATTGTGTATACAACTGATGTCAATGCAATGATGGTGTGACATGTTTTTAGTTGCTATTAGTACATTTTTAAACATATCACAAACATTGCTTATTGCTATGAAACATTTACTAAGGAATAAAGCATTTACATAAATAATATTTCTCAATTAAAGATAAACAAATCAGTTTTAATTATGGTCATCTCAATACACGGAGGTCCGGTATGCCCAGCAAGAGTTGTACGCCTTTTCATTTCCTTTTGTCAAGGCTTTACTAGTTATAGGAAGCTTTGTGTGTTATGTATATCAATATTGGCATCGTCCATTATTTTTCGAAGATCGGCATCACCGAGGTGTAACGTTGGCATTTGACATAACGCCAATTTAATAAGGATACCCAATTCTTGTTTCGGTCAATTAATACAAACTTGTTCAATTTTTTGAAAGTCCATGAAACTACATGTTGTTCGCTAGGTCGTTTTTGTCGAATTTTAGATTTGAACCCACTGTCATAAATTTTTGGTTGAAAATGATTGACCAGAGATATCAACAAAATACTATTCAAAATATTACATAAAACAGTGTGAAGCTCGCTAAGGGGTTGTTCAAATAAAATGATATTGAAGCTGTTTAAATTTATGATATACAAACAACTTTCTTAATTTTTTGCTGTTTTTAACTATATGAAATATAGGATAGATTGTAATGATACTTCAAATAACAACCATCTCTTCCTGATTGTTTTGTAATCACCGCTGTAAATTTGGCAACTTAATTCCCCATTTATTTTTAAGAGAATCATTCTGTCAATACACTTTTTAATACCCTTCACATTGATTTATGCCAAGCCGGAAGAGAAAATATGCAGCAAGCATTGATTTCATTGGCCGATTATCGTGCGATTGTAACGAATCTAATTCTAACCAAACCTAACATGTCATAGTTGTCGCGTCGGCCTAAATATGTGGACGTACTTCTTGCTGGTTACATTGTCAATCGTCTGTGGGTAAGTAAGTTTTATATATTTGTGAATAAGCAATATAAGAGTTTAACTAAAAATGTAAAATTCAACGGTAACGATGTTTTCATTTAATTTTGAACATTGCTTCTGCATTGGTAAACACTATTTGATTTAGCCAAAACAATACAAACGACAATGTATAGTGATTCAACGCATACAATATCTGATTGCAATAAAATGGTTTGTAGACTCAACTCATTAGTACATACATGTATCACTAATTATTATTATTATTATAATTCTTATCATTATTAATATTGAAAGTTGGAAACCTACTTAATTATGTACTTATTATGCATCTCATATCACACTAGACTGACTTATATGTTGGCCAATTTTAGAAATGTTAAATATTACATTGTTTCTTCTTCATATTTTCATTGAACCTTACATTGTTAATCAGGCATATCGTTTTATATGTATGTATTAACAACGCAAATAAAGTATTCCTTTCTGCACACTTTAAATATTGGAGCCTGTCCACCTAGGGCTCATATGGTAGGACGCTAAACTGTCACCGGGCTGACTGAGTCGAGTCCAAGGTTGGGTAGCTTATATTAGTCCGTGACATTGCCTACATTCTTGTTCTCTACATGCGGAGAAGTTGACAGTTGCCTTGCGGAAGTGCCAGTTAGTACCGGTTGATAATTAATTTCAGGAAAACTGGCTAGGTTAAATGCCTGATTTTATGACTAAGATATTCTTGAAAAACGGCTTAAATCCGGATAAAATCGAATAACAAAACGATCTAGCACTCCATGTATCCTTAACATTTGTGTTTTGATTATACAGATTTAATATGACCAGTTATACAGTAACGTATGGTTTACGTGAAAATCATCTAGGTGGAACATGTGAGGCATGTTCATTATTATACGAGAAACAGTTGGAACAAGTTGGAAAATATAAAATTGTCCGTACTTTGTTTCAGTATATCACTTTTAGCTGTTAAGTGTATTCTGTAAATTAATTAAATTGTTTCCCACTAGTTGTTTCATTTGTGATTTATGAGTTATTGATAGTTGAGTGATGTTTAGAATTACGTCGAAAAATATAATTCAAACAATACCCCACACAACATAAGGCATTTGAGGAGGCTCAATAGTACATGCGTAAGGGAACAGCGGCGCATGGCATGGCCTGGTCGATCATAATAATAACTAGAACAATCAAAAAGTACAAACATGGGGATTTATAGATGGAATACATCACAGGACAATTCAAGAAAGCAGGCAACAATAGGCCAAAAGTGGTGAGAAAAAAACACTGTATAAAATGAAAGAACTGCATAGGTGAAAATGAAATGTAACGTACGTTTAAAACACAAATATAAATAATAACCATACAGCGAGTTACATGCTTAGGACTGTCAGTAAAGTAGAGAACACTTTACAACGAAGTGCAATTGTTAGTAAAAGAAACATGTTCATTATAAAATAAAATAAAATTATGTAATAGAAAAAAAGACAATATTAAGGAGAATTTACCAACACAAATATTTATTTGAGGATACGTATGAAAGCATACTGAAGCATCACTATATATAAAAAACAAAGGTTGTTTGCTCATTTGTTTTCCTTATCAAACATGAATCGTATATTCCACGTAGTTAAAACATGCATAAACAAACCTTGAACACATACTGTATCCGTATTTGTTGAAGAAAGATTTGTGTACATCATAAAAGTTTAAATAACTTTAATAAGTATTTTAACAATTATACAATTTTACAAGCTTTGTCTGTAAGAAATACGGTAAAAAGGATATTCTAAATCGGTTATACATTGCAATGATTCGTATTAGAAATGTTTTAGCCAATGTTACAACAATATTGGATGGATAAAATTCAAACATTTTATGATCAGGTGAGCTAGATACATCTTTAATGAGTGCCTGAACGGGTCATTTGTTAAAAAATACAACTACGTCATATTTTCATAACATAGGATATTGGATTCATTGGATGAAATGGCGTAAACATTGATGTTACAATACTGATGTCCTTATACAAATGTATATAAATCATGAACAAAGCTATTTTTACAGATTTCTGATTTTTTTTCTTTGTAAAGATTTTCATAAAATTTACCTGTTTCTTTTAATATGGTTTCTTTATATTTTATTACTATTCTATTTGTTGATGAAGAGTTGAGGATTTTTCTTGTTTGCCTAGAGTTTTCAAGGTTCAAGAAATAGTTCGAGTTTTTTTTCATCGTCTTCTAATAATGTAACTCGGGAACGTGTTTGTGCACCTTTAGCTTTAAAGCTATATATATTTTCAATTTCGATTTCAATTTTGTTGATCCGTGTTTTAATCTCCGGATTGTTGGTATCTAAGTCAAGTTTATAGAGCTCATTTAATTGTTTTTCTAGATTAGATAATTTGCATTTTCTTTCTTTAGATTTTTGTTTTGAGTACGTAATTGTGATTTCTCTTATGTTGTTTTTACATATTTCCCATTTTGTTTGATGACTTTTTATGTTTAAGGTAGTTAAGCTTTTAATCATTGTCTCTATTTGTTCACAGTAATCAGTATCGCATAAGGAAGCTTTGTTAAGTTTCCAAAATCCTGGCCCGCGTTCTGAAGGTGGTTTAATTTTTAGCGAAATGGCCAAGTGGTCAGTATATTATATCAGAGCAGGACGAATATCTGTAGATAAATGAGTGGACTGAGATTTTCTTCAATTAACCAAAAGTCAATTCTGCTTTTTTCGGTTCAATTTTTCCTGCGCCATGTGAACTACGTTTTTGTTTTATTTAAAATTATCCATATGTCAATTAAATTGTGTGATTTTATCATGTCATTTAAAGTTTGATATTTATTTCTTTTATTTGATTTTGTTATTCTATCGATATTATGTAAGGTTTCATTATAATCTCCTCCAGTTATTTTTATTCCTTGTGAGTGTTCAGCTAAAAAAAATTATATATTCTTGAAAAATACGTTTCTAATTTGTTTGTCATTAGGAGCATAGATATTTATAAATGCATATATATTATACTCAATGTTAAGTAATACATATCTTCCGTTTGAGGTGTCAGTAAAAGAATTTAAAATATAACATATTATTTATTTAGTTATTAAAATGGAACATCCTTTACCATTTATTGTATCCAAAAGAATGGTATTGTTCCCCTTTATTAAAATTATTATAAAGAACGTGTTCAAGGTCAACTTGTAGGAACGTTATATCTGCCTTTTGGTGTGTTAACCATTGCAGTAAACAGGCACGTTTAAGTTTATATCTTAAACCCTGAGTGTTGAGAGATATTAAATGTAATGAGGTTGTCATTTTGTTAAATGTAGACACTATTTAATCGGTTATTGAATGAGTACACAATGCACGTGTATATGATAGTTGACATAATTCTATGTTATAATACGTATTATCAATAAAAATAATGTTTGGTATTGAATGAGTACAACATATCAAAGACATGCATGTGTACAGAAACATACAATAATCTATGTTATAATACATAAGGTTTGGTATGGTACACAGTGTACGATTTGTACGACAAACGAATACTGTACAATACATGCATATCAAAGACAAATTAGTATTCATTTAGTACCCAACGTATGTGGGTTAGTTTAGTCACATGACCATACGGTATAGTGTTTTCGTTATTCTTAAAGGAAGGTCCGTAGAGAAATCCGTGATCATGTTTTCCTTGAATGAATACAGAGTCATTCGCAAAATCATTTTCATTATTTGGATGATTTTCGTTGTTTCTTTGATTCATCATGGAGTTCTTCAGCAGGAGAAAGTTGCGAACGCACAACTGTTTTTGATTTTTGTTTGTTTGGAGTTTTTGTGTCACTTTCGAGCGTATTACACACGAATTTGGTCATGGTCTGTTGTCCGTGTATCTGTGTCGTTTTGGTTTTTCTCTGTTTTGGTTTATTGATGCCCGTCGCACGAGATTCACGTTGCTCGGAAATATTGATGACATTAGACGCTACGGTCGTTACTTGCCGCGTGTTGAGCTCTGTGTCACTGACTGTTGTGTTTTCGTCATCAAAGGATTCCGGTGTGTTGTCATCGGTCTGGGATGGACTGTTGATAGCGTTACATTCGCTCTGTTTATGTCCGGATTTTATGCACTGAGTGCATACCCAGTCATTTTCGCACATGGCGGTGATATGGCCTATTTGTAAGCACTTGCTAAATTTTGGTTGTTTCTTAATCTGACCTCAATGGAAGACGGTTGCTCTGAATCTGTTCAAAGGAGTTTTGATGGATGAAGCTTTCACAATTATCAGACGGTCACCTGTGTCGCAGTTTGTGAGTTTACCGCCAATGCGTAGTTTCTCACGGGTTGCTGATATCACTTCAATATTGTTGCGAATAAGAGTATGTACAATAGTATCATCGTCAACTGAAAGTGGTATGTCTTTCACTCTGATGCGAGCAGTATTTTCACTATCGAGTCGAAGTGGATTGATACTTAATATCGGTAGACGTTTACTCCGTAAAATGACCCCAGCCAATACTAGGTCAACCTTGTCATCTAAGGTCTCAACGCCACATACCCCGAACTCGCTGGAGCCCTGTAAGATGCATCGGTTCAATTACGTGTGATATGCTGGAGTATAGCTCTTCATGTTTAAGCCACTGATCTTGAGTTGGTTTGTTTGAACCGAACAGTTCTCTCTCTCGAAAGAATACCAGTGGGACGCCATGTTGTTTTTCAATAGTGTTACAATCACTTGCTTGTTTGTTATTTTCCGACATATTTACTTCCATATTTTTATATTTCCAATTTTGAATTTATGTCCATATACAATCTGTTTCATATGCACTTATAGAAACACATTTATATGTTCGTTTTTATGAATAAATCAGTTTTGTAGGAGACACGTGAAAGACACAACCTTGGTAGTATCGATTACTTCCCCTTCCTCCAGGTAAAGTTGGTATATACATTTTCTCCACTCATGCAAAACATTTTATCTGTAGGTACAGGAAAAACTGAGAAAAACTGCATTTTATAATTGTTTACATTTTTACCTTCAAAACACCTATACGATCATCTCATATTATGGTACACTATAGTTTAAATAGCTGCATATTATTAGTTATCTATTGACCTGGTACGGGAACACATGGAAAATAGAAATCGTACGCGGCGAAGCCATGTTCAGTAAAGAAATCTACTGACCAGGGCCATGGTATCATTCCGTAAGAGGTGGTTAGTTGACTATGTGTTGATTTTACCCCACTGAAGACCAATATACGCAATGAATACAAACCGTTTAGCCGATCAAAAATGTATTTCATACCAATCTATCGCTGTAAAATTACTTATCAATGATACCTACATTTTTGTAACTTTTGAGGAAAAACAATAGACTCAATTGACAGACGAGTTTAGCATGAATGGACACGGGCATCGAGAAGAAGAAAATAATATTTTCGAATCCCATTTGCCTAACGGCTACTCTGATTTTATCCCTCCCCCTTTAGTACGTATACATGCTATTGCTAGCGACAGTACATGCCATTTCTCGTTAGTCCTATTTATTTTCACACGAGAACATTACATAATTAAGTTCCATCTAATCTAATACTCTCCTTTTGCATCGGGCGCTTATTCCGATACCTTCATATTCACCCTCTGCTTTATAACTCCCACACAACTGATATTTTCTATATTTAGACAGGCGAGTCGACATGCGTTCAGAGCCATTCAGCGAGCCGCTTACAACGACTCGCTAATGTCCCAAATGTAGGACAGTAAACATGTGTTAATAAATTTTATGCGAGTGTGCATTGAATAGACAGCTTTCACTGTCATAGAAATGCCGCTGTGACTTTGGAAATTGCTAGAAAAACTAAATAAATCGAACGTAAGTGACTATCGTTTTGTCGGCATGCCAACAATTATTCCGATGCCTAGTGATTTAAGGTCATTTAAACATCTGTACGGGCGGAATCTGTGTATATTTTGAAATTCGTCATATCGTTACTTGGCATCTTGTTAATCAGATTTGCCACGATATTTTTAAAACTTTTCAGTACAAACCTCGATGAATAAACGAAACACTGCCTTCTGTAAGTGCTACACTTTTAATCGCATGAACTAAAACCGATTAGCTAGATAGTCAAACTTTCCTTCGACGCGAAAGGCTGTACACTGCATACACATTTTACTGGTTTAACACTGGAAAATACCCATCTATAATAAACTCAGTAGTCACGTGATCGTGTCGACCAATGGCATTTAGTATCAGGAACGAACGGTGATTTCGTAAGGTCAAATATCAAAATATACGGGGTAATACAGCAGCGGGTGAATGTAACGGTAGTGGAATCAAAGCGCTGTGTGGAGCGTAACCGGAAACATACAACGTTCTACGTATGCGCGCTGGCGGATGTCACAGGTTTTACGGATTCTTATGCAGCAATAATGCGATTCTGTTGATAATGTTCAATGTGTGCACGCCCATGTACTATGTATTACATACAGTATATTACTTATTACACAGACATGTAAATTATCGGGGATCAAATCACTAGTCAGACCACAGTAGGCATCATCGTCCAGGATGCCATACATATAGGTGAATATGGTTAACCTGGATATGATCCAGTGACACAGATGGGTAACGAATAAGTGCTCAAGATTCACTAGTGTAACGACCTGCAAAGCATCATTGACTGGAGACGTATAGTCTCAAAACTAGTAATGTTTTACAAGATAAACCATCGTCAAGTTTCCAAGTTATTTCTATACATGTAACTGGACGAACTATCTAACAATTATTTTACTTTTAGTCTTATTTACACCCGGCGTGCACCCTGCTCATAATACTCGCGAGATACATATATCAGAACCAATCAAATAACATTAATGGATTATGCCTTGTAGTGGTAATATCACACATTTTTGTCATGATAGTTCAAATCCCTTTTTTCTCAATAAATCAGATACGTGGGAAATATTTCAAAATGACCACGGTACATTTTGTGACTTTCAAAAATGGTTATTCTCAGCTCTCTATGGAACGTTACATACATAAGACAGTGCATCTCCACACAGAGCTCCAGAAAAACAATATGCAATATGATAGTTATATATCAAAATGATGTGATAATTTATGTTTATACTGCCAATTTGCAGGTAAAATCATCTGTAGTGTACTCAATGGCATTTATTACATAATTTACAACACAAAGACGATATTCAATGAGTGCTGTATTAGTATTGCATTAATTGAATGAGTTGAATAAAACGATATGAAGTGAAACACTGGCGAGCTTCGTATTGTTGTTCAAGTTCAATAAATTTAATATCAAACAACATGAATTTAATATTTCATTTACCACATACCCTAAGAATAAGGTAGAAAAGCCCATCCAAACTTGACATCGTTAGTATAGACTGCAGTGTGGCGAATGTCATTAGGCTATTATCTTAAAGAGCCGAAAAGTTTAAACATTCACTTAATCATTATTTCTAGAATTGACCATGAAAATATCATTTTTTTGTCATTTCACCTTCTTACAATGTAGCAAGTTGAATATCGAACTTTCTGCCGGCTCAATATCCACTTTCAGCTCGAATTTGAGTGTCGAATTTGGATTTCAGAATTTCAATCTAACTTCTGGTGCCTCTTTATTACGACACAATCTATTTTACTCGTATCTATTAATTGTCTTAAAGTTTACGAAGTTCCTGACGTAACCAGTTGATTTGTTTTGTGTATTGATGTTGATACGACCTTCTGGATATTCATAACAAGTACGAAAACACACACTAATATGTATATTTTACCTATATTTAATATACAAAAAATACAGCATAATGTTTATAGCATTTATCATACAAAACACTTGAAGAAAATAAAAATGACTGTAAATACCCTTGTTAATGTTGTATAATGATTCACCGTTTACAAGCATTCATTCAAGTGTCCCATATTTTGAGCGACACTTTACTTTTTGAGAGTGAGGTTTACCGTCAAACAAACAGTCTCAAGTTTTAAATTGAAAGATAATGATTTACTTATTATTATTATTTGTGTTATATAGTACTTAGAGGACGATCAGTATTTTACCCCACTTCCTATAACCTTGAAGCATTTGTCTGAGTAATAACTATCAAATCACGGTAATCATCGGTCATTTGATGTAAACAAACGATTGATTTATTTGATTGGGCCATTTTATCGATACTTTTTTAGAAAGTAAAGGATACGCGGAATAAATAATAAGCAGATCATCTGACCGATTGCTATACCGACCGACATGCGTAAATCGATATGTACCTAACTACAGTTGCTTGCTCTTTTTCCATGGAAATATTGTAAAAATAGGAGGACGATCACAGTTGAAAGATTTTTCATTTTTGTTGCCTATTTAAGGTTACATTATTTGATACGGGTTTAATATTAAGATCAAAATGAGATGATATTAACTGTTGAACTGTAAGGAAAATTTCTAACCAATTTGTTGTTTTTTGATAATTCCTTTTTCCCAATTGCCTTAGTTGTTTGCTCTTACCCCTCCTCAACTCCAAGTGTTTTGTGAACTGTGTGGAGAGGCACTGCCTTGTGAATTTGAGGTTCCTTGTATCAACATAAGCCTTCCTTTAAACCAGATTGACGGAGTGCAATATTCGAACTGTTGTAGGTCAATATGTATGTGATAAAGGAACACCAAAATAAAATTTACAAATAGAAGTCTCAAATTTTAAGCATTTATCAATATCAGTTAGGTAAGGGATTTAACTTACTTTCGTACTACATTGGACTCCCGTGGACTCGAACTCGTCGGGTGTAATAGCAATTAGTTCGATTAAAGCATAGTGTTAGACAACTGAAGTTCCGTTGAATACATGACTTTTATTAAGCGGTATGTATACTAGCATACTAATGACATCAATATAACTCCGAACATTCAAATATGTAATCTTTTTACAAACTAAACTGTATGACAAATAAAAATTAAACCACACCTTTTTTGGCTTATTCGACTTTGATATTTTTGTTCATGATATGATTTTTTACGTTTGATAATTGAATCACAAGTACAATCATATTTCTAATTATCTATCGGCAAACACTTGCAAACGAGTGCATTTTTAACACAGCCGATAATTTGTCGTGTAACTTTCACAAATGTGTTCAGTATATGCTTTAGTCACACCGGATCGTATGTTTTCTGGATCGAGAGATTGGTGGCAATTAGGCCGAGGTTCGACCAGTCGGTATTGTTTGCTACGGACTCCATACTGCGATTGCTCTTAAGATATGGAAGTGCAGGTCAGAAGTTTTGACCATGACCATCGAACATGCTGCGACTGATTGTGCTCTGGCGTTTACCCACGACCTCTGCGACCGGTCGTGCACCTTTTCTACGTTTTGCCTGCGATTCCATTTGTTTCGATCGTAGCGAGGTCGTAACCTCGTCGCAAGTCCGGTGTGACTGGGGCTTTACACGCACCATGTCACTATTGAGCACAATAAAGCTAAGCCAATTGTGGGTGAGAAAGTGTATTGTACGACATAAATTCAGAATTTTTGTGAAAGGGGGGCAAATAATTGGGTCGAGAGTTCGAGTCCGGACACTTCCGAACCAACAGAAACAGAACAATATAGATTATCTAGAGAAGTTTAGTGGGACGTCGTTACCAGTTTCAGTCATCCAGAGTGTTCGACGCAACCGAGAACCAGCCAACAAGAGTCAATTGTTGTTTTTATTGTACTCGTTTACTAAACTGACAACTAAATATGCTTATCAAAGTGCGAGTTCGAATTCCATCTGTCTCATTTTGACCCGCATTTGAGAACATCGTCTTGGACCTAATTCACTAGAATGTTTGAGTCCTTGACCATTCGAAGCACTCCGTTCCAATACATGTTTAGCAATGCACCAATATTCCAATACATGTTTACACACGCCCCTCCTCAGTGCTTATTGTTATGTAGACTGTTGGTTTTGGGGTACTGTGTGGGGAGGCATTGTCTTGCGCATATTGCGGCCCCTGAAACAATTTAATATGTCTTTTAGAAATGAGCTTAGAATTCCCCTTTGACAAATCAATTATTCACAAAATGTCTAAATAAAGCTTTTAGACATCCGATTATAAGGCTATAATTGAAATCCAATGTAAGCATTATGTTGACTTAGATGTTGATGTTGTTTCCCATGGGTATGTATGGGGAGGCATTGTCTTGTATATGTGGCTTTACCTGCCACATCTTAATCTTTCTTGTGATACCAGACTGTCACTGATATGGCTAATATAAATTTCCATTTAATTTGGTAATAAATAATGTAATGTAAACAAATCTTTCGCTAGCTCATTTCAAATGGGTGTTGTGTCGTAGTTTTATCAGTCAGTTTAAACATTATACAAAATGTGATAAGTTTGACATTTGCAAGCATTATAAACACTTTATGCAACTATAAACTATGTATATTTGCCTATTTTGATCAAGGTGAAAATTAAGGGTTGATATGACTCAGATTAAACCATACGATTATTGTAGTCAAAATGAAAGTCGCAAATACAGTGGAAACTCACTAATCCGAACACACACGTCGGACTTGAGACGATTCATCTATTGAATGTCCGTAGGCAATACAACATTTCAGTAATTTGAATACGTTCACTAGAGAATTTAAATTTGATTGATAGACAAAAAGCATAAATTATAAGATACTTGTGCTCCTTTCATGAAAGAAAGATTTGAAGTGCGATATACACAATTCATGCTGTGTTAAATGTTGGTTGATATGTTATTTTTTCTGTATGTAAATTAACATTATGAAATATGTTTATTCATTATAGAAATTTGAGAAAATTCCGATTCTTCAGAATTAGCACCGCTATAGACGCCTCTCATTTGATTAAAACTGTATGAAAGCAAAGAAGCTCATTCTTTAACAGAAATACAAATGTAACAGCAACAATACTCCGTGCAGAAAATATATTAGATATTTTCATTTCTTTGTTTTATTTATAATTTGATAGTTTTTACCAACTAAGGTATCAATCTCAAGCAAATCTTTCAATGAATCATTCAACATGTCAAATGATTGCAAACATAGCTGATATTATGTGTGGGTGTTTTCCGACGGTTAGTCCATAAAACATGGCAAGCTATGTTCAAAGTGCGGTGTAATTCAAAACGCCCTACTTGAAAACTATGCACAATTGCTCCATTTCAAACAATTTGTCGTATAGGAAAATAATGATATAGGGTTAAAATTTGAATTCTGATTGGTGTACACACTGAGCCTTTTTTCTGTGCTCACAACCATATGTAGTTCATATTTGTGTCATGTATCTCATGCTTGTGAATCAGTTCCCAAGGGCAACACTTTTTATCTCAGTTCATACGCGCCCACCGAACAAACTAAATAGAAGAATAAAATTGCTTGTAAACATTATATTGTACATTTACAGACTGGCAGATGCGGGATATTGCACATATTATCACGTTTGCACTACAAAATGTACTTCCTCGACGAAATACTACAACAGCTGTGGAGTGTTTGGATGGGACAGGTGTGCTAGATACAGGTACCATACTTAAAGTATTATATTCATTTGTTCAGCATTAACCTACGTTGACCCCAATCTCTATTACGCTCCCGCACAGCGCTTTGATTCCACAACCGATATATTCACACGCTGCTGTTTAACGCAGTAAATTTTGATATTTGACCTTTTTAACCTTTCTGATATAGCCAATGGTTAAGTCACAGTAAAAGAAATCCCCGTTGTTTCGTGATACTAAATTTATAATATACCGTTATTTTCCAATAAAATGCTATTAGCATTTTCAGATGGCAGTGTATCGTTCTTTCATCCGGGATTGTACTGATACGTATTACAAATATTGTGGCGACTTTGAGTAACGAGATGCTGAGTAACGAGATTACGCATTTTAAAATATACGCATTATTACTACTCATTTATAGGCATCGGAATAATAGTCACTTACGTTCGATTTATGATTTATTTTAGCTATTTACATTGTCACAGTGCCATTTCTATGTCAGTGACAGCTGTCCATTCAATGCACAGTCGCACAGTCTTTATTTACACAGTTGTACTGTTCTATGTTAAGGACATTAGCGGCTCGCTGTAAAGACGCATGTCGATTCGCCTGTCTAAAAATACAACAATATCACTTGTGCGAGAGGTATAAAGCAGAGGGTGATTATAAAGGTATCGTTATAAGCGTCCGATGCTAAAGAAAAGTATACAACTGTTACACGAACTCTGCAGCGCAAAACACGGGATGAAAGTAAAAGGAATTTGGTAGAAAATTATTATGCAGTAATCGCTTTCTCATCGCAATGGCTACATACATGTTCAGTCAACCCCGGTACTCACAACGATATTCCGCACAAACAGTACGCGATTGTTTGGCTGAAATCGGTTTGTATGGACGTCGTTTCTATGTAAGGTCTGTTTTGACGGCCCGTCAACGCCGTGACAAACTGTAAAAGGCCGAGGGATACACCAAGTCGACAATGCAGAACTTGCGAACGATTCTTTTCTCCGACGAATCAAGGGTTGCATTGTCCAGGGGTGATGGCCGACGTAGGAACGATGGTTATGCTGACTGTTGCATACTGCACATTAATCGTTTCGGAGGCGGAGGGTCAGTTATATTGTGGGCTGGTATTGGTTACAGATATCGGTTCTCTCTTGTGATCAGTGAGGGTAATTTAAATGCACGTCTATACAGGGAGAATATCATAGCGCCTCCTACAAACTCATGGCGTCATTCAACATTTCAGCAAGACAACGATAGAGCCCACGTCGCTCATGATAACTTTCGGTTTGTACAAACTTACAACATCGAGTTCATAACAAATTGCCCTCAAAAAG
Organism: Mactromeris polynyma; assembly: GCA_032209605.1. Classification (NCBI taxonomy): domain Eukaryota; kingdom Metazoa; phylum Mollusca; class Bivalvia; order Venerida; family Mactridae; genus Mactromeris; species Mactromeris polynyma. The sequence continues at coordinate 826,775 of JASFXZ010000028.1, forward strand.
ACAGGATTTAAATCCGATAGAACATCTTTGGGATGATCTTGATAGACGTTTACGGCGACGCCCAAATTCACATAGAAACGCCAATGAGCTCCGAGAAGTATTACTTGAAGAATGGAATAATATCCATCAATCCGATATCAACAAGCTTGTACACTCAATGCGACGCTGCTGCCAAGCCGTCATCAATGCACGCGTTGGTCATAAATGTTACTGATGTCAACATGAGTAGAAATCAAATAAAACAATGAAATTTATAATCTTCCTCGATTTAATGTTTTTAACGTTAACTTTTAAATTGATACTAAATGATTGCACAATTACAAACATATTTCAAAACGATTACTCTAAACAGTAACGAAATATTCTCATTTAAGTTTAACGAAAGTTTCTTTTTATGGTTATCATTGCATAACGGATTTAGTTAATAATCATCAAGCACTGAGGAGGCGCAAGGGTAAATACGCAAAGGAACATGTGCGCAAGAAGTGGCCTGGCCGACCATATAGGACAACTACGGAAAATTAAGGAGGTAGGACAGGGGATTTGATTGATGGAATACCCCTTGGCACAAGTCAGGAAAGCTAGCAAAAATAGGCCGAAAGAGGGAAGAAAACAACATGAATCCTATATCAAGTGGAAGAATTGCTCAAGGGGAAAGGGGAATTGTACATACATCTAAAACATAAATAGAACATAAATACAGCGACTGCATAACCCAATCAATTCTTACGTTAACAATCGAAGAACGGTTGTAACCTAGAAACGGATTGGTTAACCTATCGATAAAGGGTGCGTTATGGTATCGAAATTCACTGAATTACGGTGAATTTACCAAAATCCATTTTGGATCAGGAGTGACCAACAATCGTAACATCTCAGCATTGTTTTATGTTGCACAACACATATTGACCTTCAAATTGCGCCTACCATCTTATTTCAAGATATTTCTTGTTATATGTGTTTTCATGTCAGAAGGCGCCTCAGGCAACCGTTTACGTTCTTCAGTGATAGCAAGTGTTTTCAAATAAAGTTAACTGTCTTAGTTAGTTGCAAATTGTGTCGAATTCGGCGAAATAATGAAAAGTTAACATATATAAACCACATACATTTTGTTATGCCGATGTAAAAATGAAACACAGGATGCCATTGAAGTTATCCCTGACTACATTCGTAAACTTTTTTAATTCGACCCATACTAAACAGGAAAAGTCCATGTAATTCCGGCGAGCTTATTTTTAGGAAACATTATATCTGTAAATTGTTTTTCAGATCTAAATACAAAACTTGTTCACGTACCTGCTCCAATCAATATTGTTGTAAAGGTTACACCGGAAGTGATTGCAAAACACGTAAGTGAAATAAGTTATTATACAACCCAAAGACTGAAATCCGATAAAATGCTGAATATTTTCGTCTCTGCTATTTAACTGAGCACCGCAACTTAACGCACTTTTGAGTCCCGATTTATATAATGCCCCGGTCACAACCGGCCGAACACCTGTCTGCGGCGGGTCTACGACGGGTTTTGCAGACAACCCCTTAGTTGGACGTACGGGTCCGCACGTTTTTTAAGACCACTCCAGGATCTCGTCCAATAGTTTGTGTGGTTGGCTACTTTTTTTCATGAGCGCACGTGCCACGTGCAGTCATCGAAAGGAGGAGCACTGATATGCACGTCCATCTGGCGGCGACTGCAAGGTTTGTTACTGGCACCAGATGCATATTAATTCTTCGGTGAGTGCAAGATAGATCGCCGCTAAGCCAAAGTACTTGCACTGTGCAAATGAGGCAGACCGCACGCATTAAGGCAAACCTGCGCTCGCTGTAGAACGGAAGTACGTTCATCTTGCCATGTACACATTTTGCCTCGCAGTATATAACTGGGATAATACCATTCAGTCGCCTGCACTTTTCAAGCACACCAGTATAAGAAGCAATAAAAAATGAGTACTAAAGGGAGAGGCAGAAAATCAAAATCGAGTAGGGCGGCGGAGGAGATGGAACTGTTGTCAGGAGGCAGACACGCTTCTTTGGTCCTGCTGTGAGGACTGGACGAATCTGTTCATCTGCCAGCAGCAGATGCAACTAAATCCAACGCAATCGATGGGGTAAGATCGGACCCTGCATCCTCAAGACAGTGTTCTTGAAGCCGAAATGACCTCTTGTACTCGCCTGGTATATATATATAAACTCGCTCGTGAATCGATAAGGTAACAAACGCATTTCGTGCGAACATCGCATGGGCTTCGTGCAGTCGTCTTACGGAGCCGTATTGAGTCGTACACAGCAGTGCGGAGCCGCACCCTGTCATACGTCAATCGCACGTCGCCTGCACGGGATTGTAGGTTCAATTTGTGGGAAAGGTTGGTGTTTGCGTGCGGACGTTACAAGACCCCCGCAAGGGCTCGTACAGCGAACGTAAGTTGCCCGTATGATGTATGTACATTTGATACAGTCGTCTAATTGCAAAGAACCGTAGAGATATGCCTGCTTCCCGACCTCAGCTGCGGAAACGTACGTGTAACACAACGAGGCATAAGGAAGATTAATCGGACACGCTCATGCATCGTTCCACGTTTTTGTGAATATAATTGGATTTACAGTAAAATACAATACATGTCAATATAAACTTGTCCATATTAAACATCAAGGTATGCACCTTTAAATATTCACTTAAGGGATAGAAAACGCAGGGTAAATGTTTTAAATATTATCTGCAATACCGTTGAATGAACACTTCTTACCGAATGTTGTGCCTACCGTATTAAGAGTGGTTTCAGTGGCAATATCTTGAACATTATGCATGTGCAAGTAGTAAAGACGAGTAGAGTTCGGTCTCTCGGTGGATATATGGTGGGAATATTCAATCTGTTATCGCTTTGCACCTCATATAAGCATTGCTATCGCCGGGCCCCTCTTAATTCTCATCTACAGTTTGATGAGGAAATATGCAATAAAGATGTCGATGTGACTTTGTCCAAGTACCGAGTAGTTTGACGATATTTGATCATTATGCTGCACGTGTGGTTTGCATTTTGTACACTGTCCCAGGTGACACTGTGTTCTACACGGTTGAGCGATGTTTTAACACCTGATAGTATGCACATTGACGACTATGGTTGTCTGAGAATGTTTCATAGTTCTGTGTTCGTCCCGTGTTTGTTACCCAGCGTTTCATTATCCTCTCAGTATATCAACATTATTATTATATTTCATTGGTTATTTTGTACACTTACACATATTTTCTAGCAACATGCTTTGGATCGACCAGCTGTCCTAACGGTGGCAGATGTGTCTCACCAGACAAGTGTGAATGTATTGCAGGGTTTTCCCCACCTCGTTGCACAGGTACATGTATGTCTGACAAAAGTACACGTGTATTTATAATTTTTCCAAGATGCATGTGTTTAAATTTTCCGGTTATCATGACACTGTGCGAATTAAACTCAACGATGAGTCTGTTGGTGTTCAACAGTCCGAAAAGATCTAAAGCTATTTACTTTTGAATGGAAATAGGTTTAGGCATTATATTCCAAAAATGAATGTATGTATCGGTTTTACATTATTTTAAACAGTAAATTATTTGACTGAATGACGTTTGGTAGGGAAAATATTTGGGTGGAAATATAAATGGTTGTTTGGCGTTGTTTATCGGATTATAGCATGTCCTGTAGAAATTAAAACACATCGTACATATCTCGTATTTTTTATGAAAACGCATAGTTTCATACTGGTTAAGTGTTCGTCTGTAGCAGTGTGCACCACATTTATTCCATCATCAATATTTTACCGTACACTTCTCTCACTACATTGCGGTAAAATAGATCATGGGCATACCATACACTTACTTCTCAAATGAGCCTTGATTTACAGTTTTGAGGTAAAATGCCTGTGAAAATACTTATATTAGATTTTTATTCCCTGATCGTGTTCGAATTCTGGATTTTTGTTCGATATAGACTCCAGAATTTTAAATTTTAGCTTTGTGCAATTTTGTCTAACATTGTTGCTTCCTGACAAGAAGAGGTCAAGAGATGAAGAATTTAAATATATCTTGCTGTGATATTACTTACGATATATACAACTATATGAACAGCTTCCAGTGAACAGACTTCGCAAGCTCAAATTTATACATAGGTTTGTGATCATCTTCACCATATCGAGTTTGTGGCTATGTGTTATCTATTAAATATTAATATATCAGATATAGACGAATGTGCAACTACTATTCACGGGTGTCAACACGACTGTAAGAACACACCCGGTTCGTATGAGTGTACATGCAGACCTGGTTACACACTGGAATCTGATCTAAGATCGTGTATTGGTTTGTATATTTATAAGTCCATTCTTCTGCATATTTGTAAATACAAATCGTATGATTCGAAAGATAAGATGGTTATACAAAATACTATATTGATAGTACAAAAAATACTTGATAAAAGTGAGTTACCAACAACGAAGTTTTCAAATTTAACAATGTTGATCGGCGCTAGTTCGCCATATTGTTATGTGTTGGAGTAACACTGTGCGATTAATTAAGATACATACTATATTATATTAGATACTGGATTATTTCATGTATACATACAAAGAACGAAGTCTAAACCCTTGTTTATGTTTTTGCAACATGCATGTATAACATCACATGTTTGATACTAGATGTAAATGAATGTATATTGAACAACGGGAGATGCTCAACACATTGTGAAAACACCGAGGGTTCCTACCACTGCACGTGTCAGGCTGGCTATTTTCTGGATGCCGATGGAATATTCTGCATTGGTGAGAAAGTTCTTTTGTGCAATAATGTACATTGTTACTGTGCAATATTTACTAGGTTTGCAAAACAAGATAGAACACATACTCAAAATAAATTTCAACTATATCGCTTGGTGTGGTGTTCTAAAAGTAGAGTTTTTACGACAGTAGCGATGTGATTTCTAATGACCACATTACCTATGTTCGAATGTCAAAGGTAGCATCAACCAATATTTTATTACCAGAAAATTAAAAGCACAATGCAAAGTTCACTGGTTTCAAGGAAACATTCACTAATCCTTGTTGAGGATGTTTTCGATGGAATAATTCATTTGTACCGAGAAATTAGCATTAGAGAGTTTTTGTCAATCCATAAATGAGAAAACGACATTCCATTGATGTTGTTGGCAATTTTGGGAAACTATTAATTGATCGAAGTCTAAAACTAAGCAAGACTTTCAGAATAATAGTAGTAATCCGTCCGTTAGAATACATTGTGTGACATATCCTTAACATTAAACCTAAATAAACGACTAAATATTGAATTCGCTATAAATGATTAGGTTAAAGAATGATGTAGGTATACGCACCTTTGTTTCTCTACGTCATTGTCCAACAAATCTGAAAATGAATGTACTTGCTACTTCACAGACAAAGACGAATGTCGCCTGGGAACTTCAGAATGCTCCCATATATGTACAAACACGGACGGCTCATATGAATGTTCTTGTGACAAAGGCTACTCCGTTGATCTTGATGGTTACACATGTATTGGTGGGTAATATTATTATTATTATTATATCATTATAGGAGCTTAACTTAACTGATAAGTAGTCATGCTTTCATTTGTTAAGAACTGACTCGTCTTATTTGAATTCCCGGAAAGGTTTAAAGTTTGAAGTTTACTATATGTTGTTTTATAAATATGTTTATATAATGTAAATATCATCTTTTGTCTGAATAGAATAACTGGTTTCAGCATAGCTATTAAGCTATTGCTTGGCTTAGCTTCTTAAACACGGAAATGTTTTTTCCTGGTTAATGTGCTGATCTCTGTAAACACTTGTTTTGCCAACCAATCCTCCTTCTCATTACTTGTACCATTGGTATCCACTGAATGGACATTCTTCGCTTTTGTCAGAGTTTATGGCCCAGTAACGGATGGTAATTTGGGGTTTTATAGTGCTTGTATCATTGACAAGGCATCGGTAGAATTGATTATAATGTCTTAAATTTCTAAAAAAGACTTTATGATGACCAGTACTTCTGCTTTTTAGTTGGCAGTGGTTCCCAGTAGTCCATTATCCTATTCAATCTTATGAAGATTTTAGCATCACAATATTGTTAAAACCCTCTTTATACACATGTTTTCATTTTTCTGCCGGACATTCTCCAGTGATCAATGCCAAATGACGTCATTTGTATTGTAATAAAATGACGTCATAATAACGAAAGAAGATTCGTGAAATTCAACTGATATATATCCGAAAGACGAGTTGGTAAAGACAAAAGATGGCCACCCTAATTAATGATCTGCAACTCATGGAAAAAACATTAGACAGCAGAACACAAAACAGGGTCAAAACATCTACATATCTAAAACCACAACACAATTCCAGCTGGAATTTCTATAATAACATTAACATACATGTACTATATAGTCCACATTGAAAGAAGTCGCGATAACAATCCTAAAATACATTATCATCTGTCATATCATCTAAGTTATGTTTACATACATAATTTCATATACTTAGACTTATAATTTTGGTGTCCTTTGTGCAGTTCCAAGGTGCTAACTCTGCAAATTATTGCAAGCCTTACAAGCGGTAGTTTAAGTACTGTGAGGAGTATTGCCCATCCTTAAAAACATTCTTATCCGTTTAACAAAGAACTGATTAAAGTTAAAGTTGTTATGATTTTATGAGTGTTATATAACAGGCATTCATAAAAAATTGGTTTAGCCATTCCAGTCTCCAACACATATTTGACACTAGCTCCATCTTTTAAGATAACACGATGATATTTATCGCAAAATTAAGAAAGGTCTTACATCATTTATGATAACGATACTTTTGTTTTACGGAGTAAGGACACTATTTCAGTTATTGAAATCGTCTAAGGTACTATTACACCGAAAATAGCACTTAAGTTGAACAAATGTATACGGTAGATGAAGGTGATCTCGGAATATTTCCGTCTAGTGATGGAGAGCTATTCTTCCGGGTCTAGATCGTGTAAAGCTCAGCGAACGTTATGTACATGGTGATGGCGATTAAAGGTGTCATAACCAAGTAAAAACCGGTAAAAATAATTACTAGTAGATGGAGGCACTCAGTTGTGATTTGAAGGTATCCAGAGTAGTAGCAGTGATGACTTTCGGTGGTGACCTGTTCCACTCTCTAACCGTTCTTGATGTCGCTGATTGATCTATCTGCGATTCTCTCTTGGAAAATCTTGACTCCTCCTATGGTGCAGGAATCTCCAGGCTTCAGGAATTTACTAGCAGGTATGTCCACTAGGCTGTTGTGATTCTTATATAGCATCTGCAGGCGAGATCTTCGTGACGCATACAGAGGTTCTGCTGGTGAAGTCATGTACAATGAATCTCGGCGCCCGCCGTTGTACTTGTTCAATGGTCTCGATAAGGCCTTGGTTGGTTGGATCCCAAGAAGTAGAGGCTTATTCCATGGTGGGCCGTGCAAATTTCGTGTATGCTGCTGCTCTAACTCCAGGCATGCAGTCACGTAAGCAATGCTGCTGTTAGCTTGTGGGATTGTACTTTGATAAATTGTGTAAGGATTGTGTAGATGTACGTAAGGAACAGAAGAGGTCCTAATACTGAGCCTTGTCTGAATTTGCTCCGGTCAGGAATTACTTGTTGTGCTCTGTCTCTAAGGAAATACTTTATATAGTGCAAGGTATTGACTCCGTATTGATTCATTGTGAGTAGACGACTGTGGGGGAATTTGTCAAAGGCATTGGCAAAGTACAGTAAAATCACATCTCTGTGTAGAGGCTATCTCATGAACTTTCGAGATCAGTTGTGTTTCGCACGATCTCTTCTTTCTAAAGCAATGTTGGCAGCCTGTCAATATGTCGAACTTCTCAAAAAGAATTTCATTTCTAGCTATGGGCGATGTGTTCCGGCAATTTACACACTATGAAGGTGAGTGAGACAGGTATATAGTTGGCCGCTTGGTGTCTGTCTCCCTTCTTGTAGATCAGGACTAATGCTGCCTATTGCCATTCGACATCTAAAACAGCATTTTAAGATTTTAAGGGCTGTGCCAATTGACGTGAGGCTGCTTTGTCAATAAAGGACGGTTTACAGGAACGTCTTGTTGCTTTGTTAGGTCAGAGGTTCATATGTAGCTTATGTACTCCATTACAGTCATCACAATATCCGGCTTGATAGGAGAAGCGCTCGGTCCAAGGTCTGGTAGATCTGTGTAGACGGACTAAAATTGATCTCAAAGCCATCTGAATTCTTGAGTGGTGCTACTCCTATTGCCTCTTGTCCCTTGCTCTACACATAAGACCAAGACAGGTTGTTGTTGACCCTGAAGTAACCACTGACTGACTTTTACTGGTTATCTGTGTTAGCTCTCCTGACACGATTTTAGACTTCATGTTGCAATCGTTGATATCTGTCTATGTCCCTCTTCTTTTTGGTCTGTCTAACTTCCTTGTATGCTCGTTGTTTAAGGCGAACGGTTCTTATGATTTATATGGTCATCCATGGATTTGACTATCTGGAAGGGGATATCTTACATGGTTTCATTTGACACAGCTTCTAGCAAACTTCATCTAAACATTTTCTAGGTTTTGTTGGTATCTAAATCTTAATCATTTATGGCGTCCTCTAGTTGGTTAAAGTAATTTCTATTTTTTCCGCAAATATATATTTCTTTGTTTTGTTTATGATCTCGAAGTTCATCGTTAATATGTCTTATCTATTGGCATCGTACATATCGTACAGTATATAGGTAAACAACGCGGCCCGTGTGTCTAAAGTTTATCATTTCAATGGTTGTAACTGGATATAAATGTAAATGGATATATTTATTCCACATAAATGGAAAATAATTAAAATTAACAATATTAAAATACAATCTAAATAACGAAAGGTATTACTAAAACATCAGTTACATCCATTTGAGTTTCTTCGGATAAGCGGGACGCTTCCTTTCCTCGAATACTAGACGAATTATTTAAAATTAGATCACAGTATTTCTCTTTGAAGAACATAAAATGTCGTTTGGAAATGTATTCCATAGCGATTAAGTGTGAGGTTAGCTAGCTGTTAAATCGATTTAAACCCCCAGTGTTTTTTGCTGACAGTTCCAAGGCTGTAATTCGCTATACGGTTGTTGTTTCTGTTTCTGTTTGTGTTTGAATATGTTTTGTATTTCCCTTAACCCTGTGCAATTGTGTCACTTTATATAGTGTTCAGGTTGTTTCCTGCCCAGTTTCGGCCTATTGCGGCCAGTTGTGTTGACTTGTCATGTGATCTTTTCCATCCATTAATCCCCCCACCCAATTCCTTCACTGTCCACTTTTTGATTCTCCTAGTAATTCCTTGTGGTCTGCCGGGCCATTCCTTGTGCCTCTGTTCCTTAACATGTGTACCCTTTGACCTCCTTAAGTGCCCTATGTTTTGTGGATTGTTGTTTTCCCGGAGGTCTGCGTGGGGAGGCACTGTCTTGTGTATGTGGCGTTCCCTGTAGTTACATATTCTCTCTCTTTTTTTCTCCCAGTCAAACTGTCACTATTCCTTCTCATAAACCAATAGGACTGTGTCTGTAAGAACCAATCTGTACATTGATGTCCCCCTTTCCCCATGTGCAGTTCCTTGAATTGATATATTATTTCCCTCCCTTTCAATCCGCGACCACGAGCTTTTTAACTTATCCTGAGGTATAGTCCATCTGTTCTATCATTTCCTTCTATCATTGTTTCCGTACAATTTCCATGCTTTGTTTTGAAAGTTAGCCAGACAAAACCTTACTTCCCTTTTCCGTAGATGTTTCGCGTTTCACATCTTCAGTACGTACTGTTTCCCATGGATCGGCGGGGCGAAGTATTGTTTTGTGTACGTGGCATTCCCTGTAACCACATAATCTTTCCTCCAACTCTATCCAGTCGATGAGAACCCAGACACTGTCCAATGCTAACTGGACAGATATCCATTTGTTTCCATTCGTTACCTTGTTCTTTTGGGAAACATCTTCAAGGTCAGTGTATGGTCGTCTGGTCTTCGTAGAGAGGAATATCCGAAAGCTAGTGATGACTTTTTATCCTGGTTTCTTCTCTTACCTTGTATGTTCTTCATTATGACATTTTATTTCCACTCGTTCATTCTAATTTGATTTTACTATGTACTGTGTGTTTACATCTTTATTATTTAAACAATTATTTGCTACTGTTCTTTTTTCGCGTTGAGCGTTCTCTCATTCCAATAACCTGATAATCGGAGTTATCCATTTCCATGCTATTCTTAGTAGTTTGAAGTTGACTCCGCAAGTAAGTTGTTGTATACTGGACTGAAATGTATATGCATGTCTTCTGCTGCTCTCCCATTGCAAGTACTTGCAGTTGTAGGTATACACAGAAAGTGTACGACATTCCCTAAACATACATCGGATACACTATAGCAGCTATTCATAAGTATAGATTTGATTAAACAGATGTACCTCACAAAGGCACTGCAACATGAATGATTAACTTATTTTAGTATTTTATAGCGTTCATTAGAATTCTATAGTTTTTTATTTTAGTATTTTATAGCGTTCAGTAGAATTCTATAGTTTTTTATGTTTTTCATATTTACTTTTTGGTGCATTTCAGACGTGGACGAATGCTTAGATGGCTCAGCAGTGTGCGATACGTACTGCTCCAATACTGAGGGATCTTATAACTGTAATTGTAATACAGGATACATTATTGATGAATTCAACAAATGTCAAGGTAAACCTATAGAGCATTCCATTGACTTGAACTCTGAGTATCGACGTTTTTATCCCCTTGTGCTCGACTTGAAAAAGTTTGTATATATGGTTAACGATGGTCTATCTTGTAGTGTTTATTTATTTCATATGTCCTTATTCATCGCCAAATGGTATAAAGTTACATGATGTGATAAAAGTACTTGCGTGAGTGTTAATAGCTTCAATAGATCGGTCGTTGCCAGCTTAATCAATGTCTGTGTATATGTTGGGTATTATTGATCGTGAGCTAAATCGAATTCAACCATCAGACATTTTACTGACATATCTAAGGCTGTAAATTGCTTTATGCTCATTATTTGTATGTTTGTTTTTAGATTAATGTTAAGTTCTGTCTCAACCATAAACAATTCCTTGGTCGGCTTTATTCCCACAAGCCCGCCCGGCTAACGATATGTTAGAGCGCTGGGCAGTAACAACCGGCGGATCCGAGTTTAATTAACGGGTGGTGTAGGTTTTGTTCTTTTGTTGCATTGGCTGCTGGAATGCCCTCCACTTGTGGACAAGTTTCGTACGAAAACGACAGTTAAAAAGCAAAAATCAAAGCATTAGCACTTTCTGTTTGTGGCCTACTTGCATTCTTTGTGTGTCATGTTATGTATTATCATCCCTTCTTTCCACCTTTGTGATGACCCCTTAAACTATCCACGGTTGCTTTTGACCATCAGTCGAACAATCCTTACTTCCCCATTTCAATAGATTTGTCCACATAGCACCTAAATCCCTAATGTTTCGTTTGCCTATGTGTCCCTGGGATATGTTTGGAGACCCAATAACTTGAGACTGTGGCGTTCCTTAATACAACTTATGCCATCATTTACGACGGATAAAAGTCCTCCAAGGCAGAATGAGGTAAGATGCAGAACATATTTTGTGATAACAAACTAATAATTATATTTATACTAACATTATTTCCAAATATATATTGCCAGATATCGACGAATGCTTAGAGGAGTATGGTATATGCGATCAGATTTGTGTGAATGAACCAGGGTCATTCCATTGTAAATGTACCAATGGATATCAATTGATTGGTACTTTTGAATGTATTGGTATGTTTGTAGTACATCAGAATATGATTTAGAAATATTATTATGATTTTATTTAATATCACTTTCTTTTTAATCTCGCCTGTTTAGAGCAAAACGCATTTGTGACACCTCAGTCACTCTCTGTGGTTATGTCGTGGAACCATTCTCCTTTTGTTTTCCTTGGTCAAAGCTAGTATTGTTCAGGCCTTTGAGTTTAAATAATAAATAATATGACAATTAATTTCAGCTAATTCAGAAGAAAGATATTATACTAACAACATCGTTCTTCAATTTACATTAATTTTGTTTTTGCAGACAAGTTTGTTTAAAACCCATCTGAGTCTTACATTAGGAACTGTTTTCATTATCTAATAGGTACTAGTAAATATTGGTAATGTAATTTGTACATTTTCAGATATTGATGAGTGTGAACATGGTATCTCGGGCTGTTCCGACATTTGCATAAATGAAGAAGGGTCTTTTCTATGCACGTGTCCTAGTGGTTATGTTCTGTCTGAAAACACCAAGACGTGTGCAAGTATGTATATAATTATAATACTTTATGAGTAATCCTATTGACACATATTGGTGCAGAATAACGGCCGTATTTTTTCACACTTAGTAATATATGGTTGCCTGTGTAAATTAGTAATATGTCAACATAAAGAATTATGTTTAGATTGACATAACATTTTACATGTTTATGCTCATATGTTGTAATTTAAAAGTATAAGTGCAAAGCCAGTGCTTGCTGACTGACACAAGTATTGTTTCAAACTAGGTACAAATGAGGTTAACCTATGCGTAATTGAATTGCACTGTCCTCAAATGTAATAATGTCATTAAAGGCCAGTTTTATCGCACTTTTTACAGAATGCTAGCAGTAAACTTCTCCGTTATAGCATTTAGCTGAATTGTAAATATATTTATGCTTAACAGAAATAGATTACTGCGTGGATGTTGTTTGTAAACATGGAGGAATGTGTTCAGATGGACATAACACATTTACATGTTTATGCACATCGGGATATACGGACACCTATTGTGAAACAGGTAAATGACTAAATTATGTTACAGAACAGTTAAAGAGAAAGAGAGATGGGGAGAGGAGAGATTGAGGGAGGGAGGTAATCAATTCCTGAGTTTGTCAAGAGTCTTCTGGCTAGAAAAGGCGACTCACTCTTTCACAAGATCCAGATGTATGTGCGCATTAATTTGAATAAAGAAGAAACATGTCAACAATATGTATTGCTTTTAATGAAACTTACATATATGTGTTCTATTGCTTGAATAATGGCACAACATTTAGTTTTATTACTCGCTCACTTTTAGATATAGACGAATGTGCAACGTATAATGGAGGGTGTCAAGACAAGTGTACAAACACTGTAGGATCCTACATCTGCAGCTGTTTCGACGAACGTCTTCTTCAAGGCGATGGCCTTTCGTGCACAGGAGGTAATCCCAACTTGTTAAACAATGTTTCCTTAATCGCAATTTTCAAGTCCTTTTAAGTTTTGCTTGTGATAAAAGAATTGAAATAAATAGGGAATGTAATAAAATCGAAGGACGTGTCTAGATCAGGTGATCTTAGAAATGTAGTATTATACGACAAATGAATAATTAAGAGATGATTAACGTTATACGTTTGCTTATGTTCTTCGCCAAATAAATTGACCTAAAATAAAAACTTTACATCGATTTCAAAAGTATATATCGTGTTGATAAATGTATATTCAATGCAGTATCAATGTGTTGATGTAATTTACTTGGAAAAAATCAGACAATGCATATTTGTTTATGAACAATTAAGTGGAGAGGGGTCGAAATGAAAATTTCAGAAAAATGTAAATTATCACACAACATTTGGAGAAAAGAAGTACGGACAGAGTGATTTTATAAGAAGCATAAGTAACCAGTGTGACCACCATTTTTACGAATACATTGGATAATACGTCGCCTCATTGTATTTACGTTACGTTGTATGACCGCGTTTGGAATACGTTGCCATTCTAACACTAGTGCATTTCGCATGTCATTTGTGGTATCAATTTGATGCTCGGACCTGGCTCTCCGACCCAGTTCATCCCATATGTGTTCTATTTGGTTCAAGTATGGGGATACAGCGGGCCAATTCAAGACGTTAACATTATTTTGAGCAAGGAATTGTGTAGTTATTGTCATGCTGGAAAGTGCCAGGTCCGTTATTTTGCATGAATGGTATCATTGTATTGTTTAAAACATTGATATAACCTTGAGCATTGAGATTTCCTTGGATAATGACCAGATCATGGCTGACAGTAAACCGTGACTCGTCGCTAAAAAATATCGATTTCCACTGGTTGCGCGTGAAATGCAAATGACGTCGTGCCCATAACAGTCTGGCAGCTCGGTGACGAGCTGTCAAAATATGTCCAGCATATGGACGACGAGCACGAATAGGAAGACGGTTCTGTCTTAAACGGTTTATGATCGTCTGTGCATGGTTGCCGGTAAAGAACGATTACGTAGGTAAGTCAACATGAAAACGCGATCAGTACGTAACGTTGTAGCACGTACGCGACCGGGTCTTTCACGATCTCTGACAGATCCAGTAGTGTTGCACCGGTTCGCAAGAGTATGAATAGTCTGTCTGGAGCAGCCAAAATGACGCGCTACGTTATTTACCATTGTCCCCGCCCGGAGCATACCAATAGCCTGGTTTCTCTGATCTTCAGAAAGACGTGGCATCACTATATGCAATTGATTTTTAAAACAAATTCATTTTTTTATCTGTGCTAAGCAGCAAATGAGTACTTGTCAGTGTAAAACCTGTATGGGAAACCAATGTTGCTGCGCACGTGCAAAGTAAGTAAACCTGTTTGGACGCATGAATATACCGGCGATTTTTAAAACAATTGCACAATCGTTATCCGCAATGAAATTGTGATAAATACGTGTAACACTTACAACAACATATATACTTACAAAATATATATCCAAAAAAATAAAGTGTAAAGTTTTCATTTTGGGTCAGTGTAGTTCTGATGTATAATTATTTGTCTACGGAAATCGTCATTTGCCATTATTATAAGTATTGTTAGTTTTATGCAATAAATTGTTTTGTGATGTTACATGTACATACCTCAGTCGTTCTTATTATCGAGACAGTGAAGACACCACCATGTGTGGTGTAAAGAGCTGGAGAATTATTCACTGTTAAGTATATTTGTGTCGTTAATGAGAAATAAAACATTTAGTTATTAAATGTTTCATGACAAACACAACATTTCTCTTAAGCTGTTTAAAAGTTGTTGATTCCTTTTGACAGCTGACGATGACAAAACTGTCTTTGAGAAATATTCTTTACCTCGCCAACGATTGCCAAAGCCATGCTTCGAAGTTCCACTGACGCGTTGCACCGAAGGAAGAGAAATAGAAATCAGACTCACGTCGACATCTGAGTGGTATACTTTGCTAACTGATCAAAGTGTATTTTACACACTTGGTATTTCCTTCATAAAAATAAACTCATTTTCGTTGCCTGTTTCTCTACAAGGTATCGAAGTGTCACTGACAAGACATTCGTTTGAGCTTCGGCATTATGTGCGTTTTAATTCTAGTGAAGGTGTATTGAAAGTTTCGAATTCTACCTCAACCGATTGTGAACCATTTGCATTCGTGAAATCAGATATGTTTGATTTCATTTCTGCAGACTCATTTTCAAAGACGTTACTTTGGTCTCTATTTTCACAACTTCCAAAATGGTTAGATTTTGGAAAATCTAATCATTCCGCAATAGCTATTCAAGATATGAAGACTGATCTCGTATATGGACGTAACATTGATAACATGGTGGAATGCATAGGTGCACCTGTTATTGATAGTCACCTTTACTCGGTGTTCCGTTTCAACACTGGATTTTCTCTCAAAATTCTCGGCGCTGAAATCGACTTTCCATCTCTACTAGAAGCTAGAAAATTCTGCATCATTGCTGATCTTTGCAAGAACACAGGGGGCACCGTATTTCTGATGATACCAGAAGAGAGCCGTGATCTGCTGCTTGAATTGCCTGTTTTCAAGTCTCTTAAAGATGATTTGAATCTCCATATAAAACCAAGAGGAATAGGACTGTCGTTTGGTCATGGTGTTAATGTTGACTACGACCAGAATGTTATGGCCCTGTGGAACGGAGACCACATGCTTAAATACCCGTGAGATTTTTGTACATTGCTTCTTAAGCCCGCCCGGCTTGCTCTGATGGTAAAGCTTTAGTCTGTCACCTTGCAGATCCGGGTTTATTTCCCTGATATGCAGGTTATGTTATTCCGTTACAATGGCTTCGGTCATGTCTTCCAGGAAAACTGGTTCGGCTAATTGCCGACGTATATATGACTGAATTTGTTTTCAAATATTCTCAAATCCCGATGGTATAAATAAATTATGTTGAATAGGTTTTATCGCAGATATCCAATATTGCTTTACAAATCCATCCTTTTTTGTAGAAAGTTTGATCATAATACCCGACAGCCTTTTGTGAATACGACTAAACGTATTGCATCCATATGTTTGGTAAACTATGGGGTGTTTGGTTGTCATTTGGCTAAACATTCTCAGGAATATTTTGTGTTGTGCATGTAGAACATTTTTTACTTTATTTTACGCGTTTATTGAACGGTTTTTGTGTGATGTTTTTATGTATTATTTCTTTATTGATTTTAAGTGTAATGCAGTACGCAGACTTGTGGATTGGAAGTGACTTGGAGATGACTTTTGATATTTTTAATGTCCAAGGGAGTGCTGATATATTTCTTAATATACCCAGTGTCGAAACAGTATGTACGATTAATTATTACAAAATTGCTGCTTTGACATGGTTAAATTTCCCGATGTAGTCCAATGATAGTTAACCATTTTGATAATAATTGAAGATAGACACAAGCTTGTGACGATTTACGCTTACGGTTATGATTGGTGACAATGAACGTTGTCTATGTAAATCAAAATTCTTAAGCGATTATTCAGTTGACGGGGCAATTCATTTTCTCTTACGTAGTCCTAACTCCTTACATGTATTACTGAAAACAGGTTATTTGTGTACTATACTATTCGACATGCAAGTCTTCGTCTAGTCATTTTTTATTCTAGCTGATGTGTTTTATGCCGCTGTTGAATACAATAATATATTAAAACATTACAGATAATCACATCGATGTTTATGGATGAGTGGAATGGTCTGATTGATTTACATATGTCTGTTGCGCCTACATTTCGATTCAAAATCTTTAAACAAGATTATGCAATTACATTCAACATTGCGACGGCTGATGTAGACGTTTATGTTTCCACCGGAGGTAAGTGTAATGTTTTACGTTAACATATATATTTCTCGTTCATTTCATATTGCCATAAAAACATATTATTTTTCTCTTTTTTTTGGTCAATTTCTAGTAACTTGCGGACACCAAGCGATAAAAGTTTTCAAGTCGATCCGTCAGCAAAGATGATCATGAGACGCATGAAAGAGAAATTAGTTTGCACGTCATATACCCTATCAGCGCCGTGTATATAGATAATAAACGCGAGCCTTTAACCAATGCAAATACTGTATTTTTATTTGCATTATTATAAAATAATATATACAATGTACTAGATTTAATATATTTCAATCCAGAAACCTAGATTTATATATGTACACTTTGTTGTACATGTCTACAACATTTGAGTTGCTGTGATTAGTATAATTCTGTTCTTTTGTCTTTGTATAATGGAATTGAGCATTGTGTTTTCTGATTAACATTTCATAGAAAAATTAGAGTTGTGTCATCCTAAGAACTTGAATAAAATTTGTAATCTATAGGATCCAACCGAAATTGGTGTGGCGAGAATGGCACTCCGGCCGGTTTATACTTTTCACTACTGCTAGAAGTGAATCCATTCTTGGATATTCCAATATTAGGGGAATGGTTATTTTCGAATAACCATCGATTGCATGGTTTTGTTTCGAAAGATCCCGGGCAGATTGCAGTTAATGTTTAAGACTTTTCGGATGAAATAGTTGAAGTCGGCTCATTAGTTAATAGCACACTAGCTACAATTAAAACAGCACTCACTGACTTGAAACTTATTATTAACAGCGCCATGTCGTCACTGTTGCAGAGCATTACTGAGGGCCTTCGTGTAATGCAAGATATAGTTGACTTATATATAGATGATGGTTGGATTGATGTTAACAAACAAATATCTTCTATTGAAAGATTGATTGAAGTATCAACAGACATAAAACATATTTTGCTACAGTTCATTGACGGAGTTGAATTTATTGCAAGCGAAATTACGGAAGTTCTCGTTGGCACGCTCAATACAGCGATCGGACAAATCCAGGCCTACATTACTCATACTTTGAATTCAATTACCGATTCAATCGTGAAAGAGATAGGCGAGTATACAGATTTTGGATTTAAGTATTATACAGATATTGTGATACGTGGTTTGAAACTTGGTTCCTTTGACATCGAAATAGTATTTTCTGAAGGTAATTTATTCCACTGCAGTCGATTTGACAAAATAGCTGAGTTTATAAATGGCGAAGCTGCTGTCAGATTTACAGGAAGAGCTTCAAGAACAAAAAAACTGGGTAAATTTCTAGAGTATGAAAAAGGTTATGGAATTGGTGGTGCATTGGCGACGAATTCTAATAAAATGATACTTCAGATACAGGCATTCGTTGTCATGCTTGACATTAGGGTTACCGGGGACGTTTTTATAACATCTGGTGGTGGTTTATATCTTTATCTTGAAGGAAATGTCTGGGGCGTATGTTTTGCTCAGATTGACGTTTCAGCCGAACTTGGAAAAGAATGGTATGCATTGACATATGTTGTAGAAGGTCGTTTTGTTGCAAATGCTAGGAAGAAACGTCAGATACAAACGCGCAGTGAAACGTTTCAGGATAGCTATGTAGATGCATTGAAGAAGGTGGTCAGCTTGATATCAGACGATGCTCAAAAACGTTTGAATGGAGTTCAAAATGAATTAACTAAAGCTCAGGACGGGTAAACGAAAGCTCAGAATTGGATTGATGAAAAAATGGCTGACCTTAGAAAAGGAAATCGTGCATTTGACAATGCTATATCTGCACTGGAAAATACAAAGCAAGCACTTGAAAAAGCCAAAGCCCCTTTCCAAAATGCAGTTAAAAAATTAAAGGCTGCCCAGAAGACTGTTGATAACCTTTGTAGAATTCGCAATTGTCCAAGGGTTTGTTTACCAGGGATCAAGTGCAAAGTATGTCATAAATCTGTATGGGGAGCACGAATTCCATATCCGTGTTGCAAGTTTGTAAGCTGTATGATTAGTTTTCCAAACCCAATTTGCCTACTTGCAAATGCCGCATGTAGGCTATTAAGAGCACTTGCATATGCAGTTTTGGAAATTGCAATTGCATTTGTAAGAATACCTATGGTTGCATTTGACATCGCACAAGTCGCAGTAACAGTGGCACAGACAGTGGTAGATACATCACGAGTGGTTTTGAAAGTTGCTGAAGGAATACTTCTTATCGCTCAAGTGGGTTTGGAGTTTGCAAAAGGCATTTTAGAAGCTGCAAAAATTGCATTAGAGGCTGTTAAGCTCGTAATAGGTGCAGCAGCTAAGGTCCTCCAATTGGTTCTTGAATATGGCGTACGGAGTCTTTTGGACGTGAGAAACTGTGGATTTAGGGTTGAATTGTCAACAAAAGATTTACCGGTGTTTGATGTCTCATGTGAAGTCAATGTATTTCGTATTGGATGGAAAAACGTTAAACTGACAATTAATTTTAAAAACCTATTACAAAGCATCTGGCAGGCCGCCCGAAATACAATAACTGCACTTATGGAAAGTCTAAGCAATGTAATTGGAAGAAAGCGCAGAAATATAGAATTTGATACAACGTCTAAAATGCACAGGCTGTTACGAATTATACGCCAGACAGGGACGTTTAACGACACTATTGATATTACCAGGGAAACAAATACGTTAAACATCAGCGAAGAAAAGGACGCTGAGGACCGCATGAGAACTTACCAGGAAAAATGTCAAACGATAGAAAATTTACAAGACTTCCTTCAATCTGCCTTTAGAGCTTTGCAAGATACCGTGGATGATTCAATGGATTATCTAGCTGATATAAGTTCGGTTAAAGACGAATTGTCACAATACAATGCTACTAAAATAATTGCGGACAATATAACAGCAGACGATATTGGTATCAGCAAAGAGTATGCTGCAAATGATTACAACATGACTGACCAAGACATAGACAAGGCGATGAAGGACACACAATCAGGCTTTAATGACGACCCTATTATTCTGGAAATTAAAAATGCTGCGAACACTGGATTGCATAATGTTGAAATGGAAACAAAAAATATTGAATCCATAGACTTCGTGAATATTTGGTACACAGCGATGAATAATTTATCGAGGAGTTATTTTAGTGACAATGAATGTAATGGCTTTAGAGATTGCATGTTTTATACCATTACTTCGTTTTATGTTCTCTACGAAGCGGAGAATTTCCCAAATGTATCAGCAGTGAGAGATTCTATTCTTGATTTGGAAAGTATTGTTATAGAATCCTTCCAGAATGAGACTTCGACAATTACGGATACAGCAATTGCAATGGAATACATTGTCAATGAAATAGATCAAATTACGGAAATGAACCCATTCTGCTCAGAGGCTCCAACCATAAATAAACACCCAAGTAATGTGACAGTACTGTTAGGAAACGATGCTGTGTTTAACTGCTCGGCTGTTGGAAACCCGGAACCTCAGTACTGGTGGTACAAAAACGATATCTTAGTACTAGAAGAACGGTCATATACAATTACTCTTAAAAACATTACCGACGCTGATCATGGTACAAACATTAATTGTGTGGCGGGTAACATAGTTGCTAATATTACATCCATGGATGCCTTTCTGATAACTGCCAAATATGGTACGTATTATTCTAAAAAGACTTGTATCCGTACATATCTTTTGCATTGAATTCAAAATAGTTGTGAAATCCGTTTTTATTTACATGATGTATTTTGGTCATAATTTTCCAAATCATTTTATTGACTAAACATTTAAATCTAAGCTTACAGCCATTCTCAAATAAATAAAAACATTATTTAGTATTAAGGTCATCAATGTTTTGTGTTTAAATGGCCTCCACTCTGTGTAATAGAACTAATGTTATATTTCATTTCGATTATACCAAAAAGCGATTTCTCCCCCTTTCGGCCTGTTGTTGCTGGCTTTCTTGTTCTATATTCCATCCATTAATTTCCCCCTTCTTGTCCTCCTTAATTCTCCTTAGTCTTTATGGTCGGACTGGCCTTTCCGTGCACCCCTGTTCCCATACGTGTTTACCCTGCACCTCCTCATACCCATACTCATATGTTGTGTACACATTATTGTATTTGAAGATGTCGACGAGTGTGAAACAGACAACGGCGATTGCGAACATGGTTGCTTGAATACTGTAGGGTCATATGTGTGTTTCTGTCCAGATGGTTACATGATCAATGAAACAGATGGACATATCTGCTTAGGTAAATTGCCGATCTTCACTTATTCAAGCAAGTCTTGTCAAAAAAGGGAATAACGGTGTATATTGTTAGATATTATGAACACTTGTTACGATGACAAAAGTGATAACGTTATGTAATTGCTGTTATTCTGTGGAAATTCGACATTAGTAAAACTTCAAAACGACTTTATAACAAATTTAAACCCTGATGATAACATACAGGTCAAGTTCGATTTTGGGTACAACTCACCAATTCTTGGAGGAGTTATAGATTGGTCAAATTGGATTTTTGTTGGAGGTGTTATGGCATTTTTTCAGTTAAAATGTTTGGATGGATTCTATTCATACTTCTTCAATATTATACAGCCTTTACAAATATTAAATATTCGCATTGTATGAAAACCCCATAACGAATATATCCTTGTCCAATGGACACATCTAATATCTTAATTATCGATGAAGCGTTAACTAGCTTGATGTGACCATCAGACAACCAGTTACTGAATAAATTATGTAATTTATATTGTATGAATTAGACACAAATGAATGCCTACGGACCTTTGGCGAAAATGGATGCATACATAATTGCAATAACTTCATTGGCGGATACAACTGTAGTTGTTACGAAGGGTATAGCCTAGATAGTGATGGACATTCATGTAACGGTATGGACTACAAGTTATTTTAAGTGGCCTATCTACTTATAATATTAAGTAAAATGTATTACATCAGAATAATGGTGCTGTACACTATGATAAAAAATAAAAGGTTCAGCAAAATGTTGAAATGGATTGTTTTGGCGAAACCGTACTAACATGGTTTTGCTATTTGGATATATGTATTGTGTAAACCAATCAAATCTTAAGTTAACCGCCAAGGCAAATTCTCTTCAACCGAACAACGTTTGAAACATTGACGCGGATTGGTTAATCTATCGATAAAGGGTACGTTACATTGTACCATATCGAAATCTACTGAATCTCGGTGAATTTTCCGAAATCCATTTTTGATCTGGAGTGACCAGCAATCTTATCATCTCGGTATTTTTTTTGTTGCACAACAACTCTTAACTTTCAAATTGACCGACCATCTGTTTTCAAGATATTTCTTGTTTAAATTTAATTTTTCATTTTGTAAAGATAAACAATAGTTGTAGTTAAGACTGTTTGAACAATGTTAAACTACTTCCTTTATGATGTCCAGATATTGACGAATGTGCTATTGATAATGGTGGATGCGACTATCAATGCATAAATCATGATGGATCATATCAATGCATTTGTTATGAAGGGTATATTGGCAACGGCAGCATAGGACAATGTACAGATGTAAATTAATGCGAAACAAAGAATGGTGAATGCGAACAAAACTGTACCAACACGGAAGGCTCTTCCTTGTGCGAATGTCAGGCGGGATATAAGTTAGACACTGATGACAAACATTGTAATGATGTAGACGAGTGTGATGAGGACAATGCAGGATGCGAGCACCTTTGTGTCAACACAGCCGGTACGTTTAACTGCATGTGTTCTCCGGGCTATATTCTTGAAGACGATTTTCATCAATGTTCGGACATAAATGAATGTGAAGTTAACAACGGCGGTTGTGAGCAGCAATGCAACGACAAACCTGGTTCATTTCTGTGTGATTGTGATGATGGCTTCAAACTTAATGCTAATGGCTTCGATTGTACCGATATTGATGAATGCAATAATGACAATGGGAATTGCAGTCAAACATGCATCAATACACTGTCGTCCTTTTCATGTGGGTGTAATGAAGGTTATGACCTTGCGCAAGACGGCTTCCACTGTTTTGATAATGATGAATGTCATTCAAATAATTCGTTTTGTGTACACCAATGCACAAACACTGACGGATCGTTTACGTGTAGCTGTTGGGATGGGTATACACTGGCCATTGACGGAAGAAATTGTTCAGATATTGACGAATGTTCAACAGATAACGGAGGCTGCGAGTACGAATGCATGAATGCAGCCGGGAAATACGCTTGCTCTTGTCCGGTAGGATATATCCTGGCTGATGGTGGTTTGAACTGCCTTGACTTTGACGAATGTGATGAAAACAATGGCGGCTGTGAACACATATGTACCGATAATGAGGGATCGTTTGAATGCAGCTGTTTTTCCGGTTTTGAACTCACTGAACAGTCACAGTGCATCGATATTGACGAATGCAGTTCTACACAACACGGATGTGAACACAACTGCATTAATACCGAGGGAAACTATCAATGTAGTTGCTCTTCAGGCTATTTCCTAGACGATGATCTTCATCAGTGTTCTGACGTTGAAGAATGTAAAACTAATAATGGTGGCTGTGAACAACAATGTCTGAACACACAAGGCTCATTTATTTGTGGTTGTGATGTGGGATATACACTTCATTCTAATGGCTTCGAATGTTCGGATATCGATGAATGCGACTTCAGCAACGGAGGATGTGACCAAAACTGCACCAATGTAGAGGGGACATTCATTTGTTCCTGTCAGTCAGGTTATATATCAGCTGATGACGGCTTTCATTGCTTGGATATAGACGAATGTGCTGATAGCAACGCCGGTTGTACATGTAACCCCCTATGTACCAATAATCAGGGTTCATTTGAATGCAGCTGTTTTTCCGGTTTTGAACTCATTGGACAGTCACAGTGCATCGATATTGACGAATGTAGTTCTACACAACACGGATGTGATCATGACTGCTTAAATACCGAGGGAAACTATAAATGTAGTTGTTCTGCAGGATATTTCCTAGACGATGATCTACATCAATGTTTTGACGTTGACGAATGTAAAACTAATAATGGTGGCTGTGAACAACAATGTTTGAACACAGAAGGCTCATTTCTTTGCGGTTGTGACGTGGGGTATACATTTCATTCCAATGGCTTCGAATGTTCGGATATCGATGAATGCGATTTCAGCAACGGAGGATGTGACCAAAGCTGCACCAATGTAGAGGGGAATGTCAAGTGTTCCTGTCATTCAGGATATATCTTAGCTGATGACGGTTTTCACTGCTTGGATATAGACGAATGTGCTGATAGCAATGGCGGTTGTGAACATCTATGTACCAATAATCAGGGTTCATTTGAATGCAGTTGTTTTTTCCGGTTATGAACTCACTGGACAGTCACAGTGCATCGATATTGACGAATGCAGTTCTACAAATCACGGATGTGACCACGACTGCATAAATACCGAAGGAAACTATAAATGCAGTTGCTCTCTAGGCTATTTCCTAGAAGATGATTTTTTTCAATGTTCAGACATTGACGAATGTGAAACTAATAATGGCGGCTGTGAACAACAATGTATGAACACACAATGCTCATTTCTGTGTGGTTGTGACGAGGGGTACAAACTTCAATCCAATCGTCTCGAATGTTCGGATATCGATGAATGCGATATAAACAACGGAGGATGTGACCAGAACTGCACACATGTCGAGGGGTCTTTTATATGTTCCTGTCTATCAGGATATATCTTATCTGAGGACAATTTGAACTGCTTGGATATAGACGAATGTGCTGATGACAACGGCGGTTGTGAACATGATTGTAGTAATTATGATGGATCGTTTGAATGCAACTGTCGGTCTGGATACGACCTCGTTGAAAATATGAAATGCGTCGACATTGACGAGTGCAGTTCAAAGTTTGACAGTTGTGACCAAAACTGTCAAAATACGGATGGTTCGTTTTCTTGTTCATGTAGGGAAGGGTTTGTACTAAATAGTGATGGTTTCAGATGCTATGATGTGGATGAGTGCAGGTTAGGAAATGGTGGATGTGGTCATCGTTGTACAAACAATGATGGCTCGTTTGTTTGTAATTGTGATAATGGATTTGTGTTAGGCAATGACGGATTGCAATGCAACGATATCGATGAATGCCGTTTTAACAACGGGAAATGTGAACATGTGTGTCTTAATGAAGTTGGGTCATTTAAATGTGCTTGTAATAGTGGCTACATTTTGGAAAGCAACCAAAAGCATTGTACAGACATCAATGAATGCATTGAAGGCAATGGTGGATGCACCCATCTTTGTGAAAATGTGCCAGGGTCCTATCAGTGCCTATGCGATGCTGGGTACTCACTCAGTGACGATAAAGAAGTATGCTACGATATAGACGAGTGCAAACTAAAAAACGGTGGATGTCATCAGAAATGTGCGAATACAATTGGATCTTTTCATTGTGCTTGTGAACCAGGATTCATGCGCTTCCATCATGGACTTGTTTGTTTAGGTATGCAACTTTTTCGATATTGATCGACGTATCTATGATTCATTTATTTGAGCCAAAATGATTAGAAGATATGTTGCTATGTAGTCTCTATGCTAAGATATCGTTAAACTTAGAATGCCGTCAATAGCATTGAGATTTTCGTAGCTGACTTTCAACAAAGCTCATTGTTAGTGCCTGCTGTTTATATGTAATCTAAATATGTCGCGGTAGAGATTGGATACTTAAATGATAATCTAACAATACAATGACGTACATATGGAAGTATAAGCTACAGTGCATCTCTCCGTAACAACATGATTATATAGTCCCAAATGTCGGCGTCTTTTGAGGGTTTGTTGTTCTTGTGGGGTTGAAATGATAGTGAAGTATTACAATGGAACACGCTGGCAGTGTAGTCGTAGAGAGTTTGATACTCAAGAGATAGCAATACTCGAGAAGTTGCACCGTCGTTTGTATTATACGCACCATAATACAGTTATCTCTTCACAGGTCATGGTGAGAAAATGTTCGACACCTTTGTCACGATCAACATTGTTTCCATTCCCAAGACTAGAAAGAAGCGTTCTGACGATTTAACAACTAATTGGATCCAACAGTCTGTAAGTTTGGGTTGTTTTAAGCGCAAATATATTCTTCCATAAGTTGTTTTGGATCTTTTTATGTGTATGGTCTTTTACCTGTAGTTATCCGATTTATATATCTATCGTTAAAAGCTACGACGATGAAGATGATTTTATTTATTATTTTGTTTATTCGAAATTCATTTTACAATAATATCGAGAACGCTCGGGGTGGTATGACGTTGTAATTTTCATTGATTTATTAATATCAGTAACTTCGTATTTTAGCTTGAAGAATTTTATAACAAATACACGTCAACAGATGTACACACATTTGTACAGTCAGAAAGGTAAATCATACTTCAGTATTGTTTTGAATTATAAAAAAAAAGAAACAACTATTTTCTCATAATATCGTCGTTTTCTATTCTGTTTAAATTATCGCTTTATTGTTTCGTCAGTGTAAACGTATTGTCTTATATTATCTAAAGGGTGTCAGGTCAGGTCAGTGAGAGCATTTTCCGTAATACATATAGTCGAATGATATCTAATTAATAATATTGATATGTTAGAATAATAACTTTACAAGCTGTCTGCCACTAACATCCCTTTTGTCTTGTATGGCCGGTAGAGTGATTTACGTTTGGTGTTAGTTGGCACCAACTTAAAGGTTTTCAAAAAAACGTATTATGCTATTTATTTACTTGGTTAGTGTTTAGATGTAGCGAGTAAAATACATAAAACCATATTAATACCGATTGGAAACGTAGAAAAACTGTTTTGTATCAATACTATTCCATCCGGTTGGATATTAATCGGTAGAGCACGATCGAACCCAGAGTGTGGCTTGGCTTATGTTCTCTGTGATAATACATCCGAAAGATAGGACATCCAATATTGTCTGTCCTCCCACTATGCTTCGTGTGGGAAGTTGTCAGTAGATTTGGAAAGAACAGGTTAGAATATGTCGATTGCCTATAGCACTTGTAGATACACTAACCTGATAAGATAGCTGAAAAACTATATAGAAGGAAAACACGACGATAACAAAATTAATGTTCATCGTATACAACGACACTAACATGTAAAAATAGCTACGATTGTTAACATAACTCGAGTTTTACAGAACTATGAAAAAGAAGATCGATGCGAACTATACAGTTGTGTATGACGAATCAGATGCGGCAAATTTGGCGAGAGCCACCATGTCGCTATCTTCGGGTACACAGTTAAACTACAAAGGCGCCCTTGTTCCCTCCCGATCATGTAAGCATGAACATACATTTAAACATTCTATATTGTACATTTTGAATATTCAGTCATGATGTATTTATAATAGTTATTGATGTTTATGTTAGTGCCATAATTATGTTATTAACAATTCACATTACAATGTATTAAATCAACACAGTTGTATCAAAATGGACCAGGAAGATGGTTTAAGCAAGATTGTATAGATGTGTTTTCGATTGAAGTTTCGTTAATGATGCGTTACCTTGACTATTTCGCTTTAATGTTATTTGTTGTTGAATTGCAAATAATTAATTCTGAATTACTTCATAATATAAATTGTACTCAGATGTGCCAGAAAACGTTACGAATGAATGTCACGTGTTAGAAACATTAATGGACGGGTGTGACGAAGGACAGCGATGTGAAATAACAGCTGAAGGCCCTTCATGTCTGTGAGTTCATTGACTCTTAATTGACCTTTACTCCAGTATATGTTATATAGATTCATTATTCTCCTTATTCAGAATGTCTCTATTGGAAAGTATTTACGGGAACACTAGTAAGACATTTAACATGTAGAACGTCGACCTGGTGTGCATTTTTACCAGTTTATCATGTGACATTAATAGTATTTGCTATTTCATCTGTTTGAATTGAATTCAGTCTTAAAATAGCAATGTTATGACTTAATGATTAAACAATTCAGTATCGTTGTTATGCTTGGTGAAAGTAAAACAGTTGTTAAAATATTAATAGCAGTTTGATTTTGTTTATAATTATTATTTGATGTTTTGAAGATATTTTGACACGATGTTTGTTTTGTGTTACTATTGTTTCAGGCTGGTGGAGAATGATCCACCTAGATGTAAGTAAACTAAGTTGCTAGTGTCATTAATCTGAACATCAAACATTGACTGTAACAAACACCTCATTTTGTATGCGTATAAATTCATTCAGGGTTGATTATTACAGAAGCATTATGTTCCTTTAAGTCATTTTCGAGTCAACTTCCGTTGCAAAAGCAGAACAAGCCTTTTTTACGGAGGTGTGATTCTGACGTTGGCAAAAATTGAACACACAATCTCTATATTTTGTGTCGGTGTCTGCTACTCGACTACTATCTATTTTGCACAACTTCTCAGTTGTCCACAACTATAAAGCGTTGCTCTACTACATACCAAATCATCGTGATAACGTGCACACACTGTAAGATGCGTCCATTATGATTTAAACTGAGCAACAGCGTTTTGCTCCTTTAATTTAAAGGCTATGCATTATCACCATGTTAACATGACCAATAAGAATACTGAAAATGCATAGCTTTTAAATAAAATGAGCCGAAAATGGATACCTTTTAAGACGACAATGCTTAAATGTACAATTGGTATTGCAATGGACAAATATATCTACTATCTGTATTGCTACTTATTAATTGTAAAGGAATCTGCAATGCCTTATGCATGATATATTTATAATGTTCTGATTAGTTGTGTTTGCAACTAGCGCGCTATCGTGTAGAGTTACATGTAACAGATATGGCTTGTTCAATCTGATTAATATTATCTCAACAAAACAATACGAGAGAGATCGTGTACTTAAGTCAGATCGATTATATTTTGTTTCCCTCTGTTTGGAAATTGTTGGGTAACAATGTTTTTCGGCGACAACCATTAGGGAGGTATTATTTTAGAATAAACACTGTCTGCACATATTAGTACACTTCACTTGATAGACAATGCAGCTTGCATTATTATTGGTGGACAAAGTGTGCATGTATGTTCGTACTAATCCGTGAGTTATCACAAGAAAAATGCAAAGGCGACTTCCAGTCTACGTATATGTAATTACCACGTGCCTTCTCTAAGAGAACTACGATTGTGTATGAAGAAAGTTTCAATGACCACGAGTTAAGTGTTGTTGAAGTGATAGATTTATGAAAGGTAAAGATTGAGAGTCTGCATAGAGCAGATGTTCGCAGTGCCTTCTTACCAATTTCATGCAGACATTTCCCATG
Organism: Mactromeris polynyma; assembly: GCA_032209605.1. Taxonomy (NCBI): domain Eukaryota; kingdom Metazoa; phylum Mollusca; class Bivalvia; order Venerida; family Mactridae; genus Mactromeris; species Mactromeris polynyma. Next base: position 856,199 of record JASFXZ010000028.1, read on the forward strand.
GTATAAAACGCAAATACGGTATAAAAATGTATGATTAAGTTTATGTTTTAATTTACAGCAAACTACTTGGTGCTTATCCTAGCCGCGACCGGAGTGTTTATTTTGTGTGTGATAGTGGCATTTGTAGCATTCGCTGCTATACGAATTAGAAAACAAAATGAGCAGAAAAACAAAAGGTAGTTTCAGTATTGAATTTGAGGCATTATTATACCGTTTTATACACTCGACATAGGACCACCTGTCTAGCACAATGTTGTACTGAAGTATTATCATATGACATTTCATTAGATCCATATTGAAAACTGCATGGAAAGTTTGACCAATGACATTAAACGTTACATCGCCTTGTGGGAGTTGACGTATATTTCAGACTGTAATTGAAGGGTATACAATGATACACACCGCTTCATCGGTCATAAGGCGACGAAGAAATTACCACGATTAATGAAATATATACAGTCAAATCACTTACTCTGTACGCATCGAAGATGTAATAGAATGTAAACCGTGGGTTCCAACGCTGTGTCATGACATTATGTAAAAAATAGTTTTGATATCTTTGTTATTCTAGTAAAGAACAATCTGGAAAGGAATTCACCATCCATTTTGTTGCTAGCTGTCTTGACTTGTCTTGTCATGTGATATATTATATCCATTAAATCGCCCCGTTCGTCCTCAATTATTCTCCTTAGTTGTCCTATATGGTTGGCCAAGCCATTCCGTGCGCCCCAGCTTTCCCTTACCATATTTAGCCTTGAACTTCCTGAAATTCTTCATTTTTTATTGACGGTTGTTTTCCCGGGGGTCTGTGTGGGGAGTCATTGTCATGTACGTGGCGTATCCTGTACCAACTTATTCTTGCCTTCTAATGTCATTTTAGGAAAGGTTCTGCTTTGGAAAGACGAAGTGGTTTCTTCCTAGGATCAACTGGCGGTAATACATTTAAACAAACATTTGATTGCTATATATTCCGATGGTTGCTGTAATGGATGATACAATGTTTGACGCCATTTGTTGTTAAATAACAATACTATTTGTAATAATAATAGTAATGCCTTTACTTATACGGCATATCATGTAGTGACATTCATTGCATATACATGTACAACAAAATAGCTTCATCTTTCTGGAAACATGGCCCTTAGTTGATTGCAGTATAATGCTACTATGATAACATATTTGATTGTTGCTGTATTGAGACTGTTAGCGTTATATTGGATTGGCAACTGATGCCACATTATTCCAGTCTACTTATGTTAATCTGCACCGTACTGTCAAAACGAGATAATGATTTATATTAACTAGCACACTAAAGTTATAAACGGTGGTTTGTCATCAGTACTCTGCAGGGGTGTACGGGGTGTATGTGATGTGTGAACCCACTAAACGGTACAAGCGTGTCTGGGGCGATGTGGCCTGCAGATGGCCCTGAGCTGTTACAGTGTGTAAAACCCCTGGCGAAAATTGCTTCTGTAAAGCGCGAAGTAGTATTTAAGATATTTGAACAAAGAAATTGGCAAAACAAAACATATCTAGAAGGAACTTATGCGCCTGACATGTCGTCTGAATGCTGATGGTGTACAAAGTTGGTATTTGTAATCAATATCAGTTCTATACAGAATATAGCAAAACAAATAAACTGATATACAAATTGCCACACTAGCATAATTTGAACACACCTCTCAATGAAGCAGTACTACAGGTTGATAACAATATACAATATGCGACCGAATGATGTTCTCATTCGAAACCAAATGTCGATTAATGGAGTGAACTTAAGCACAGACTACGAGCATTTCTGAATTGTTTTATACTTATATTTTTCAGTTACGATTCCTCGTGCAAAACTTCGTAACTAGGATTATGGAGGTATATGTTTATCACATGTCGTAATTTCAATATTGTGCCCTGATTTTGTCCACTGTCAAATTGTTATTGTAACAACCACGTTTAAAGTATTAACGTCAATTATAAACATTTGCCCAAGTCTTCACGTTTTCTTAAAACATCATGAGCCTTATATTAGTAAAACACAATTTAAAACTAAAACACAGACTTAGACTTAGACCTCAAAACATGACTTTATTTAAGTTGTATACCTATATTTTTATAACAAAATGTAGAGTGGGTAACAAGAATTCATACACAATTTCATTCATTTAGATTTAAGGAAAATATGAGCTTCAGTGTTAATGTTTTGTGTATGAACACACGGATATACCAACTCCAACTAACGTACAAAGTAGTCTATTGACATCATAAAAATAAAACGCAACAACAAATGATACTACATAAACCTTTACCAGTAGCGCTTTTAATACCTTTAATACATACATATGTTCTGTTGTCTTTTTTCAGAATCACCATACAAATATTAGTGCTTCTGGATTTGTCTTCGAATGCCAGCAATATGATACGTGAAATAGACAAACAGTTTAATCGGAGCATTTTTTGTATTTATTTTGTGTACTCAGACATATGTTTATTAATTTTATTACTATATAATTTGCATAAACAACATCACAGCTCTTTGTGCTTTCTTGTATTCTTAGTTTATTTACTTTGTTGTCGTACATTTAGTTCTAATTATAAGCACAACTGTTTTTTTATGCACTATGTTAAAGCGTTGATAATTTTGTTAAATTGTTCAATCACTGTTAAGACATTACGTTACCAATATCAAGGAATAAGACTAAAAATTTAACGGTTTAATGAATTTTGTTTATCATACAAATTGTAATGTTGTGTTTAAGTCAAAAATGTATTTTATATTTTCTTTTTTTGAATCCTTTTTTTGTTGGATGAACAAGAAATGTAACATCTTCAGAGAAACACTCTGAACTTGAGCAACAACCGCTTTCAACTACAGTTTGTACTTTTTCTATGGTATGCATTTACCATTAATTTAACATATCTAGAGAAACAGTCTCTCAACAACAAAAGAACAGTCTTTATAGAGGTACAGTTCTGGGACCTGGATTGTAACGGATAATTACACTCAGCAATCTCAAATTATAAAATGTATGGTTATGAGTCAGAAAGTGACTCATATTTAGTTTGAAAAATGTATTATAATATTATATGAGTGCTGAATGTTCTTTATGACCCTCTTTCTTTGTGATGCCAGTGTGAAATGGGCTAAGGGAGTAATCATTACGTGTGAGTGTGTTGTGTCATACACACATTAATCACTTCCTTATCTCATAAGCTAAAATGTCAAAGAAAATGGACGGAAAGAAATGTTCAGCTCTCTTTTGACATTTTCATGCAATTTCCATGAACCAATTTCCACTAGTATACCACTAAGAATACATTTGAGTGCTGAGTGTAAGCATCCGTTTTAATCAAGGGTCTTGGAGATGTTGCATTGCTCCTCATAAATGTCTCTCTAGATGGTACACATCACATAATTTGTTTGTTTTTTTCATTATTGTATGCCATGCTAATGTATCTGTTTTCTGAAATACTTCTTGTAATGGCGTGTGTGTTGTGTAAATTGTACTAAGACAAGGCTCATACATGTAGCTGATTTTAGATCTACTTATTTAATCGGATGTACATAATTGTAAACGAATAAAACAATGGTTTAAGCTAGTACTTAGTGGCTCCAGTCAGTATAGTAATTGTCAAGTTCCATAGATTTGTTGTTTCTAGTATAAAATTATTCATTGAAAGTCCATGATTATATTTATACTATTTCATTCATAGTTGCGGGTGCAATCCCACAACTTACATTAATTTTAGCGGCGATTCCTACTCGATTACGCTTCGTCTCTCCCGTTAATTAGTTTATGTAAACATGTACACATATACCTGCCAAAAGTTCTAAGTCCACACCTTTTTGGTTACTAAAATGTAGGATTAAACCCATTAACACTTAGAGAATAGAGTAAATAGATAAGTATGCACAAAGGAGTTCAACAAATGAAATAAATGCTTTTGACTGGCCCTGCTTACAGTGATTTAAGTACTTCGAGTACGGTTTAGTCACTTGCCGTTTAGATTCCCCGCTCTTAAAAATACAGGTCAGTTACCTCACGCTTTATATTCGTCCCGCTTAACCATTCTGAGAACGCGTCCTCTTTCAGCCGCCAGTAACATTAAACTCGTAAACACTTATAAGTTGTTCAACTGTATAGAGACCAACGGAATATATTTATGTATAGTACGGACACGTGACTTTCTATCCGAATTAGCCCATGTGAAATTCATGAACCGTATATACCATATAAACGGTTAAAATAGAGGCCGCTGATTGGACGGATCGCTGTGAGCGTCGTCTAATTCTGAGTTATCCTGTGACTAGTGTAGTGTACGGACAAACACGAAATGCACGTGCGTTGCATGGAACAGTGAAGAAGGCTTTTTTTGCAATATTTCTACTACACCAGTCACGTCAACAAACTGTTGTACAAACCTTTATCAATGTATTAAAATGTTCATAGGCTATTTCAAACATTTAAAAATGTGGACTTAGAACTTACGTTTATATACTTTCACTCCTAGAGAGTATCACTACTGTTGTATTGTGAATTGTATGTACATGCAATAAATAAATACACCTTTTTTCTAAAATATCTGCATTATCGTGACTATTTCCAGATATAAAGTATACAACAAGATGTACGTACTAATGATGTCACATCCACTATTAGAAAATTCAATATCATATAAAAATCAATTTCTTGGTTACGCATATCTTATAAACAAACACTAAAGATCATTCACACTTTCAAAATCATATTGGACGAATGGCACCTAAACGGACGTATTGTGAATTGTTTAACACATAACGCGAATGCTGTGATGAAATTGATTAACACTTGTGTGTCAACCAATGAATGTTATCTGGTTTCTTATACATGTATATGTCACAATGATGTGTGCTGTTTAAATGGATACAAATCACATGACAATTGTCCACTATTATGGTAAAAAACTGTATTTCCGCGGCCGCTTTAACTGGATAAACATGCATTATTTATTGAGGATATGTGGTGTAAAAAGAATATAATCTTATAACTAGCAGTCCTTTACTTCAATGTGAATTCGATATAGAGTCCTTGGAATACATCTACCATTTACTCAACAATTTGAATGTGAAATTTGAAATTCAGAATAATGATCATAAACACAGGAATTCAAAAACGAATGACAACATAAGGTTGTAATCAAACATATTTTAAGGATAGATAATGAAAAACATGATTTAATGACAACCAATGTTGATGAGAGGGGATTTGATAACGTATCAATAAATCACTGTACAACGCAAACAACATGCGTTATGCTTATGAACTCGTACTGTGTATTTAATGATGCGAACGTATTTCATATGAAGTTATAATATGTATGTATGGTGATAAAGAAGAATTGTTACGGTCGTTAAGTTGATTTACCATTCCAGATTCAGAATGATTGTTTCATACGAGAATTTAGAGAAGAGGGAGAACAGATAGACCTTAATATTGAATATGTGTTGAAAGTTGTCAATGCTTAAATCAAGGGAAGAAATTAAGAGGGCACTTAATATTTGTTCAGCAGTGGTTGATTTACACAACCGGAACATAGTTTCTTACACAATGAAAACCGAACACTGGAGACAATAATGAGAACGTCATAAAGTGTACTGCAAACTTAAAACATTACTTGTATCGTATCGCCGGATGTATTAACATATGGCGGATGTTGTAAGTTACTGTTTGGTGTCTGTTCTTCACCAATTATATGTGACGCAGTTAATGAAATACACTAAAGGAAAACATTTTATCTGAACATCATTTAAATGTGAATAATCCTGGAGGTTTTTTGGGAGGATAATAATTTTCATGGGTCATTGAAAGAACAATACGCAGAAGTATCTAGATTACATTTCATCATAAAGTGGTTGTATAAGCAATACTCGTATGCTCAAGTAGGACACTCTTATAAACCATCATAGAACCAAGTCTTTGGTTCAAACGATCGACCCCATATTGATCGTATGTAAAATGATGGTTTGATATGTTTGTTAGTTGGTATTGATACATATTTTAAAGATATCAGAAACAGTCCATACTTCTATGAAAGATATACTAAGGAAACAAATATGTACAGAAGTCTGATCAGACAAAGGCTAAAAATTTATAAATCATATCTATCATATGTTTAAGGATTTGCAAACACTCAGAGAGAGTTGTCAGTTTCGACCAGAAAGTTTTGCCCTCTTCAAAATACCATGCTGATTTTGCAGCAGATTATGTAAACATATGATTTACGACTTGTCCGATTCAGCAATAATATGATCAGGACGGAGTTTCCAAGTATGAAAGTACCCGGGATAAGGTAGATATTCGCTTCAACGAATGCTAAAAAGTAAGTATGCATATTACATACATAGTACACACTATAATGTTATCATTTTATTATAAATTTTGTTTAAGAGCATAGCTGTCAAGGGTCAAATTGAGCAAGTTGTGTGATATTTTGTAGCAGGAGACCAGGGTGTCGCCAGGGTCGTCCTCGGAGTGTCCAGAGGGCGGAAGGCCCCGGAAGCTGCTAAAATACTTTAAAGACGATTTCGGTAGTTTTACTGCTCAACTTTAATGCGCAGAATACTCTTCAAAAATGATTATTAAAAATCATTATATACGCTTATACATGGAATTGTGCGGATGGTGTTGGGAAGTGAAAAGAAGGAAAAAAGTTTTGTTTATAAGTATATATATTTGTACGGACTGGAATACGACGACACAGTCGATAAATATGCGGGGGTCGGTCAGGGACTTTTCCACATTTCTAGGTATTTTCTTTGTGATCGTTTCCATGAGCATGAATATCAGGAAAATGGCGGGGAAATGCCAAGTGAGAACTTAGAAGCAAGTCCGTCTTTGATCAATCCCCTTACACGGTATGCAATGCGGGCAAACAGGCGAAGTGCGACTGTGAGCGACTTGGTACTCATCAATCATAGAGGTATCCAACTTCATGCATGCTCTGTAATACTACAAGGAAAATGATTTCTCTTACGGAGACCAATTATACTGGTCAAAATACAAGAAATGAATTGATTTGAGGCATTGCCTTGTAAATTTAGCGTTGCCTGTAAAAGCACACTACTTCTTTAAACCAGACTGACAGGATACAATATTCGCAATTCACCCCGCCAATTCCGTTGTAGGTCAACATGTGTCTCATTTGGCCTTATTCATAATATACTAGCGGAAAAAAGAAACTGTGCATGTGTATAATATGCTATAACTTAGGAGGTATGTAAGGAATCGCAATAAAAAGTTCAACAGGGTTTTATCTTACCTTTATTTAACACCCACTCAATTGATATGGTTATTGAATCAGCTGCGTCTTAGATAGAGATCAGTTTTCAGAGACAAATCCGGTGATATTGCAGGCCAGGGCAGCACATTCACATTGTTCTGGGTCAAAAAGTCGGTGACGACCCGCGCGACGTGCGGGCGAGCGTTATCCTGTTGCAGCGTGGCGTTACGTTGCTGCACAAATGGAAGGACGTGAGGCCGTATGATTTGGTCACGATATCTGATGCCTGTAAGTGTGCCGTCTACAACCACAAGTGCTGTTCTACCACGGGATGAGATGCCACCCCACACTATGACACTACCTCCGCCGAATGGACGTAGTTCAATCACACAACTGTCATGGAAACGTTCACCAACACGACGGTACACTCTAGAACGGCCGTCGCTGCTGTCGAGATGGAACCTGGACTCATCCGTGAAAAAAATACGTGCCCAGTCCTGTTGCGTGAAGTGTATGTGTCTTCTACACCAGGCAAAACGTGCTACACGATGACGTTGCTGCAGAACAGGACGTATGGCAGGACGTCGTGGACGTATGTCTCGTTCACGCAATCGATTACGTACCGTACGGGGACTGATCCTTCTAAGGCCAGGAATACTTCTAGCCGTCAAAGAAGCAGTTCTGAGTCGGTCACGGAGATGAACCACCCGGATGTACGTATCGAGGCCGGTCTCTGGTTGCCCCAAACTGTTGGTACCGTCTCCACAAGGCGTCTATAGTATTTCGGTGAACGCCAAATTGTCTGGCAACGTCAGTATGACGTACACCAGCTTCAATCATGCTTACGGCGCGGCATCTGTCAGTTTCATTCAACCTTGGCATGGCGTATCAACGACGTTTTTCAAAATTATCCTGGTTTTGTGTCTTACATGTAACAACACTATGTTTTAACACAGGTTTAGGCGACAAACGTGTTTGCAATTGACTGCTGCACGAAAAAAAACGTGAAAAAGAAGACGTTAGCCTGACAGGCAAACTACCCCTGCAACTTATGCACTGGCCAGTGTAAATGACCGAGAGGGATACACAACTTACCTGTGTAAAGTTTCAAGCTTTAATTTATAAAATTGAAGGATATATGAACATTTTACACATGCACAGTTTCTTTTTTCCGCTAGTATAGATTGGTTCCTTATTACGGCTATAATGTACATTCACTGGCATGATGGCCATCTTATCTCCTGTCATCCTTAAGTTATTGCTTCCTGCGAAGCAGATGTTCCTCCCGGCGATGCAGAATCTTAATATGTGTTGTCGTGATATCACGTACAATATTGCACGTGTTATGGAAGGAAGTTTTCCAACTGGTTTGAATTAGAACTAGGTATTTTATTTCGTAGATTATTATGTTTTGAGTTGCACATTACATTTTGGATGTAACAACTTTCATTGATCAGAGTTCGCAAGCTCAATTTTCGAAATAGGTTTGTGATTTTCAGCATAACTAGTTTGCAGGCATTGTTTAAGTATCAAAATATTATTTCATCAGATATAGACGAATGTTTTACTTCTGGTCACGGGTGTCAACATGACTGTGAGAACACACTTGGTTCGTATGAGTGTACGTGTATACCTGGGTACACCCTAGACTCTGATCTAAGATCGTGTATTGGTTTGTAAATTTAAAGTATTATTCCGCTGCATATTTGTAATAAACAGTTGTCGCATGTTTAGAACAAATATACAATGATTAAACTATATTGCCTAGTAATAGAAGTATATAAACACTTGAGTTAACAAACACTAATGGCACCGAAACATTTTATTTGAAACTTTCAAATGTGACAGTCAGATTTCCCTCCATGACGATCTTTTCGATGTCAATGAATGCATATTGGACAACGGAGGATGCTCAACCGATTGTCAAAATACCGAGGGATCCTACTACTGCACATACGGTGCTGGCTACTTTCTGCATGTTGATGGAATATCCTGCCTAAGTAAGAAATTATTTTGCGTTATCATGTCCATTGTAACTATATAATATTTACAAGGTTTTTAAAACAAGGTTGAACAAATAATTAAAATAAATCAACCATATCGCTTGATATGGTGTCAATTGTTCTGTAAGTATAGTTAGTTCGTTATACGACAGTAGTGATGTGTTATCTAATGACCACATTAATACTGTTCGATTGACGAAGTTAGCATTTACTTATTGCTGTCTACAATTGTATAACCAATATCTCATTACCAAACAAATTCACAATGAAACTATCACTACTAATGCTAAAGAAGCATTCAATAAGCATTTGTGGAGATATTTTCCAAAGAAATATCTTCATTTGTACCAAGAAACCATGACATTAGATAGTGTTCATCAATCATTAAATGCGACAAACACGAACCGTTGGTGTTTATGCAAGTTTAGATAATCGTAAAATAATTGATAAGTCTAAAACCGAGCAAAACAATCATAAAAATATGTCCGTAAGAAAACCAAATTGTGTTATATATCTTTTAAAGTTAACCCTACTAACGACTAAATTCTAAATTTGCTATAAATTATCACACTACCGCCAGCGTGATAGTTCCGCGGGTTTTTTTCTCAAACGAATAACGACACTCGAACGCTTGATGGCGAAAAGTGTAGCGCGAAACCGATATCGATTAACCAATGGAATTTCGGCATTTTCGTCTTTCTTGAAACGCGAAACCGTTAAATCGTTATTGCATGCGACAAAAGCGTTGAACCGAAAGTAGCATGTTTTAGACATTAAAACGATAGTAGGATTTTTGTACAACAAACAGTGTTTCATATGTGTATCATTTCAGAGATTAATTGTTATACTGCTATTACAGTTGCTTGTGGAAGCAGAGGTTTGTACGGGTCCATGTAACACTGCGTTTATGACAACAAACTTCAGTGAACACACTGCACAACTATGTCGTAAACTCCAAAACAACGCATCACAACAATTCCCCGAAGAAGGTACTTTCTTACTAATAATTTGGGTATTTTACTAGGGAAAGCGCCACTATACCAATTATTTTCAGCACAAACAACTCTCAGGAAATGATTGCAAAATGAAGTTGCCAACAATTTACCAAAAAAGAATACATACATTTGATTCAATTAACAAAACAAATAAATAACAACGCGTTTCTATCAGTAAGTAAACATATTATGTATTATGATTTGCTCCATGTCTCATTTTATCTTTAATACCAACACCATTTGATACACATCCTGAAATCGATATTGGTTACAAACAGGGTTCAATCCGAAATAAAAACATACGTATCTGCAAGAGTATACGCTCAAACATGTGACAGGAAGCGTTATAATGACAAAAAACTGTCTCGTTTTGTTTGTTCGGAGAGCATAACATGTTCATGTCCCTGTTACCGGTAAACCTCAAAATTGCAAATAGATGGAAACGTTCAAGAGCAGAAATGGCGGATTGTGAATAGTAACATTTAATAAACATAGACAATGACACATTGACAATTTAACCAAATAAAGACAGTAAGAAGCTTAATGTTAATAATCGTATATTTGTGATGAACATGGTTAAACATTGAAATAAAAAACAAACACCTTTAAAATACAATCCATAACTGTAGATGCAAACAAACTGAATATTGTGAGTCACCAAAATTAAACTGTTATGTTATTTGTTTAATAATCTGTGACTTTTTCGAGAACATTTATTCATATTTTATAAATTACTATTTCTAACGATTGTAATAAAAAGAAATTATATTATCTGTCTATGGAATACGGTGTATTCACTGTAAAACAAATTGTATGTTATGCAAATTAACAACACCGATGTTACACCTTAATTAAATTACGTGATCAGGTTCAATATCAAAACAGTTTGCAATGTAGGTTTGTCGACATGCAAAGAAGAGAATAAGTTGCTAAAGAGAATGGCAATACATAAAACAATGCCTCTCCGTACAGACCTCCGGTAAAACAATAGTCAATAAAACAACAGGCATTTGAGAAGGTGCAACGGTAAATACGCTAGAGAACAGGGTCGCAAGCAATGGCCTGGTCGACCATAAGGGACAACTAAGGTGAATTAATAAGGACAAACAGGGGTATTCATAAATGGAGCACATTGCAGGACTAGTCAAGACAGCTTTCAACAATAGGCCGGTAAAAAGGGGGTACAAACATATCAAGTGTTTGAATTGCTTACCATTACGTACATAACAACAGACATACTGTGCATAATCCAGCAGGAAGCAACAAGCAGCTTTATACTTACCTTGCTCTCAGTAGCTGTTTGTTTGTTTCATCGGGTTTAACGCCGTTTCTCAACGATATTTCAGTTATATACGGCGACCGGTTCACCTAACCAGTTTGTCCTTGACTGAATTCTTACCAGTACTAACTTACCCTTCCACAAGGAGCCGGCAACTTCTCCACATGTGGAGGAAAATCGACATTTTTGTCAAATTTTCATGGAAGGGTATGACCTGCCGCGACCGGGAATCGAACCCGGATCGCCGGGTTACAAGTCCAGCGCACTAACCACTGGACCACGGCCGCGGATGCTCTTAGTAGCGAAACTGTTTACATCATAATACGAAATAAGTAAAAGCAACAAGCAGCTTCATGCTTACCTTGCTCTCAGTTACTAAATTATTTACATCAGAATGCCAAATAAGAGAAAGCACCAAGCCGCTTCGTGCTTGCCCGGCTCTCAGTAACTAAATTATGCGAAATAAGTGAATGAAAGTCATTATCCACGTAAAGTAAACAAAACAGGGCCAGTTTAGGTAATTGCAATATGAGTTGATATGTACTGTCATGACTGTGAAATCCACTCTAACATTACTACATGTATCAAATCGATTAAGATATAATGACATTGACTAGCACGAATAGCGTATTAGTAATAAGGGTTATGCTGTGGTTTATAATTTGAAACCAAGATGTATTTGATTATTTAAACTGCTGCCTCTGCACAGATTCAATCGAATGTGTCTTTAGTGTTATACTACACATACGAGTATCAATACATGTTTCTATCGTCTTGTAGTGTGTAATATAGTGACGTGTACTCGCTTGCACACTGTACGTGCATGTTGCGAAAAATAATGTATTGAATGCCGTTTTAGTGAACACGTGGCATTTTGTTAGACCAAGGGAGGTAAATAGTTGTTGAAGGTTTCATTACATATATATATTCAAAATAATCACCCTTTTTAAACTGCTGAACGCTTAGGTTTTACTTATATATAGCGTCACACTAGCATTTGATTTAAATGTGACCATCGCCATGTATAAACATGGATAACTTAGTTCTCAGTCATCGTACAGAAAAATCCATACTGCTTATATGTTATTTCATATCACCCGATGTGTCAATTCAGGCTAACAAACAGGTATGGTAATGATAATTTATTGAATTTATGGTGAACAGGCATAAAACCTGAGTCACTCTGAATACTTCAGAAAAATAATAAGAGTGAGATAATGCATTTCATGATATAAAGCACGTCCTGCAGTTTTATAACATATATTCTTAGGTTTTTCTTTTCACAGGTTAAGGAGGTAATGAAAATGAGCGTCATTGCTTTGTGAGATGCAATGCTAAACCTTCCATGCAAGCCGCTAACAAGAAGCAGTGTCAAGAATATAATGTGTGGGTTATGTTGTCGAAGATAACCGGTTGTGTTAATTCAGCAGAATGTACATGTACAGCAGGGTATGCTATTCTTGTATGTTACTTTCTACATGTATATGATACTATATAAAAGCTATGTTTTATTACAATTTGTCAAATCATACTTAATTTGTGGCAATTATGGTGTAAATAATGAATGACGTTAGTTGTATCAACTTCATTTTGAAATACATGTACATTTAATCTGATTTCCTAATTATAATTTGGTAAAGGTTAACATTTAATTAACTGAAAAATACATCACAAACCGGTTACGTTAAAAAATAAAATTTTGAACCTAGAATTTCAGGCAGTATTGTATAATACGATGACCATTTCGAAACTTGTCATATGCATTTATTAAGTCACATTGTTTGTTTTCGTTTCCACAGGGAAGGTGAATTATGTACATGTAACAATGTGTCTGGGATGCTGTATGCCATTGCATACAATCACTGAGAGGAATAAGAGATGGTAAATTGGCACCAACTTCAGTGAAATGTAGCAATCCAAGGAAACGCTAACTTACTCCACGGAAATAACAGGATACAATTTTCGAGAAAGTGGTAAATGCAAGGGACAGTACAAGCCCACCTAGGTGCAAGCCCAGATGGGTTTGTGAATTGTAAAGACCACACAATTAAGTGTCCATCATCCATTGGATGGAGGATGAAATCACAAGAAGAATGTGCATATTTGATCCGAAATGTTACTCTAACATGGAAGATGAGAAAATAACATTGAAAAGGAATAATAATAACTACTACCAGGTCCAGGGGCTGCTTGGAAATAAGTGGTCAACATGGTGTGAGTTTGTGGTGTGGACAAGTGCAGTAATGTCAGATGAAAGGATTTTCGCAAATCACATTTTTTTAAGAACATATTGTGAAAAAATTGAATGATTTTTACGTAAAAGTATTCATTCCTGAAGTCTTTACTCGTCGTGTTGCAAAGGGAATCCAGTTGTTTAAATAATAAATGTGTCCTTTGTTAGAATCATGGAAGGAATCTTGGAAAACAAATTATTTTTGTCTTAAAACTATGAATTTCTTAATTGTATTTGCTTTATATGTGACTCCAAGGAAAGCCTGACTCCAAGTACTAGCTACACTGTGCGTAGGTTAAAACACACTTCGGTGGAAGTGGAAAATTTACGGTGTAAATAATCAAACTTATTTGCGATAATCGATAACTTTTCCACATCACAAACTTCACCACTTATACAGTACAACATATATACTCAGTACATTTCAAAACGCACACTGTTTTACATACCATTCTTCTTTAAATTCCATTTTATTACTTTTGGAACTGTTTTTTTAATGAAAATACGTGTCGATTGTCATACAATTGAGCTAACATGTTGCATAAACAGGCAATATCGTGTATAAACGTTCTGTATTCTAAAAAGTCAGTCAATGAAAATTTAGAAATTCGACATAGTGCGTTTTTAAATGTACTAAGTATACATTGCTATGCAGAATTTTGACATTTTGGTCAACTCACTTATTAATTTAATGCTAATTTACAATTGTAATATACACTGAACAAAAAAAGAAACTGCCGATTTGTACACATAGTGTTTGTTGTGTTAAAGAAATCATTGTGTAATGAAAGTAGATAGGTAATATTAGCCTTGACCTGTGTTATCAGGATTCATGAATGTTAGCGATTATGTCTGCACTGTTAATCGTCAACAACGTGATACTCGATTTGTACGTGCATGAATTGTTCAACATGTCCCGTGTGGTATTCGGTCCAATTGATTTACTTGACTTACTGGCATTGTTGTCAAGTAAACGCAAACGCTGCATAATTTGTAAAACAATTAACATTTCTTACATTGCAGCATTTTGAGTATGCCAAGAATACCCAAAAATTAACGCCAACGTGTGATTGGTATGCCTGATGCTGGCATGTCATGACAGAAGACGTTGCAAGGAATGTTGGGAGTTCTAGTCGAGCGATATGAAATCTTCGCGCACGATTTAGAACGACAGGACACACAGACAACTTGCCACGTCGTGGACGTCCGCGTGGTCAAGACCGCTATATCATGAACACACATTTGCGCAATCAATTCCAAACTGCCACTGCTACTGCTGCTAACACTTCTGGGCTTCATTAACCTAATCAGTGAGCAAACTGTCTTAATTGGGCACTCTCGTTGGACACGACGACGCTGGAATACCGTTCTTTTTTCGGATGAATCAAGATTTTGTTTACATCGTGGTGATGTCAGGGTGCCGTAGGAGCAATGAATGTTTTCTTGTAACAAATACAAAATGTAACATTGATTTAATTGATGACTGGCCCGCTAAAGGCCTGATCTCAACCCAATCGTGCACGTCTGGGATATTCTTGACAGACGAGTAGGGCGTCGTCCAAACCCACCTGCTAACGTCAACGAACTTCGTCAAACGTTCATTCTGGAATGGAACAATATTCCACATGCAGAAATCAACACCTTAGTCAATTTTATGCGCCGGCAATGCACTGCAGTGGTCAACTGAAGAGGTGGTCATACCCGTTATTAAGTGTTAGTTTTGTACTTCAATTGGTCAAGATTTCCCTCATTTTATGTTAACCTTTGGCCATCTTTTTTGCACCAAACGATGCATCATGAACATTCTTAAAACGCATATATAACAATGATGTCCCCGATTTGTTTTCATCCAGCTATGCTCAAGCAAACTTATCAGAAGTTTCTTATTTTGTTTAGTATACATACATTATAAATGCAAACATTGTAATATATACTTGTTGTAGAAACAATTTTAAACTCATTGGTTGATGCACACCCGGTATTCAGTGCCACCAAATGGATGTTGAAAGAGAGAACGGTTTTTCGCTAATCTTTACTACAGAAATGAAGTATGTATTTTATATGATATGGAATCTTCTAACAGTTGTTGGGACAACATTATGGGTGTAGTTTAGGGTAAACCTATATCTGGGAAGAGTATAGATAATGCAGATATTTTGAAAAATGTGTTTTTATTGATAAAATGTGTATACAATTTACATAAAAAATAATAGTGTTACTCTTTATGAGTAATAATATATATTAAATATTTTATCTTATTTCTACGATATTATGAACTTGTGTCTTATAATACACACAAAAAACGATTTTACAGTCAATCGGAAATGTATATATACTAAGGCTTCCACGGAGCACGACAGAAAAAAGACGTACATTTTAGTTAACCAATGCATTATATCTCCATGTTGTGACGCATTCATATTTAACGAAAAATTCACGAAAACTTGTTGTCCGCTTCAATAACGTATATTGAGTATATTAAATATGAGTTTCCACATACAACGCGTTCAAAAGTTATTAGAAAAGTCCACGTGTGTATTGATCACTCCTCGTATACATCAGATTTTATAGTAGACTTAAAAACACTTTGAGCATTATCAATATAGATAGATAGATAGATTTATTTCAGTAATAGTGTACAAATAAAACATGGTAAAAACAAAATACGATGTATGAAATAACAGCAATGATGTTGGTCAAATGGTTACACATATACGAAGGACCATGAAATGCACACCAAAACCAGAGATAACACAAAAAGTAGATATATATTCCTCTTATTTCCATCGTGGTCCCTGTTATTGGCGGCATGACACCGAAAGTCATGTTAAAATGATAAAATTAATAAATTAATTATCACCGAAATGACCATTATATCACAGAACAAACTGAGATCATGTTATGAGTTTGAAGTGTAACACAGTTGAGATTAACATTTAATAATATGACACTATTGGGTAATTAGTGCATCACCGTTATGGTCAGCATTAAAGTCACAGAGATAAATCACAAAATATTGAGTAAATAAAAACCTATCATAAAAAATAATTACTTAAAATATAAGGAATTATATTTAAGTAAAACTAACTGGCCATAAGTGGATTTTGATGGCATGTTTGAACTTACAAGGAGACTTAATATGCATTAGACTCTGGGGAAGATTGTTCCATAAAACAACAACATTGAATGCAAAAGATTTTCTGCCGAATCCTCCTACCTTGGGCAAAGAGTAACGTCCAGTGTCACTAAAAGAGTAATTTAAAGTGGAATCGAGAGATAGTGCAGTCATTCTTGACCTTGTACAGCAATCGCGCACCGAGTTAAGAGGTACAAAGTGTTCACCTAGGTAAACAGGGGCCGTGCCCAACTTGATTTTATGTACAAAGCAGAAAGTGAGCGGATCAACTCTCTTGGATACTGGTAACCAGTTCAATGACCCAAACTGCTCTTGACCTATCCTGGACATGCGATCCAAGTTTATTCTGAGTACATTGAAAAGAGACAATACGTAACTACTGGGAACGCCACATACACAAGACAGTGCCTCCCCACGCAGACCTTCGGAAAAACAGCAATCCACAAAACTAAGGCACTTAAAGGGGTCAACGGGTACACTTGTTAAGGAACATATTCCCAAGGAATGACCCGGCAGACCACAAGGAACAACTAAGAGAATCAGAGTGGACAATGAAGGACGGGGGAGGGGGATTAATGGATGGAAAAGATCACAGGACAAGTCACATGTGGGGTACCACAAGGGTCTATCCTAGGAATGAGACAGGTATCTGTATAAAAACCACGTCTAAACCAGACTGAAAGCTGTATAGGAGTTTCTTATCATTCAAATAACCTTCCACTTGATCATACATGACCCTTTGAAAAATCCTAGATATTATACTAAAAATAGATACTGGTCGATAATTACCAACCTCTGTTTTATCATTTTTGTTGTACAAAGGAATAACACGGGCAGTCTTTAGATCCTCGGGAACCACACCTTGGATGATGGTAAGGTTTACAATATGACTAATGACTCTAAAACACTATAAACGTTCAATTGTTTCGGTGGTCTATAAATCACACCACATAAAAAAAGTTTGGTTTTTGGTAGTAAAATGTCTATCCAGGTAGCTTCCAGTTCCGGGTTGTCGAGGTCATCCGTGGGATTGAATGCGAGATCACTCCTAACATAAATGCACACACCTCCTCCCTGACGATTACGATTTTTCCGATCTACTACATAGTTATTTATCTGAATTTCGGAGTCTGGAACTGTTGAATCATGCCAGGTCTCTGACAAACACATGCATGCTTGATTGCGGTCACTTGCATGAATACGAATTTCATCAAGTTTTGGGATTAATTTACGAACGTTCAGATCTATAAAATGAAGACTATGTTTTCTTCTTAATTCAAAACTTGTAGATGTAGAAGATTGTTCATTACTAGGATTGTTGTATGGAACAGGGCCTGGGCATGGGTGGATGTCGCCACAGAGAAGGAGTCACACATAGATAGTCCCTCTGGTGTTACAACATGTAACACTATGTTTAGATTTCTTTGACACAATGGAATAACTTGTAACAAAGTTCTGGTAAAATATAATTTCGTTAATCAAAATCGAAGGTGCAGAGGCTTGTTGTAACAAGTGGGTGGGGTACTGACCACTGGTGCTGTTTTCACTCGATAAAAAGAAACAACTGAAACTATACAATTTAAACAACGCATACGTTACAGAGGGGAGCATTAAAAACACAATCACATTAGCTTAGTATACAATTATGAAAAACCAAATACTCATACATTTTGATGTGTATCATTTACAGTGACATTTATGATGAGAAGTGCAACCTCTCGCAATTTCCCGGGATTATAACGGATACGCACTCATCACTCAAACCTCAAATCATAGATTTTACTCTTATTATTCTGATAGCGGTAATTTGATATGGATTAGCTGATGAGATATGGAAGTTATTAGTGGGTGTTAGTACAACACTACACACCCAGGCGTTATATTAACTCCATTTGTCCATTGCCACACTGACATCACTAAGAAAATAGGTAGTTTGGAATATTCGGCACTCATTTAACAAGACAATACAGTTTTCACACTAAACATGAGTCACTATCAGACTTATAAGAGTACATTTTGTAATCAGATATTTGAGTGCCGATGTTTTTTCTTGAGAGGTTGTTGCACTAGATAAACTAGATTTATATATTCTTGCCATAGAAAAAAGTATTACAGATGTTAACAGAGGTCGTACAGTGAGGGCTTCTGTGAAGAGATTGCACATCTGGTACATTCCAACAAAAACTTTTTTTAACGAAACAAGAAATATCTTGAAAAAAAGAAGGTCGGCGCAATTTGAAGGTTAAGATTTGTTGTGCAACATAAACTATTGCCGAGATGTTACGATTGCTGGTCACTCCAGATCCAAAATGAATTTCGAAACACAAATTACTCAAATTGTATATAAACAATAACCATTAAACATCAGCTTAAGTACACAAAAGATATAAAATGTCCGATTAAAATGTATCGTCTATTTTACGTATTTACAGTGTCATTATATAAAGCCATATTGCTGTCATTCCAAGACAAATCCAACAGCACTAACATTTATAAGGTGATTCTGAAAAGAGAAATGAGAATGTATTGAAAATTCGTATCGTGAATTCAGCAGCAATTGTTGTTACTTTTTTATGATGTCAATATAATCCGTAGTGCAAAAGTTGGAAAACGTTATAACCGTGTGTAAGGGTAGGGGGCGTGTTGGGCTTTATTTGCAAATTTCGATCTTATATTGTTTGTGAATAAGGTTTTTGGTATTAAATAATTGAAAACATTATTTTGCAAACGTTTATAATTAGCATCCATGTCTAAACGTGGCTGTTACGATAACAATTAGACAGTGATTACAATCAGGGCAGAGTATTCAAAATACTACAGGTGATAAACATATAACTCCATTTACCAAGTTACTAATAGTTGCACGAATAATTATAACTGTAACAAGAAATATCTTGAAAAAAGATGGTCGGCGTAATATGAAGCAAGCAATTTAATTGCAATCTGAAGGTAACATACCAATTTGCCAAGATGTTACGATTGTAGGTCACTCGATTATGCTACCTTGTAAAAACTACGATCTGTAAATAAGGAGAGATGAATTCGTAGAAGATTGGATAAAAATAACGACCGTAGTGAGATTAGTCATAGACAATATACATGTAGTATGTTTCAATGTAGTTCATCAGTACTTATTGTATCAGTCGTGAAATCACAAATTCGTGTCAGTACACTTGTTACATACCGATTTATCTGATAAAAGCAATTGAAATGTTCATGACTGGTTCATAACACCTAAGAATCGTCTTAATTCTAACGCCGGACAATTTCCCGAGGTGTTAACTGACAACACTTCTCACTAGTAAAATCGTGCAATAAACCATAAGTCTACTTTCAGACACAGCTTTTAAGGCAAACAATATTATGTTCACCTGGTCTTCATACAACATGTTTATATTTACAATAATTAGATTAACGCCGCTATCGTGATCAAAATGTTTTCTTTCAAAACATAACACCATTGCTGTAATACATGTACATTTTGTTCATAACTTTGCTTCGGAAGACAAACTACATAAAACTGAACAAGGTAATGTTTTTAGGTTTGGTAAACACATACATATAATATTATATAGGCTTTATCCGTACGGTACGTTACCTCACCGAAATCCACTGGAGACGTAATCGTCTTTATCTTTCTTACTATGTACTATTTTCCTTAGATGGTTTTGTTTGTACATTTAAATTAACCTAATGTTTAATTATATAACAAGAAATTAGAAATAATTAGTTCAACTGTTGTATAAGAAGAAGTGGTTTCCGTAATGAAAAATGGATTTCAGTAAGGTAATATACCCTTTATCGAAATCATAACCAATCCGCGTCAAAGTTACAAACGTTGTTCGTTTGAAGAGAAGTTGGTTTTAGTGGTAAATGTAAGATTTGATTGGTTTACACAACACTGATATGCAAATAGCAAAGCATTGTTAGTATTGCTGCGCCAAAAGGGCAAGTATTACATAATTCAGAAATGCTTCCAATGTTTGCTTCACTTCACTCCAGTAATCTTGTACATGTTCAAAATGAGAACGTTCGAGAACATATCACATAGTGTCATCAATTAATGGTACTAAAAGGTTTGATTATGTTGTGGATAAAACGTAGATACTCGCTTCATGTTAACCAGCTTTAATATTCCTGTTGTAAAACACAACTTAATCCTCATTTGGTGCAGTCATAACTTTGTTTTCTTATTCTCAATATATATAATGTCATATTTCTATTTGTCTGTTTTTAAAGTTATTATTCCCATCACCACTTTACATCAGGTTATTGACTTTATTTGTTGTGTTAATTTCGCATTCTGGTGTAAATAATCTAGCTGAGAGCAAGGTCAGACATAAGTCTGCCTGTTTCATCGTGTTGGATTATATACACTGTGTCTGTTGTTATGTTCGTAATGGTCAATAGCTTTAATGATTAGTTTCTGCCTACTTAGTCAATTTATGTATACTTTTGCGAATAAGAGTGAGGTTAGCTAGCTGTTACATCGATTTAAACCCCCCGAATATTTTACTGATATTTCCAAAGTTGTAAATCTAAGTATGATCATTATTTTTATTTGTGTGTAAGATGTATGTTATATTTCCCTTTCCCAATGTGCAAGTCTTTCACTTGAAATAGTGTTCATGTTATTTACTCCGCCCCTTTTCGGTCTATTGTTGCCAGCTGTCTTGACTTGTCCTGTGTTAAATTTTATCAATTTAACCCCTCTGTTTCTTCCATTAATGCTCCTCAGTTATCCCTCTGGTCTACCAGGCCATTCATTGCGCCCCTGTTCCCTTGAGTATTTACCCTTGCTCTGTCTCAGGTGATTTATGTTTTATGGACTGTTGTTTCCCCTGAGGTCTGTGTGAAGAGGCATTGTCTTATGACTTATAGACACCCCTACGCAGCAGGCTTGCGAGTACGCATACTTTCCAGATATGTTTTATTTGTCAATTCGTTCGTTAAAATATCGTAGAAGGCTTGTTCCCGCTTATCAAAGGCCATTTTTGCTAGTGATTTAACACACTGCAACAGCTCTGGTCCATCTGTAGCCACAACGGCCCGGGCACACTTCGACTGTTTAGTTGGCATGGTGCAGATTAACGTAGCGAAACTAGAATAGCTTGGCACTAGTTGTCAATCCAATATTACGGTAACAATCTCACTACTAATAATAAATATGTTATCGTAATAGAATTATACTTCAGTCAACTGAAGATGAAGCTATTTTTGTCGAATATACAATGCATGCCTCTTCATGGTATGCTATCTAACGAAAGCATTATTATCATTTTACAAGCATTATTGTTATTTCTATGAAATGTATGTCCTCTTTCGTATTCATAGCAACCATTGGATTAAATTAACATGTTCATGTTATATGGCAATCATAAAATTGTTAAAATGTATTACCTGGGTGGATCCCACTTGGTTTTGCGAAGCAGGGCATATCCTAAAAATGACAATAGAAAGGAATCTCATTACAATATCGAAGAAGTTGAATTTCATTCCAGATATTGCTTTTCTTAGAAAAACAAAGCGGTCAAAATTATATTTTACATGTCATGACCCATCGTCGGAATCCACAGTGCGCATTTCCTCATCCCTTCACTGCATACATATAAGAATTACCTGTCAATAGTTCATTTATCATGAATATAAATGTGTAGACTAATGACCGATGAATGTGTTGTTGTTTTTCCGGAGGTCTGTGTGGAGATGCACTGTCTTATATATGTGACGTTCCCTGTAGCAACTTATTCTCTTTCTTTGAACCATTTTATACTCTTCAATAAAGTCAGAAAAATACGTCAACTCGCACAAGGCGATATAACGTTGTATGTCATTGGTCAATATTTTTCGTGCAGTTTTTAATATGGATCGAATGAAATTCTTTAATAATACAATAATACATCTTTCAGCTAGTCATTAAATCCTAGGTCGATAACATAAAACTTTTAATGCATTGAATAATGAAACTACCTTTTTATACGGTATCGAACAACGAATGTCACGATCCCACACACAATACAACATCCGATAACGCATACGCAAATCATCCAGGTTGTTGCTATAAAGTAAAACATAAACTTTAAACTAAAACATTTATGCAGTGATACTGAAACAGACTGATTTTAGATCATACATTGTTATACCGTATTAGCTTTTGTACAATGAGAGCTGTCTGCACTAAAATGTTGTAATGACACTGCGATCATAAATCTACCGCTTCAACAACATTGAACTGGTCATAGAAACATAGTCACTCCCTTCAGCCTTAAATTGGAAGTCCTCCATTACCTGCCACTGATGATAACACAAATTAAACACACTTTCTGCACCTATAATAGTGTAAGCTGTATGTACTGTCAGGTGATTGGTATTACATGTAATCTGGTTATTATTACGAAGGGACATAATGAGAACTACAGTCTGTAAGAGTTTTAAGAAACCAACAGGTGAGAAACGTTCGCACATCTTTTAACTGCACGCCGGATACTAATGTTTTAAGAACAAATTGAATTTAGTATGAAAACCATATGTAACATGGCAGGATATGACAGAAGGTAAAGTATTTACGGATTATGTTCTATACTGTGTATTCCATGGAGTATCTAAAAGCTAATACCAAACCCACCACGTATCTATACAAGACGTTTATTATAAGCTCAATAATTACCGATTTATAGTAATGGTTCAACATAGTGTCTGACTTGCGTCTAATAATTCACGTATACAAATTTTACAACAGATTCAGCTATTTATAAAAAGAAATGCGAACTATTTTTGGGGTTTGGGTAAAGATATCAGTAAGCAGGCGCTAACATAATTAATGCTGTTATAAACATCAGTGTAGTTGTATAATGCACTTGCTATCCTTTTAGAACACCTGACACCATGTCATTTCATATGGTGTATTTATTTATAATATTTGTTCTTTTTTTGCAGACAAATTAAACTATGTTTCAGTAACAATGGTCATGATATCGCAAAAAAGGACTTTCTTACCGATACATGATATTCCATCATCATGCAGATGGAAGCCAACCCGGCAGGTGCAGTAGTAGGAACTCATGGTGTTTTCACAATGAGTTGAACAACCCCCGTTGAACAATGCACATTCATTGACATCTACAAACAAACATGTAATAGTATACACTTATGATACAAACAAATCGAAATGGTTGGATGTACACATGTAAGATTTTATTGTCGACTAAACACAGTGTATACCAATTACACTCGTATGAATCAAATGTGTTCACACAGTCATTTTGACACTTGTGAGTATTTGCTGCACATTCGTCTATATCTGATATAGTAATATTTAATTGTTTAATATACAACTTACCTACAAACTTGTTTAGGTGAAGGTCATTAACCTGTTAAGAAAATGGAGCTTACTGAAGAGAACAATACAGTTTCAAGTTGCTACATTACCAAAGTGTTTATTATATGATTTTATGGAATGTTTTCCCCTGAAAAGATAAAATAGGCTCGAGAAACAATATCAGAAAAAGAAAAGACTTAATTTTAATTAATTCCCTTTAGAACACTTTCGTATCATGTACAATATCGTTAATAATGTCAAAGAAACATATATTCAAATTATGTTATTCGTTGTATTTTCTTTAATTTGTGATATCTACTGAACTCTTGTATATTGGTAGACTTCATCAAGTGTATGGTGTTGGATTCGCAGTAACTTATGTAGGACATCTTTAATTTGGCGGCCATATTGGATTTTTTTCGTGGCTCTATATATGAATTTTGTCCATACCCCTTAAACTTTCACTATGCCATGTTTCATGCTTTTACCGTAAATGATTAATTATGCCTATATATGTACTTAGCCGCTGGACTACAAGACATCCTATGATCTGATACATACTCAAATGACCATGTATGCCTCCATCACTTTGATTTCGTTTCAAAACACCATTCAGTCAAACACATTTCAATATAGTATGACACCGATATATACATTCACATTTGGAATTTGCGGTCTAATTACATTCAGTAGTAAGTAGCTCTTGGTTATTTTCTGGCTGCTGCATGCTAACCATAAACCAATAGGCTCATCGTTGATTCTAATTCGCACATTGTCATGACGTCCATTAAATTATACATTTTCTCACTGTAAACGGAAAATTAAAATACATGTCTCGTGGGACAAGTATTTATACATATGCACTTTTGTCAGACATACCTGTGCAATTTGGTTGGGAAAATCCTGTTATACATTCACACACGTCTGGTGAGGCACAGCTGCCACCGTTCGGACAGCTGGTCGATCCAAAACATGTTGCTAGACAAATGTTAAAGGAAAGACGTAAGAGTACAACTTTGAATTATCATGAAGTATGATAATAGATGCATACATGTACGTATTATAATGACGTACATTTTTGCATTATTATTTATTGTTTTTATACTATAAAACTAATAATATTTACATCAAATTTGAAAGATGCACACGTCTATAACAGGGACGCAAACTATTTAGCAGTTTTATTGAAGTGCCGTCTTTGGTTGACATAATTATGTGACCTTGTTCCTTTACTTCACTTACGTGTTTGACAATTATTTCCGGTGTAACCTTGACAACAATCTGTCTTGTAGCATGTTCGTGCACAACTGCGATATGCAGCTCTGAAATACGATATATATATATCATACTCAATATCAGCTCGCCATAATTACATGGAAATTGCATGTTAATGAAGGTTCGAATTTTTAAATAATTAATGAAGTTCAGCAGGGATTAACATTAATGGCATTATGTGTTTTAACATTAATGGCTATATATGTTTTAACATTAATGGCATTATGAGTTGTAACATTAATGGCATTATGTGTTTTAACATGAATGGCATTATGCGATTTAACATTACAGTGGCATTACACGTTTTATGTAGTATTAATGTATGTAAAAAATGTAACATTATTTCGCTGAATTAGATTTCATATGCAATTATTAAGATATAAAACTTCCAACTTTCTTCGAAATTGCTTTATTGTCACTGAAGAACTAAAGGTAAACTGTTGATTGAGACGCTTTCTGATATAAAAATCACAAATGAAAACGTTTAATGACATCTAAGGGCATTCTCAGTTCGTAATAAAAACGATCAATTAGAAAGTCATCCAGGTCACCAAAAACCTTACGTTCGTTCTAATCAGATGATTTGAAACTATCAAGAAGCCATATGAGAATAGACAAAATGACATGCTGCTTTTATTTAAATGTCATTAAACTGGAAAGAACGTGTTAACATAATACAATATTTCACATTCGCCAAAGGGACGTAACTGTTTCATAGAACATATATGGGTGTTGTTGTCTCTTTAATCATATCAGTAACATTTCTTACAACCTGCAGAACCTGCAAGTTCCTATGCGAAAGTGATTCAATAAATGTGTAACTTAATGTTGATCGTAAGGCACTTAGTGCCACATTTATACTGTTTTTCCTAACCTGTTCAATTTTTAAATGTTGAAAATAATTTGCGTAACTGAATAGACATATACAATAATTATGTACTGTGAAAAACAGGCGAACATTTTTTTTAAAATGATAGGAAAAAAATATACATTACTGATTATGTTTAGGGACGAAACGGCGAGCAAGGAAGGCCTCATTGACAACATAGATAATTGGTGATTGTTGTCAGTTTATACATATTGACTCATACCTTTCTATATATGACTTAAATTAAGATTTTGCAGGTACACATTTGCAGAATAAAAATAATCACAAAATGTCAGGGTGCACCTGCAAACAGTTCGTGTTTGAATAAATTGATAAAGGTAATAATTCCGAAATTATTTAACAATTACTTCTTTGCCTTTGGTTATCAAATGATTCAAATTCATTTTTCTTGCATACCAGACCGGGATTTTCCGCGTTTACACCGGAAAACTCTATCTTAGATTGTGCCGAGGACGTCTCCTATAATGACGTCACATAGCAGCGAATATTAAGTGAAACGTCCTGTAAACGTTAGTAGATCTATTTGATCTCGTCCTTTATTTCAAAATATTGGTATGCATGAAAAAGAATTTATCACTTGTTTCGTGATGGAAATATCTGGCTTATGAGTAATTCGGAAGAGCCTCGTTGCCGACACAACAGTTACCATCGAGGTGGATAGTTCTATCCGTACCGGAAGCCAATGAAAGATTCTTATATTCTTGCATATCGGACCGGGATTTCCCGCGATTAAACCAGTGCAGGAAACATCTTACACAAATCTTACAAACACAAATCTTACAAACACCCGTGTATGATGAGTGTTGCTGAGAATTCATATCATAGATATCTACGGGTGTCGAGGTTGAAAGTATAAATACTACGATACCTGTATCTTGTACAACGCCCCCAATAAAAGAATCCACAGCCTGTGTAGTATATCGCCGAGTAAGCACATTTTCCAGTGCAATCATAAGAAGATGTGCAATATCCAGCATCTGCAAGTCTGAAAATGCACAACGTAATGTTTAGTACCAAGTTGATGCTTCTATTAACGTTGCGTTGAGTGTGCGTATGTATGTAATTGCATGTATGTAGATAAAACATTTATGTAATACGTACACTTTGACTACCATAACCGAATGGTATCATAATTATGAGAAAACTCAACACTTAATAATTCAACTACATTATAAAGCCATATTGATATGTGTATGATGTTCTTAACATTTGTTGGACGCATTATATTTTATCATGTTATGTAATGCCCCGTTCTCACCGCCGATCTGAGTACATCGATCATGCTGTCGTGACATGATCTCCCTCGGTCTGCAGGGGGGTCCCGCCAGGTCTGCAGCGTTCTACCTTGGTCGGTAGCGGTCGGGGTTTCAACACGATTATTTTGACATGTCATATTGTAACGCTCTGTTAAACTCGTGTATACTCGTGTACAAGGTCTAGTTCATCGGGAAGACATCTAGTCACATATTTTTACCGATCTGTACTCGATCTGTACTCGATCAACTAGACATGTACACGACCTGTACTCGATCTTGTACGACCCCAATCAGATGCATTTACTCGATCAACTCGAAAATTTACAGACCGCACCCGATCTCTACTCGAACATACACCGCCTCGATACTCTTTTCAAGGATCACGTTGACCGTCACTATGCCAATGGGAACAAGAAGAGCCCACCTGTTGCCTACATTGATGATGAGACCGTCGATGACAGCAGGATTTATTGCTCTAGAAGGTTCTTGAGTTCACAGTTGTTAACAGCTGAGCATCAGAGGCACATTATAAATTATGTAATTATATAGTTATATTACAATTTTTTCAAGTGACGAAAGAAAATATTTTTTTAAGATGGCCGCCGTTGCCCGATTTGAAAAAACTTGAATCTACTAGTTGCCCCGATCACCCATACCAAGTTTCGGATCTATCCGCCCATCGGTACGGAAGAAGAAGTCAAAAATAGAAAATAAAATAATTTTGTAATTGCATGTAGTTGGTGTCTTGCTGTTTTATTCTTGTTGATATACGGTCAACAATCTCCCCAAACAAATCATCTATTCTGAGGAAATTCTTATAACCATTAGGGTATTCACGGTTGAGTTCTTGCAGGAGTTTTTCATACTGTCCATACAGTGGCTTACGTGCCAGCCACTGCCTAAACCAGATAGCCTTGCCACGTTGTACACGCCTACGTCCTATTTTTTCTGCGTTGAAGATCAGCCAGAGCCTATTCCTGTTCTTTCTCCTCAGCTAGAATAGTGACAAGCTGTATGGCAACCTCTAACCAACGTCTATATTATGCCTGCTATTCAACTTCCATGATATTGCCTCTTCGATAGTATTTGGTCAACTAAATACCGAACAAAATCTACAGTTTTATACCTAGTCTGCTCCTATCGTGATGCGATCGTGTCTGATAAGAGTTCGAGTAGAGGTCGGGTAGAGGTCGAGAAATGGTCAGGATGGTCGTGTTCATCGGGTATATATCAGGAAGGGGTCTGGAAGGTCGAGTAGAGGTCGAGTAGAAGTCGGGATGTGTGTCGGCAAGTGGTCCTGAAGTGGTCTGGAAGGGTCTTGAGTTGATCTAGTATGGTCCACTACAGGTCTGGCACCCCATTCCGTAGTGTAGACCCCTGAGGTACTCAGATAGGCGATGAGAACGGGGCATTATGCTTTGACTAACAGATAAACGACGATGTTTACATTACCACATCAACTGAATATTAGCTTGCGGTAGTCTTGTTTACATTACATATTATATTACCAACCTAAATGGTAGTGTGTATAACCCTTATCAGCGATAGTTGTGCACTGAAATATACTATTTAAGCGTCTGTACTTTCTTGCTACAGTCCTGTTCGTAACCTTTGAAGTCAACAAAATGCAGACTTGGGATTTTAAACTTGGCCTCAAAATCCTTATAAGTCTGAAACTAGACATTTTGTTAAATAAATCATCGATACGTCTACGCAAAATGTTTGTGGAAAAGGTCCAATAACGGTGTTATAGTTCTCTAATGTGGTTCAAAATGACAAAGATGTAATTCGATCTCGCACATTCAAACCAGTGCACATCGTTCGCGACTTGAAATACGGGACGTATTATGGGAACACCCGTGGCAGGCGGCGGCGGTGTCAACATGTTGTCCGCTCTCTAAGTCAAATAGTTTTCATCCGATCTTTACTAAACTTGGTGAAAATGTTTGTTATATCTCGGACAAGTTCGATAACCAGCAACATCGCCTTATGCACATCGGAATTATGGCCCTTGAATTATCCAAAATTGGCCAAATTAGCGTGTCCGCTCTCTAAGTCGAACAGTTTTCATCCGATCTTTACCGAACTTGGTGAAAATGCTTGTGGGCATAATATCTCGGCCAAATTCGATAACCAGCCACATCGCTATAGTCACTCGGGAGTTATTACCCTTTGATTTTAGAAATTATCTAAAATTTGTCTTGTTTTAACTCTGAGCTCTGACTTATGACGAGCGTATTTTGTGACAGTTTGCCAATCTTGTTAAATTTTATCTTGGTTTTCCTTTTATACATACATGTTGACCTACACCGGAACACCATTTTAAATCATACAAGCTTATTTTTGTAAATTTGACGGTGATGTGGAATATTGCATGCCCCAAGTCTGGTTTTAAAAGAGGTTGTGCAGTTGTTACTGTAGGGCACGTCATATTCAAAAGGCAATGCCACCCCGCATAGATCCCTGGGATCAGGACACAAAACACTAGAATGGGTATGGGAAACGACTAAGGTAATGTGGACTTGGCTAACTGATATCAAAACAAAAAAGAGGGATGGAAGGGAAATACTTGGAAAGGGAATTCAAAACTGGACAAGCTAAGAAAACAAGTTGATCATGGACAGAAGGACAAATGAACACTAACAATTTAGTTCATGTCAAATGTATGGGGAAAGGAAAGAAATAATTAAAAACATCAATGGAAATGATAATTATATAGAAATTTACAGCCTTGGAACTGTCAATAAAATAATTCGGTCAGTAGTATTTATCCTCACTGATCATCAGGATGAAAATTCCTAACAAGTGTATTTCACAGGGTGGCGGACTCAACGATCCTGTCAAATTCCGCTTACCGGGAATGGTAAGTCCCTTTACATATATACACTATATCACTCAAAAGCGGGAAAAGGTATCTTTACGTCCATAATTACGTAAATCAATCGGCTTGTTTACGTAAGCTGTCCTTGAACATTTAACGTGATTAATACTGGTCGTCCTCTAAGTATAATACGAATATTGTAAATCACCAATCATTCAAATTGAAAACCTGACAAATTAAACCTAGCGATCTTATTCAAATTACTGATTCTCATTTGATTAAATTATTAACGACGTGCGTTTATGAAAAGAAACGAACTGGATGATCCACTTTGGTTTGAATGCAAATTCTTTGTACGATATATTAAATGTATTTATAAAGCCAAAACATTTGAAATGGAATTCTATACAAAGGTAAAATTAACTGTTTGCAAAAAAAATGTTATATCATGAATTTGAAACAAATTAACGTGCTCGCAATTAACTGCATAAATTCTTCTTTTCAATTTTTTAAAGCGACATTTTCATATTGTGATATCAGAAATAGCTGTTATTTTATAGCCTGGAGTTCGTTATATTACCACTATACTAGTATTTCGGTACATCAATGATACTAACTAATATTTAGTCATCCAGTTTTATACTTCATTGATTGATTGATTGATTGTTTATTTCGATATTGATAGCATGGTAATAATAATAACATAACAATACAGTATTAAAATTTAATAGCAAGGTTAAAAGATAATAATTGTCATTAAGTATGCATAAGTAATGAGCCATGTCAGTTACATTAATATCAAGGATAACACAAAAAGGGAAGAAATCCCTTATTTCCATTGTGGTCCCCGGTAGTGATGTTCTGATATAGAGAGGCAAGAAACATGATTTTAGTAAAAAATAAATATTTAAATTAAGATACTAGTCATTATACAAAGCTTGTTATTTACCATGTAATCATGAAAGACATAAGAAAATGAAAACATAGCACTGAAAAGAAAGACTACAGTCAAAGGGTTGACACTAAAGGTAGATTTCAACATGTGCAAATTAATGTTTTAAAAAAAGATCATTCACAGCACTTTTAAAAACACTAAGGCTGAACAGATTCCTTATTTGAGATGGTAGTATATTCCATAGCTTGCAACCTAAAAAGGTAAATGACTTCAGACCAAAGCATTTGACCCTAGGCATCATAAAAGACCCACTGTCACTAGACCTTGTTCTATATGAATGAACAGAACTTTGGGTCTCAAAATATTGACTCATATAGTCAGGAGATTTTAAAAAAACATGACACAATGTTATTTGTTCCACCCTTTTACAGACCGGTAACCAATTCAATGAAATAAAATGTTCATTGTCAATATGGGACCTATTTTCCAAATTGAGTACAAACCTAATTAATTTCTTTTGGGTAACCTGTAGCTTGGTTTTCCAAAACTGAGATAAGCCATGAAACCAGAAAGAACAAGCATAGTCAAAATGACACTGACCAAAAGTATTTTAGTATGATCAGTAAGAAATGTTTGTTTCCTATTCAGACATTTCAACCTGGCATTTGCCTTTTTGATAATAGAGCTAGCCATGTATTCACCAGTTAGACTCAGGTCTAAAGATGCACCTAGGTACTTGACAGATGAAGTGGAATTTATAATTTGACCATTTCAACTTATATGAACGTTATTATTTGACTTTATCCTCGGCTTAGAGCCAAATAAAATTGACTCTGTTTTTCCTAAATGCAGGGACAGCTTGTTATCAATTAACCATTGACTAACCGATTCAAGATCCTCTGTTAACTCTTTCTCAATGGCTGACCTATTCATACCAGAAACCAAAATAGCAGAGTCATCCGCATAAAGTAACAATTTCTATTTGACCATTCCAGACATATCATTTACCTAAATTAAAAATAAAAGAGGTCCTAGAATTGACCCTTGTGGAACACCACATGTAATTTTACAAGGCTTGGAACACTTCATCAAACATGTTAAGATTTAATTGGGCCATTTATGTACAAACAAACTATAGCACCTGATATTTTGAAGTTTAATTCGCGCATTTACTTAACAACTTAAAACAACATAGCATGTTTATTTAAAAAGCTATTTTAAAATAATTTGTAAGGATTTACATTCTTGCCAAGGAACATATGTTTCGTTTCACTGAATTTGATATAATTTGCCATAAGTAAGGCATGTTAGAACTAAATTACTCCAATGAAATCTGATGGCATTTAAGAATCATTGGCATAAACTGCTGAAAGTGGAACGTTCAAACTTGAACTAATGTATGGAAACGTTTTTTATGTAATGACATATAATAAATTCTATACTGAACAAAAAAAGAAACTTCTGCTAAGTTTGCTTGAACATAGCTGAATGAAAACAAATCGGGGAATCATCGTTATATATGCGTTTAAAGAGTGTTCCATGATGCATCGTTTGGTGCAAAAAATGATGGCCAGAAGTTAACAGAAAATGGGGGAAATTTTGACCAAGTGAGGTAGGGGTTAAAAACAAAAATAACACTTAATAACGGGTATGACCACCTCTTGAGTTACAATGTAAAAATGGCATTAATGATGACTAGTGGTAAACGATAACCATGGGCAATGGCTGCCCAAACCATGACAGAACCCCCACCCCGAAACGATCTCGTTCAGTAACACACCAGTCAGCATAGCGTTTATTACTCCTACGGTAGATGCGCACCCTGCCATCACCACGATGTAAACAAAATCTGGATTCATCCGAAAAAAGAACGGTATTTCAGCGTCGTCGTGTCCAACGAGTGTGAGCACGTGCTCAATTAAGACGATTTACACGATGACGTTGCGTTTAAACGTATCTGACGTAAGGTCGTCGTCCGTTTAAACCGTTCTCCCGCAGACGATTACGAACAGTTTGCCCACTGATTCGGTTATTATGAAGCCCAAGTCATTTTTTAAAATGAAATGCATTTTGGCTGGTTTGAAATATACATATATAGCCACCTGAGAAAGGCAAACAATCATACCTCTTTAATACGTCAATTATTTTAAAAGCTTTAAAAACAGACCTAGTAAAGCTTTAGACTCTTTTTCATTATCTAAACAGAACTTCAAATATAATGATAGCAGAATAATGTTTTTTATTATAGACGAGTTTATAAGCCATTTTAAACAAGATCGACCTTGATAATTGATCGTTGTTTAACCAAGAATTTGCTATGAATTTAAGCCTTTACGTAACTTGATTGTACTAAATACGCGTTGGTCACATAACTTATAAGAAAAGTCGATGAAAGCAATCAATGTCACCGGAACGATTATTTTTGGTAGCGAAATAACTATTTTGAATTTGAAACATAACTCTTCAGTCGATATTCAGAACGGGAATACAAATACATTGCCCGTAAAAACTGACATTATGTAAATGTGTGCGTAAAAGCCTTCATGTGCTGGTGACCTCGTTTTCTCGCGAATGGAAGAATACTTCACTTGCCTCCAGTACGGATAGTGTTTCAACGGGAATGAGGCTCTGTTTTACTCCGAAACCCGGACGATTGTTTCGGTTCAGATTGTTTTTTACACGAAATAAAACTCCCCGAAGCGGACGACAATATTTCGCGAAACACGTCCTACAGTCAGTTTAATGACCGGATTTTTTCGAAGATAATGCGCCTAGATATTTGAAAATATCAACTACCGTGGTACATGTTTGTCGCAGAAAATAACTCGTTGTTCATAAGACTCAACTTTGAATTAATATCACCATTATTATCTTTTTATCATGTTTATTGCTATTTATTGGTCCCGGTTATAATGCATAATACATCTGATTGAAATTTGGCAATAAAAGAATAAGTATAATCACTACTTTATGCAAGCTTTATACTATGCAAAATAGACGTAAATGTTTGAATTATGAATTGTACAAAAATAAACTCACTGCTTTGGTAAATGACTAAAATGTTTTACTCCTATGCTGCCTGCTGGTAAAATGAAAACTTATTTTTACGTCAGACTCTTAGAAGAACTATTCAAGATACTTCTATATGAAACTGTTACGATGCGAGAGTACTCTTGAAATTATTTATTTATATATTTGCTGCATTTCAGTAGCTTGACATAACATTCGGACCAATCGTTTAGAAAATAGCCATGGTCAAACACTTTAGTAAAAAAGGTGACATAAAATGTTTCTTTATGAATAAAAAAATTCATTGACGTAAATGTTTAGCAATCCCCCATGTTTTTTCCCGCGTTAAGGTGACTAATTGATTTCAATAGTATTGTCCTTACTAATTAAATGCTTCAATTCTTTAAACATTGCGTTACAATTTTTGTACCTCTCTAGAAAATATAAGACATTACCATCATGATTAAACTGAGTCGAATCTTTAAACAATGGCATGTTTGCAATCAGAAATTTCTCCGGCGAACTTGAAATAGTATGCATCGATATATTATTGTATTTGTAGATCTGACAAGTATTTACGTGTTCGAAATTTAATTAGCACACTGTTCGCCTATGAATTATACGTGTCAATAAAGCTAATATATTGCTTATTAACAAATATACAAAACTTACTTACCCACAGACAATTGACAATGTTACCAGCAATAAGCACGTCCACATATTTACGCCGATGCGACGACTATGACACAATTAATTTTAACTTCCTGCATGGTTAGATTTAGATGCGCTACAATTGACAATTATTGGCCAGTGAATCACCGCTCGTTGCATATTTACTCTTCCGGAGTTGCTGAAACCGAAGTCATGGGTAATGGCAATGTTCCACATAATTGCATTGTCAAAATGGTTTAGGTAAATTCAAAATGGGAAATTCAATCGAAATAACGATCTTCCAATTCAAAAGATTATCCAGTAATAGTAATACACTACTAATTATAGAATACTGGATACGTTTTCCCAATGTAGAAATTGTCGAACCATATAAACTATGGAATGATATAAAATACCAGTAGCAAATTTTGATGAAGAAATCTAGGTATTGACAATAAAATAGGATAAAGAAATTTCATTTCGTAAATTGTACTCGTACGATTTGATACACAGAAGCTGGATCGAGTGTTTTTCAACATTTCGTAGCAACTTGTGGTTATGACTTTTACTTACAAAGTATTCCGAAGGCATTATCTACTTAGTTCATCCAGTGATTTGAATGAATCTAGTAGTGATGCATCGATCCGATTGTTGTGGAGTTTGTGCTTCTCATATTTTTGCGATAAATGGTCTGAAGAAGACATTTCTTCAAGGTATTCTATCTGGTTGTGATATGAATTTGTTCATTATACACTCGTCCAAGCATTATAAACCCGTCCAAGCATTATAAACTCGTCCAAGCATTATAAACTCGTCCAAGCATTATAAACTCGTCCAAGCATTATAAACTCGTCCAAGCATTATAAATCCGGTGTTGTATCAACAATTCATCGGCCCAATTGAATAATGTGTCAATGTCAGACTAAACAGTTTCAACAGCAGGATTAGGATTATCAAAAACTATATGCAAAATTGTATTATCATCAAAGAGGTGCACGTATGATCTAATGTTAGCGACAATATTAGTTATTTACACCAAGAAAAAATGGGGACTTAAAATATCCTTGGAAACCATTGCATGTACTGTTGACGAGTTGCAGTAGGTGCAACGTAGGATAACTGATTGGCATACGTTAGATATATAGAAAACCAATCAATTCAATAATCGGCTGTCCAGTCTAGCAGTTTTTGTCGCACGTTATCAAATGCCAATATCAAAGAAAACGATGCATACTTAAGGTAATATACAAACATTATTGAATCTCCAGGTGTGAATCCACATTTAAAAGGAGATGAACAGTCTAATATAAATATAAATGTCCCATAAAATCGTCGACAAAGAATATTTCGTGAAGTAACCGATCGACTCGGCGAATCTACCCATATCAGTTTCATGTGATTTATCCGTGCATGATTTATTTCGTATCTAAATATCTCACAACGCCCAGAACTCGACTTGCAATCATACGGCAAAATTTTGCAAGTGTACTGCGAATAAACATTAAAAGATCAGCCACTTTCATATTTGATTTGTGTACACACAAAGAAATTAATGCAGTCTTGTAACTTCTTTGAAGATAAAATATAAACATGTTACTGTTGTCTTCTTGTGTAATAAAAAAGCATATGTATACGGAAAGCAATAACAATAATGTTCCTCTTCATGCTCGACAACAAATATAAACAGCAGTCGCAAACTTGCATTGTGTTCGCTACATATACTTACATGTAGGTGACACTACATCTCTCTAAATTCAACATACATTCAAGCATTGAAAATTATCAAGAAATAAAGGAATGTAGTATTTTATTAGCATTATGAATAGTGATATGAAGCAACAACTCCCAAATTAAGTGTATGTGACATTTGAGACACAAGTAAACGTTGTTTTGGTAACTGATGACCCTTAAACGTTGTCATGGTTACTGAAGACCGTGAACCAGACTGAGATGGTTTTATTACCTGTTAAATTGCCTTTTCATCCTATATAGTGAACAAAATATATGCATGTTTTGCGCTTTTGTTTGATCCCATGACGACATTTTATATCAACGACAAATATCAATATAGAGTAACTTCGGGTAATTCCGACACTTTAAGAGAAAAAAATCTGTACTGATTTACCTATTTATTATGTTACATAGTAGATATCGGACTTACCCGAACACACATTTACTCATATTTCCGTATAAATGATTAACTCCTAGCTTTACATGTCTGTACGTTACGAAACACTTGTGTAGTGCCGTATTGGAGGGTAAAGCCGTCACCTTTCATCTAAACCCGACACCTTATTGCAACATGAGAGATGTTTCGACTATGAAATTTATACAGAATCTAAATAGATCTAATGTTAATTTTCGTAAAATATACGAGTAAGTGACAGCTACCTATAAAAAGATCGAACCAACAGAAATCTGATATACTTGTCACAATTCTGCTATTTGAAGTATTTGAAAAACAATTTTATGTATGCAAGATCTCGTGAACTGGCTATAAACGATATATTTTGCTGATAATGTATTTTGAAACAATTTGTTACTGATGTTTATCATGGAACTTATGATGGTTTGGAAGTCATACTAGATGTGAAGTCATTAAACCTCGATGGTGTTAAATAGTTTGGGTAATTTAATATTGGACCTATATATACATATTGGTCCCAGATTTAATTACAAAAACCTGAATGGCAGATCATCATAAGTCCCGTGATGAATAGTGATAACGCACTTATTATTTCAATTATAACATGATTTTTTATTAGAGTATTGGCTAAAATCCATCATAACTAGTGGCCTCTGTCTGGTTCGCGTGCAACGGTAAGTGCAGGGTTCATGACAGTGTAATGTATGCAAAGACAGACGAAGACATTTAAATACATGTACTGCAAAAACCAAAGAACAACAAAGACATTGTAAACTATAAACAGATACTATTCGAGACTCTAACTTACCAGGGCATACATGTATGTATAGTTTCTATCAAGTTCTCGGTGTCTTTGTACACATAATTATGTATAAATCTAGATCGTCAGACACCAAACTCCAAAATGTCTCGGGCGGACAGACGAAGATTGCGGGAATGAAAATAGTTCGTTGTTTTGTATGAATAATCGTTCATAATCTGTACAATGAGGTTCTTTTTATTAACTTCATAACGCCTGTGTTGGTCTTTGTGCGGTATTCGCAGTATTTATCAATCTGTGTTAGTCTTGGCAGTATTGAGTCGGACCGTTATAAAGTTGTATTGATTTGTTAAATGTATGGGTATTTATGTTATTGGTTTGTTAATCTAAAGATTTAACATTTATAAAGGCTTGTATCATTATTGGAATTGATTTTGGCGATAGTTTGTACTGAATATGGAATATAATGATATGCAGTGGCGGTAATAGTTTGAAAGAAACCTCTCCTGTGCATTAGTCGGATTTAGCCTCTTAGTACACTTTTGTCTGGTAATTCCAACGCCACTGTATATACATATATCGTCGAAGACATTTGAACGTGTGATGTTTAAAATACAAGTTTAATATACTATATAGTGCCTTAAATACTAATAAAAGCGCCAAAATTTTGATTTCAGTGTCACATATACATCCTTGTTTCGAACGACTGTCTTAAACATTTGGATAAGATCGATTTTGTTTTCAATTATTCAACTTAGTAGTTGTTAAACTCGGATGATTTTTTAAAAAAAGGAAGAGCGATTTAGACGCATACATCAACTCGTGACGTCACATTGGCATATGTCGTCATCGTTTCAACTAAATTATGGTAATTAGATTAGGTTAATTATATGCATGTATTAAAACATTAAGGGTGACGGTACAAGACGAATGTCGGACTTACCCGAAATCACGCTATATATAACTGTTTCATAAGACAACTTAATCATTCCTTAGTATAAATATTATTATTTTTTATTAAATCCCCCTTTCCTGTTACCAGTATTTAAGCGGTGTGAGGTTAGCTAGATATAAAATCGGTTTAAACCCTCTTAATTGTTACTGACAACCATCAGTGCGTTTCATAAAGAATCCTAAGTCTGACATCAGTCCTAAGTTCCTCCTAAGTCAGTGTCCTACACTTATGACCATTTATAAAAAATCCTAAGTGCAACTCTAGGTCAAATATCGGTCATAACTCTATGACTTGTCCGAGGCAGTCCTAAGTGCAAAATATCGGTCCTAAGACAAACTTAAGTCTAAATTACGTCAATATAAACATGGCGGCACTCCTTATGTTAGAGGTATACGCTCGGCGGAGGCTAAGGAGAGAACGCGTTTATCGCGACAGAATACATCCTTTAGACGTTAATAACGACGATGAATTGATAAGCCGCTACAGATTTGATAGAAGAACTATTATGCATATCATATATCTGCTGAAAGATGATATAGAGCATCTGACAAAACGGGGGCACTCTATACCATCCGCTTTTCAGGTAAGAGATTACACTGATAAAAGTGCATGTTTATATATGCATGTAAAATACCTTCTGATGATATCACATTTTCAGGGGTTGAATTGTAGCATGTGGCAATAAAGTCTGATGTAGTGTCTGCAATGAAATGTATGTTGAACTTCATTAAACTTTTAAAACATAAATACATTGCAATTTTCATAATTATTTGTTTGTGTAACACAATTTTCGACACTACAAAACATATTGATGTGCACATGTAATTTTTGCATTAAATATTGACAGGTTATCCAGACGTACACACTATTTTAATAATTTAACAGATTTTTAACAAACACGGGACTTCTTGTACTTTTAAATAACAAATAATTTAAGTACTTACCTAATATATCCGTGCAGTCAAAATATGATTCCACACTATGGTCAGAAATGTGTTATATTACATGTACATTAAACATAATAAATGTGAATTGTTTTGTTTTATTTTTTAACACACATATCAATTATATTATAATTCTCATATCATTTACATTATCCGATTAGAAGTTGTACTCACTTGATACATCCAAATTGCTTTAATTGGTATCAATATACCCGCTGATCCCAACAGTTGCAGACTTCGGCAAAGTGCTTACCATCTATAAATAAGAACAGTGCGGTATATGAAAGTGACATTAACACAATGAAAACGAGTGGGCCATATTGGCAATATAACCATCGACTGAGTAGATTGCAACGCTGGTGTATATATTGTCCTAAATAATTTTCAATGACCTTTGTCCTTGACTTGTATGACTTATCTGTTTGAACTCGTTTATGAGCATAAACAAACTAGTTTCAAACTAAACATACATTTTATAAATGCCAACATATTGGTAATGTATCAATAGGTTAACTTAAAAATGTGACCTCAGTATTGATTACAATATTCAAATAAGATTTGCAATATTCACTATTTTTAAAAGGGTTTAACTCAACTAAATGAAAGGTTGTATTTTCAAAAATCACATGTCTCCTCGACAGCAGTTTGTCAGTAATTGTAATACTGATACAGGATGTTGCAATAAAATATCAAGCAAACAAGAAATATAAATAGAGAGAAAATATCCACCGTAACAGCACTTTTTAGCTGCCATTATATCAAAAATGATTATAAATAAATAAAAACGTATATACAACTTCCTTCCATGGTTCTAGCTGCGGAGGTGGCAAGCCACCGCCAGTCAGCTTAACTGACTGGCACCGACTTGCCTCCTCCTTCTTCACCGAAGACTGCAACTGCTGCCACTTCTTAACCTCCTTCGTATTTCTGACCGTACTGCTTTGACAGTTTACCCTAAAAAAACATTTAGTGCAGATGATTTTGTCTGTCATATGCTATGCATAATTGAATGACATTGGTAATTTTATTGCACAAATAATGTAAGCACACAAAAATATCAATATCCAAAAAATATCGAATGAAACAATTATGCCTCCACAGGGCCTAAAATAAAATATTGTTTGTTTCACCATAATTGCCAGGTATGAATACTCCCGCGGTACAATAGCTACTGTGTACGAAAAACTTGAATCTCTGATACTAGTCATATGCGTAGCCACATCATCAATAAATCTATGAAGCAGGGATAAATTAATTATAGCTACAAGTACCACATTTTTACTTACCCTAATGTAGATAAAGATGTTAAATCTTTATATAACACATGTTAAGCTTGTAAAAAAAAATGTTATGAAAACAAATTATTTCCGCTACCTACCGACCCTACCCCTGTGGGATAGGGTCGCGGGAGGGGAAACAAACATATTATTTATGTCGGCCAAACTGATCAGCAGTGACCATTCTGACCACAAGTGGGATAAATAGCATTACAGTTTGATCTGACTTCACCATTTAGGAATAGAAAGGAGGAACAAGTTTTTCCTATATATTTTATCTAAATCAGGGTTGACAAATAGACAGGAAATCCCTCGTATTTCTATTAATATTGATACCATAGTTTAACCTCTATGTTTGGTCAAACCCTCTCTATATCTGATTTATGATGGATTATTAGGTGACACAGAACATTTGTCAAGCCATTTCTATACTAATATGCTACAAGTATAGGTTATAGCTCATATATTGGAATTATAAGCAAATTAAATGGCATATACTGAACAGTATGCGGACACTTTTTACGCGAACGACAAACGTCAATGCTATTTTTCGCAGAGGTCGTAATAACATGGTTTTGCTATGTGCATACCAGGAATATGTAATCCAATAAAATCTTACACTAACCATCCAGGCAAGTTTTCTTCAACTGAACAACGTTTGTAACATGATTCATGAGGAATGGTTAACATTTCAATACCGAAATCCACTGAATGTCGGCGAATTTAACTAATTTCCATTTTGAAACTGAATTGACGAGTAATCGTAATATATCGACATTTCTAATGTTGCACAGCAAACATTAACCGTCAAACTGCGCAGACTATCTTTTTTTCAAGATACGTCATGTTTACGTTTAAAACGTGACACGACACACATCTACTCACAACTGTACATCAAACATTGCAGAAATATGACCGATGTTTATAGTCATCGTAGCCATAATTATTATCATAAAATGATTCTGAATCCATCCATCCATACCGAAACTGTAACCGATTGATACATGAAACGTAAGAATTCCCTCGGATACATGTAAACAACTATGAAATTAACGTTGGTAGTTATTTCCCTTTGGTATGGCCGAAAATCCTACCTTTCCGTAATGCTGTGCCACAAGGTAATTAGTGATTAACAAAAATTCAATCGAGAACTCATTTATATAACCTTGCTTTTCCTCTTTGGTACAAAGGTGTTTATTAATTCATTTTAGTGTGAATTGTTAATAACATAATTATGGCAATAGTATGTGTTATATATACAGAGTGATTGAATATTTAGCATGTGCAATATATACTATGTTTACTAGCAAGTACTGATGCCATAAATGCATGTTTATGCTTACAAGATCAGGAGGCAACAAATGCGCCTTTAAGTAAAATGTGTACTCGAAGAAAGCGCTATGGTGTCTCTCGCCAAATTGTCTGCATCTGATTCGTCATGTGTTTTATAGACAGTACTCACGTTCGTTCGTACTTCCAATCTACGACTGAAGAGAGTGACGACGAGCACCAGTTCTATGTTGAGGAAGTGGTAGATTTACGAAAGGAAAGGCTAGGGAGTCTTAGCATATCCCAGACGTTCGCAGTGTCTTAACAATATTTTGCAGACAGCTCCCATGGTACAAACGCAAATAAGGCATAACAATGTATGAATTAAAGTACGGCTAGTATCCGTAAAACTGTATCAATGTATTAATTCAAAGTTTATATTTTTAAATTACGGCAAACTACTTGGTGTTTATCTTACACACGACCGGAGTGTTTATTGGTCTATTGTCATTTTAGGAAAACATCTGGTTAGCAAAGACGAAGTGTATACTTTCAATAATCAACTGGCGGTAATACATTTTAACAAACATGAATGCCATATAACATGAACATGTTCAATATATTCAAATGGTTGCCTTAACTCTCCTTTAGCATCAGGCGCTATTCCGATACCTTCATATTCACTCTCTGCTTCATAACTCTAGAACAACTGATATTTTGTATTTTTAGACAGGCGAGTCGACATGCGTCCTCCGCCATGCAGCGAGCCGCTTGCAACGACTCGCTCATGTCCCAAAAAATAGTCAGTAAACATGTGTGAAAAAGGTTATACGCGTGTGCATTAAACAGACAGTTACGTTATCATAGAAATGGCGCTGTGACAACGAAAATTGCTAAACAAACTATATAAATCTAACGTCAGGGTATTCCAAAATTAGTCCGATGCCTGTAAATGTGTTGTATTATATGTCATTTAAACAGCTGTCGATGCGGGATCATCGTATTTTTTAAAATGCGTAATCTCGTTCATACTCACCACACAATTTTTTAAACGTATCAGTACAATCTTCGATTAAAGGACGAATAACTGCCTTCTGTAAATGCTAAATGACATGAAATAAAACCGATTAGGTAGAACGTCAAAATGGCACTCGAAACAAAAGTCTACACATTGTGTACACATTTGATTGGTTATACCACTGGAAAATACCCATCTATTATAAAATCAGTAGTCTCGTGATCGTGCCGACCAATACAATTTAGTATCATGAACAAACGATGATTTCGTTTGCTGCGACTAAAGCATTGGTTAGATCAGAAAGGTTACAAGGTCAAATATCAAAATATACTGGGTAATACAGCAGCATGTGAATGTAAAGGTAGTGGAATCAAAGCGCTGTGTGGGAGCGTAGGTTGCTATATAACGGATGATCCAACATTTTGAAATAAGGACATACTTTTCATACTTTAATAACACTAGTATTAGTATTTAATATAGTATAATGATAGTAATGCCTTTATTAAAATAGCATACGATGTAGAGGTGTACGTTTAATATACGACAAAACAACAACATGGCATTCAGTTGACTGCAGTAAAATTATACTATGATACAATTTCTATTATGTTGCTGTAGTGAGACTGTTACCTTAAGATTGGATTGATAACTGGCGCCAAATTATTCAAATTTAACTACGTTAATCTGCATCGTGCGGTCAAAAAATAGTAAATGATTCATAATAACTAGCAATCTAAGATTATGACGGTGTTTTCGGCATCAGTACTCTCTCGTGACAGAGGCGTATGGGGTACATGGTTTTTGTAAAGCGTGATATTTAAAGACTGAATGAATTGGCAAACCAAAACATATCTGGAACAATTATGCGTATTTGGATGCCTGCTTACATATAGGAGTCTATGTGCTTGACCCATCCTCTGATTGGTGAGAGTGTATAAACTTCATATGTGTAATCTATGGTTTTATACAGAATATGACAGAAATATAAATTGATATACAAATTGCCATGA
Organism: Mactromeris polynyma; assembly: GCA_032209605.1. Lineage (NCBI taxonomy): Eukaryota > Metazoa > Mollusca > Bivalvia > Venerida > Mactridae > Mactromeris > Mactromeris polynyma. The sequence continues at coordinate 900,592 of JASFXZ010000028.1, forward strand.
CAGCTATGAATAGTTAGTAATATAAAAAAGAAAACAATAGCATAACTAGAACAAACAATTAGCAACAACTGTAAGCTTACCGCAAACCTAACGGTTTAACCAGAACATAATTAAATAGTGTAGCATCATAGAATGATAACAACATATGTGACTGAATGTTCACATTTTCAACCTGTTTAAGATAACTATAGTGAATTTAAGCAAACATCCGCTTTCTAAGGTTTTAATACTCTTCTGTTTATCAGTTATGATTCCTTGTGCAAAACTTGCCAGGTCTATACAACTTGGCAAAGTGTACACTAGGTAACAACAATTATTCCCAAAAACATTAATTCATTTAGATTTAATGAACGTCTGAGCTTCAGTGTTAGATATTTTGTAAATATGGCAACACTATATTTCTACTGCACCATTACAGTTACATTGACAAACTGCAAGTTGACAAACTTTTATCAAGGTATTCAAACGGACATTGACACTATCAAACAAGTAAAGGAATAGACTTAGAACTTAAGTGTATATCCTTTCGTTCATAGTGAGTGTCACCATTTTTCTGTTTTAAATTATATACACAGTAAATAAAAAATAACACTTTTTTTCCAAAATATCTGCATGATCCAGAATATTCCCATTTTTTATAAAAGAAGCAGTTATTTCGTGTTTTTTCGACCGGTTAGGTTGACCTAAGTTGTCGCGGTTTTGTTTATACTGGCTGTCTACCGATGATCTGACAGACGCACAAAACAGGTACTACACTGTCCCAAAATGAAAACTTTACATCGATTTCGAAAGTATATGTTTTGTTGATAAATATATATTAGGGGTTGATTTTTCATTAAAGCTTCATTGCAATATCAATGTGTTTATGTAATTGACTGGGAAAAAATCAGACAATGCATATTTTTGTATGAACAAGGAAGTGGAGAGGGGTCGAAATGACAATTCCAGAACAATGTAAATTATCACACAACATTTGGAGAGAAGAAAGTACTGACTGAGTGATTTTATAAGAAGCATCAGTAACCAGTGTGACCGCCATTTTTACGAATCCATTGGAGAATACGTTGCCTCATTGAATTTACATAACGATGTATGACCGCGTTTGGAATACGCTGCAATTCTAACACATGGCATTTCGGAGGTCATATATGGTATCAATTAGATGCTCGGTACTGGCATTCCGACCCAATTCATCTCATATGTGTTCTATTGGGTTCAAGTCTGGGGATACAGCAGTAATGGCTGCTGGTAAAAAACGAGTACGTAGGTGAGTCAACGTGATAACGCGATCAGTACGTTACGTTTTAGCAGGTACGCGACCGGGTCTTGCACGATCTCTGACAGATCCAGTAGTGTTGTACCGGTTCGCAAGATTATGAATAGTCTGTCTGGAGCAGCCAAAATGACGCGCTACGTTATTTACCATTGACCCCGCCCGGAGCATACCAATAGCCTGGTTTCTCTGATCTTCAGAAAGACGTGGCATCACTAAATGCAATTGATTTCAAAACAAATTCAATATTTGTTATATGTGCTATGCAGAAAATGATTACTTGTCAGTGTAAAACCTGTAAGTGAAACCAATGTTGCTGCGCACGTGCAAAGTAAGGAAAACGTTATTCCTGTTTGGACGCATGAATATACCGGCGATTTTTAAAACAATTGCATAATCGTTATCCGCAATGAAATTGCGATAAACATGTGTAACACTTACAACATCATATATAGTAACAAAACAAATATTCAAAAAAATAAAGTGTAAAGTTTTCATTTTGGGTCAGTGTAGGTATTTTGTAAAGGACATATAATAAGTCAATTTTTTTCGAAGACGAAACAGAATATATTTAACTACTGATAGCAATCACACACCTGTTAATCTTTGTCACCACAACATTCGCGATATATGTTAAAATGTCCAACACGACATCCGACCGGATTTTGTATTTTTGCGAAATATTTTGCATCTAGATCACAGTCAGTACATATTTGTGCAGCAATACAGTCTTGAATTTTTAAAAGGCCTTTTTACAGGTCTCAAGTATACAAAAACGAACGCTCATACTCAATTTCAAAATCCATTTTTGACGAATTACACCACAACGGAAGTCGTATTGTGACATTTTTTACACAAAACGTGAATTTTTTGGTGACAATGATTACCAGGTGTGCATCAACCAATGAGTTTTAAATTGTTTCTAATAATAGTTGGCAGTATAACTGCATGCAAATCTCCGATAATGGTCCTTTAATACTTTTTTGGTTTCTGTTCTGTTCTTATCTTATTAAGGTTTGCAGTATTTCCACCTGTCAACAGAATGGTGACAGAAAAGTGCTGACCAGTTATGCTCATTATCCTATCATCCTAGTTATCCCTTATGGTCGGCCAGGCCATTTTTTGTGCCACTGTCTGTGTTGAGAGGCACTGTCTCATGTATATGGCTTTCCATGTAGTAACTTATTCTCTCTCACTAATTTCCAAGATGTGTTAATCTGCAAGATGTTATACTAAATTAGTTTTCATTTCCTTTGCAAGAACTTCTCAAGTTTCTCAAACAATTGTTATGTTGAGAAAAAATGGAATATGAACAAACACCCTATCCACTACGGGAGGCACCCAATCTCATTAAAATCAGCTCCAGTCGGTCGCTCCTATACTATACGCTAGCTGGATCTGAAGACTGCACAATACAGGTCACGTTCTTGTGACCTTTAAGTAGCCAATCAAATCGTCAGCTATAAAATGCTTTGGTATAGAGTTATGAATATTCGTCGATCTCCGGCGAGCTCCGTAAATTCTATTTAACGTAGATCACCAAGACGTTCCGATTACGTATTTTCGTCAATTTCAATATGGCTGCGCCCTTGGGCACAACCGTATCTCCTACACGGCAACATTCTTTGGTTGATAAGTGTTGTTTGTGTGGTGCATTTGTATTTCGATTTTAGAAATATGTATAACCGGAAGCGGCAGGAAGGACATTAAAAACAGTATAAACAGAAACTCCAAATAAACGATAAAGCCATTTTGGGAAAGACGACAAACACGGTTTTGTAGGGTGAAATTTCATTGGACCACGAACGAGCACCTGGTTACGCATATCTATTTTTAGAGAGGTTATATGAACGTGACCTCTTACGGAGTGTAGTAAGATTCAAACAGCGGAAAGTAATGGAGCTAAAGTTAGGGATTGATTTCAATAAGATTGGGAGGTACCGTGCTTCCTTCTTCAAAGTGTATGTTTGTGCGGGTAAAAACGCAACTATGATAGTAGAACGACATCTATACGCTAAACAAAATTTCTAGGTGGTCTTATTGCTTCTATTAAATAGATCATACCAGACATGTTTTTATTAAATGATTTTTATATCTGGGTTGTTGTTATTGATCGGTCATAAAGTTCAACTGAAGGTCAAAGCAGATTAACTTTTTCAGCAAAGTTAAACCATGCAATTATGTATATGATAATAATATTCATGTGCACGGTTGTTTGTTTATGTAAGGTTTACAATATCAATAAAACCGAAGTGACTAATTAAACATTATGCTCAGGGTATATAAATGAAAACAAAACTAACACAAACCTCGTAAAGTCCCTTCCGCAACATAATTTAAAAATTCTTCGTACCACAGCTTATAATGCTTATAATAACTGTATTGAATCGTTTTCCTTCCTGAATTAATTTCAAATACCAGGTTGTGGAACAAGCTGACCATGCGTACATCACTTTGTTATTACTATGGATTACCACCCCAAACATAGAGAATCGCGAAGCAAGATGAACGTGAAATCCGTGCTGCGCCCTTCATTGTTTGCATGTTGTAGAATGTTTTACACAATATAATTAATATCAAATTTGGCCAGAGGTGCGTTTTTTAGAGGTAGGGGAAATAAGCAAGAAAGGTTAGACAATGTAGAAAAGGTAGCCGTCTAAAAAACGCTTGAACAATTCGCTAGCTACAAAATGGCGCGCGCCAGACCACACAACACTGTTCCGCATGAACGCCATTTTGTTTAGCAAAGCTAGCACTGTCAAAACACGCTGCCTATCTAAAGAGAGGTGCTACTTTCCCTACCTAGCGCTAGGTAAAATTCTACTTTTCCTACCTCTAAAAATCGCACCTCTGGACAAATTATTAGTTTTTCCACGATTGCTTCTGTTTGGAAAGGTTTAGCATAATGAAAATATAAAATAGAAAGTACATACAGAATCTTCGGCACCTTAATAACATTGACAAGAGAAAAATAAGGGTGTTTGCGGCTAACGTTTCGTAACTTTTGCAATTTGGTTCACCATGTGCAGTGACTGTGAACACGAATATACTACTACGCACATATGTATGTCTATCCCCTTTCTTATATTGGTATGCGGTTAAATGCCATCATATTAATCACGTGATGTTTATCTCTTCGTCCGTGTAGCGAGTGCAACTCAAGCTGATTGTTACAGAGTATCTAACGCAGTGATCTCCCTTCTTAAATGTGGACTTAAACTTTACTAGAAATACACTTTACGATCACATGATACAATTTATTTAGATTTTGATCTTACTATATTACATTATATGTACTTAAACTAAAATAAAGAAATTTACATACATTTACTGGAAACATTATATATTCATAAAAGCAGAAAAAAAACTATTATTTATCGCCATATTTTTATGAAGATTTCAGTTATGAACAATGTCAGCTTATCGTATAATTTCCTCTCATATGTTTTCTTCATCGTTGAAATCTTAGTCACTGTCTTCAGAATCATTACTATCATGTTATATTTGCTGTTTGTGCGTTAAAGGTAGATATTATGACTTCTATAAAAATATGCCAAGTGATAATTTTAAGACATTTGCATGTCAATGGTTTTCGTATGGACGAACACTAAAACACTGCATTATAACATTTGTCTAAGTTTCCTTCAACTGCAAAACACAAGCCTGCTACAGGCATTCCCCGTGCAAGCGCTAACTCGGCTCATAGGTCAGGATAGAAAAAAAACACTGTATAGGCTAGTGTATTTATGGTTTTATGAAACATGTAAGCAAAGTGACAATGCAGTGTTGTAGAGTACGTCTGTATGGAGGCATTTATCAACAACGTTCTCGTATTACCGATTAAGCATAATTTTCGGCAAAAATCAAAGCTATAGACTTTAACGCTTGGGGCACTGTAGGGTCTTCCATTCATTTTTGTTGATCATATAGTTTAAATGTCCACTCAAGAAACATCATTCTACGTATCTTATATTTAATCATTTCGTGATCGTAGAATGACACTACATCGTCTCATGTGGCCGAGTGGTTAAGGCATCCACCTTGGGAGCGGTATGTCGACGGTTCGAATCTCTGTATGGGTCCGTTCTTATATGGCTGGTTGGTGAGCCACCAGCTTGTTAAATAATGGTTACCTGGTGTCTGGTGTTAATGGATATAAATCGGGAAGTAAATATGCTCAGAAAGTAGTAAGTCAGAAATGGCTGGCCATTTAAATAGGGGTGACACTATAATAAATAAACACTTAATTCACCTCATGAATTGCAACTTAATTATGTGCAGCATCATCAATTACAGCTACACTACGTATATCATGTCTCACAGTATCTGTGTCAATAATCTTACGACGGCCTGATCAGTCGTTGTACACGGTATACCACTCAACGCTATTAGTGGAGTGACTTTTGCCTTTTCATGGGGTAGTTGACCACAAGAGAAAAACAAACAATGTTATATACCAAAATGTTCGTCATGGTCTGCAGTTTATCCGACCACCGGCATAGATTTTCTCAAGCTGGTGCGGGTCCCAAAATCCAAGATGGCGTCCAAGATGGCCGCCGTTTATAGAATTAATTGGGTAAAGTTATAAAATGCCCTACAGTTTATTTCAGCAAGCAGTTATAGTTACTAAATAGAGTTAATCAACTTTCACTTATGAAAGTGCAAACCAATAATATGTTCAGACATTGAAAAAATGACGAAGGTCAAGGTGATAGTCAAGGTGAAAAAAAAGTGAAAGAAAATGCCGTAGCTCTACCAAAAATGACTAAATTATATCAAAATTTTAGGTATGAGAACACTGGATACATATATTATAAACTGGTGGACATGTCAAGCTTATTGTACAATATAAAATTATATCTGAACAAACGCGTGGAATAAGTATAACATTTTACAGTAAAAGGGAAATTTATAATTAGCTGTAGTTTGTTTAAATTTCTATTAGAATGAAATGTTTATTCTGGTGCTAAATATATAATGGATCCAAATTGCAATACGTGGCATATATACATAGACAACGCGTTTTACAAAAGCTCTCAATATCGTATGTATTTAGTAATTTCCGTCATATCCACAATGGTAGACCAATTATCTGATCAAGTATCAGTTTTATATCGGCATGGTTCTATTATCATTTCCATAGCATTATTGATACAGACAGCGACGACTAAACAGTGATATTACAGAGTTACACATGTTTCAAATGTGCCTCTTCTATATTTCACTCATGTATACTGAGCATAATTTCAAACGCACCACCTCAGCAATTTACATTACCTTCAGTGCAAAATGTTCAAGTAATATACAGCTAGAACAATAACTTGTTTTTTTCTCAGAATGTTTAAGTTACTTAAACTTTACTGACCTAACACTGTCACTACTTTACATTGAATTCCGAACATTTCTGGATATTTCGTGTCATTTGTTCCGTACAAAATAGTGATTTATTGAAACAATGAACCATACTTTTTTCTTATTCGTAATGTTGTGCAATACCAATCGACATCTCCAAATTAGTTTGTTTGATTGGTTGATAAAACAATTACACAATAATAAATATCCATATCACAGTCAATTTAATATCACATCATTTTCATGTATCATTGAATATAGAAACTAGAACCTTTAAAGCTTATAGATTTTTTGTATTCATTAAAATTTAGAAAAAACGATTGATTTTATGTGTTGATATTTATCTTTTCTATCGTAGCCCATTAAGGCTCTAAAGGCTTATTTCCAATGAGGTATTTAAGTGGCAAATGGGGCGATACACATTAAATAAAAGGGCATGAACAGAAAATTACTAATTACAGGATTTACAAAAAAAGATTCTAGATCTAAGAAGCTACACTATCTAAAATGTGTTTGTATTTATGTTAAACGAACAACTAAAATAAAATGTTCAACAAGAGAAATATCAGAAAAAAAACATGAGAATATTGAACATTTATAAGCATTTGGCTGTTGTGTCTGCACTATCATATTATCTACAACGCCAAACACATCAGCGTGTTGCGTTAGAAATTTTGCTCAGTATACATAACACTGAATCATGCGTTGGTAACGTGATGTATAACATTCGACCTTGTTTTAGGTCCTTGGCGATGTAATGCAAACCAAGTTATTGCATAATTGAATAAAACATTTAGAACATTTCCATCACTATCTACTACAGAATTATCTCAATTAATTACACGAAAAGTCATAATAATATCGTGTACACATTTTAAACTGATTTATCAAATAAAGTTAAGTCGATTAATACACTCAAAGTTATTATGGACCAATTATATGACACTTTACCCGTCTTATTCAATTACAGACATGCGGGATTTTACTATAAGTTAAGACTTAAGCACAAACTATAAATAGCCAAGTTGTAATGTGCATTAGTCGGCATATGTCAAACAAACGTCGTATGTATCTCGTGTGTATCTAGGTACGGATATTTTATATTTCACATGCTTTCTATATAATTCACAGATCATTTGAAGCTTACACATGAACAATTTACAGACCAATTAGGCTCCGGGCGGCAGCCGGCGACTCTATCTATATTCCCATTTTCATTTTGCTCATGGGAGGAGCGGTTGTTGTTAAAGTAAACTTTCGCCGAATAAAAACGACCGAAACGGGGTTCGAAATACTGTTGTCATTACATACATTAACATCACTTTGGTTTAACATGTATTTTCTCTTCCGTTTCCTTTCCAATATCACTCAGTAAATATTTTGCAACATGTTTTCTAGCGACATCGTTGCCTTGCACCATATGTCGTCTGTTCATGTATCACTGATCACAGCATGCGAGCTGATTCATTCAGAGGTCACACAGAGTTAACGTTAAACAGAACGTTTTACATGAAAACTTTGAGTGAGATATAACCTGTTTTTGACTCCAACTTATTTTTAGGCATGTACTTGAAAGTACAATACATTTGTTAATTACAGTTAAACTTCACTATTAAGACCACCCTTGGATCCCTTGAAAACTGGACTTGTTATTGAGGTGGTCTTATTATTGAGGTTGAATAAAGAGCAAAACAGTTACAATTGACTTGAAAATTGTGTTCTTAATTTCGAGGTAGTCTTATTATGGAGGTGGTCATAAGGTAAAGTTTTATTGTACTGATCATAGCTTAAGGCATCGTGATCTTCCATAGAATGTGTCGCTGAAGGTTTTTAAGCGCTTGTACATTTATCAATCCACTTTCAATGAAATAAAGTACTTGTGCATCGACGCTCTGTGACGCTATATTTGGTCTTGAAATGTCTTTATTTAGTATCTATGTTAATTCGAGTTTGTGATATCAGAAAAGTGTCATTAAGTTAATTAGCAAAAACGTCACTAATAAAGATATAAATAGTTTAGTATAATTAGTATCATTTGCGAATTCTTCTCTTTATATAATGAGGGTTCAGCAAAAGACTATCGTAACTCCTAAGTATTCGGGCGTAAGGGTTCACATGTATGGGAATACGGATGCAATGGTAAACATGTATGGGAATAGGGGTGCAATGGTAAACATGTATGGGAATATGGGTGCAAGGGTAAACATGTATGCGAATATGGATGCAATAGTAAACATGTATGGGAATAGGGTTGCAAGGGTAAACATGTATGGGAATATGGATGCAATGGTAAACATGTGTGGGAATAGGGGTCCAAGGGTAAACATGTATGGGAATATGGATGCAATGGTAAACATGTATGGGAATATGGGTGCAAGGGTAAACATGTTTGGGAATATGGATGCAAGGGTAAACCTGTATGGGAATATGGATACAATGGTAAACATGTATGGGAATATGGATGCAATGATAAACATGTATGGGAATATGGATGCAAGAGTAAACATGTATGGGAATATGGATGCAAGGGTAAACATGTATGGGAATATGGGTGCAAGGGTACACATGTATGGGAATAGGGGTGCAATGGTAAACGTGTATGGGAATATGGATGCATGGGTAAACATGTATGGGAATATGAGTACAAGGGTAAACATATATGGGAATATGAGTACAAGGGTAAACATGTTTGAGAATAGGGGCGCATGGGTAAACATGTTTGGGAATAGGGACGAAAGGGTAAACATATATGGGAATATGGGTAAAATGTTAAACATGTTTGGGATTAGGGACAAATGGGTAAACATGTATGGGAATATGGGTGCAAGGTAAACATGAATGGGAATATGGGTGCAAGGTAAACATGAATGGGATTAGGGGAGCAAGGAATGAGTCAGTAATGAGCAGTACAAGCTCTAGTACTGCAGTTGCTGTTATAGTAGTACTGTTACAGCTACAACTGTCAACTCAAACACCTCATGCAATAGTTGACAACAACAAGCCTTCCCTGATCAGAACAGATTGTATTGCTTTGATGATTTCTAAGACTATCAAAAAACATATATATTTTAATTATATATATAAAATAAAATATACCACAAGTTATTGATTAACAGAGTGTGACATATATTAAGATTATATATTTGTGAAAAATATATGAGGACAAAGGTTTAAAACCTTAAGATACAGATACCATAGAAGATACTTTCTGTTCAGTCATTTGTGACAAAGCCGAATCTGACATCGCAAACAATTTATTATTATTATTAGAAATCAGGTTCTATTTTTAATAGAATGAAAACGAATGTTTACAAATTATTCTGTCATGATATGACATGGTTGCTAGCTTCAACGATATCGACCATTGTTATTTTGACGTCTAGTACCTGTCATGTGACATTGTATATGTGACCCGGTGCATGGTGGCGGCAGGGTTTTGATTTGAGGCTGTGCTCGGAACAAAGTAGATATATGCGCGGTAGTTGCTGGCAACTTATAATTGATCAAGGAAAACATTAACTGTGCATGGATCTTGTGACAAATTGTATGGAAATCGTGTCTGTTCAAACATAGGAAATACATGCAATTAAGTAACAAGTAGTTGTACAATAGATACACGATATGATGTAATTTATTCCAATTCACACCCAATATACACTTCTAAAATTGAAACTGACAAAAGCAAACAATATTCAACCAGGCGTTGAGAACTACCTTTTAAATAATGAGTCCTACCAAAGGTAATATTTTCATGTAAATTCTTGATTGTCTCTTCACAAAGTTTATTACATTTTTGTGTGTCATGTTAGCTTAGTTACATACAAGTACACATACCAAATATAGGGATTGTGAAGTTAGCGGTTCATCCTCTCCCTAGACGGTGTTCGATATCACGACCTTCCGGCCAAGAGCCATGAGCTCGACTCTCGACCACTTTTTCCTCCACTGCATTATCTTTATACTCACATGTATCCTATGTATTATTATATTTCCTAAACTACAATGATAGACTTATACTTCATGCACACGCATAATCTACTGCAGGACAATTGTTTGGTGTGGTTCTGGCGTACTTTGTGTAGCTGGCTTCGACAACGGTTGGGCGTCAGTATTTTATATACATGCTTAGCATAAAGTGTTTAACTATCTTTGTGCTTATACAAATTACTTTAAACAGTGCTTGTTTACCTATAATTGCTATAAAAGTGCAACTTTGAGTACGTGATAGAAATGTTGCTGTAATCATTCATTATACGTAATATTCGAGCATACCGAACAACAAGAGCACCGCCTGCGGCAGCCTGACGCTCGTCTGTTTAGCTTTGCCTGCGGCAGCCTGACACTCGTCTGTTTAGCTTTGCCTGCGGCAGCCTGACACTCGTCTGTTTAGCTTTGCCTGCGGCAGCCTGACGCTCGTCTGTTTAGCTTTGTCTGCGGCAGCCTGACGCTCGTCTGTTTAGCTTTGCCTGCGGCAGCCTGACGCTCGTCTGTTTAGCTTTGCCTGCGGTAGCCTGACGCTCGTCTGTTTAACTTTGCCTGCGGCAGCCTGACGCTCGTCTGGTTAGCTTTGCCTGCGGTTGCCTGACGCTCGTCTGTTTAGCTTTGTCTGCGGGTGCCTGACGCTCGTCTGTTTAGCTTTGCCTGCGGCAGCCTGACGCTCGTCTGTTTAACTTTGCCTGCGGCAGCCTGACGCTCGTCTGGTTAGCTTTGCCTGCGGTTGCCTGACGCTCGTCTGTTTAGCTTTGTCTGCGGGTGCCTGACGCTCGTCTGTTTAGCTTTGCCTGCGGCAGCCTGACGCTCGTCTGTTTAGCTTTGCCTGCGGCAGCCTGACGCTCGTCTGTTTAGCTTTGCCTGCGGCAGCCAGACGCTCGTCTGTTTAGCTTTGCCTGCGGGTGCCTGACGCTCGTCTGTTTAGCTTTGCCTGCGGGTGCCTGACGCTCGTCTCTTTAGCCTTGCCTGCGGGTGCCTGACGCTCGTCTGTTTAGCATTGCCTGCGACCTATAATTGCTAGCGACTTGAAATGTTATGTCGGAAATAGTGTCACTTTGAGTACGTGATAGATTTGAAGCCGTAATCATTCATAATAATTTTCGAGCATACTCAACAGAAATGACACCCACCTCTTTATCTTTCGTCCATGATTTACTTCTATATATATACATGTATATATCTACTAACACATCGCCAATTCATGAAGAAATGACAACACAAATATAAAATCTGACGTGAGCAATATGAATGTCGAAATTTGTTTAATTGTATGTCTTATTCTGGACACATTTTTATCCCCAAACTTGTGCAAGAACTATTGCTTTATCTCAAAATGAAGCATTGTTATCATCGTCGTGTACATACGGAACAGATAATGTCACTAACCTGCTACCGTAAAAGGACATAAAACACAAAACAATATCAAATATCGAGTTAAAGTAATATCGACGTATAATGTTTGCCAGTAATCATATATTTAATAACTAGCTGTTGAAACTGGGCTATTGAATGATTCAGTATGAAATGGTATCACTATCTTCAACAAGCGTGAATTTAATTAACACCTAACAGACGACTATTCTTTTAACATTGTAAAATATATTTATTTGATATATGTTGGAAATAGCTATATACATGTATTATAGTTTATTATAGTGTCAAACATGAAATATTACAGACGACTATTCTTTTAACATTGTAAAATACATTTATTTGATATATGTTGGAAATAGCTATATACATTTATTATAGTTTATTAAAGTGTCAAACATGAAATATTACAGTACACTGTCAAAGTAAAAACATAAAAATATGTTATGCCCAGCCAAACTTGTCTTACTAGATACTGATAATTTACACAATATCACAAAATATCTAAAACGCAATGTTCATTGTTTTGTACTTCAACATCGTTAAAATATTGTGAAGTATTATATAGGGAACTAAAACGCATGAAATCTATTTCAAACATTCCATATTTCTTTTAAAGCATGTTTGATATGAAAATTGTCATATGGTTTAAGACTAGACGACTGAAATACAGAAAAAAAAACAGAAAGGCAAAACGATCGTCTAATAACATCAGCTATGACAATTCAACAGTACACTGATGTGGATCTTAGATTGGGGTAATATTTCTTCATTTCAACCACAATGATAATGTAAGGGCATAAGAAGCAAAGGGTATTGCTAGATAATTATCAATATTTTCTGTTTCGCTTTTGGTTTGAGCTTCGAGTTGGCTTTTGTTCCACATTGTTGCCATATTCTGAAAAAAGCCAATATGTATCACGAAGTATAAGCCAAATACATGTCTGAACACAGATACTAATTATGACGTCCAATCGGCAACAAAACCCACAATTGTTATGAAGATAATGCTTCATTGTGTTCACCTCCGATCAATTTCCGTAGTCAGTGGGAAACAACAGCCGGCAACAGGAGTAAACCAAACCGGAGCAACTAGTGTAATCGTGCCGGCTGATACAATAAATAATTGTTTTGTTTTATCATCGATATTAAATCTACTGAAATCTGATGTGACGACATTAGAACATGATGAATTATGTTTAAGGGCAAACATAAATGAATTATGCGAATGTTCTATATTTATAATACAGAGGTTTTGAAGCAGCACTTATAGAGGCTATAAGGTTTGTCTATTATTATCATTGGTAGGAATGTTTGGTGTACTGTTTATTGGATGTGCATTTGGCATTTGGTTTACAGCAGTCCAAATGAGCATCCTATGACCACACTTGAGGGGAAAACTTTAATATCGAAGTACACAGGTCATCGATATGGTCTTAAGGTTGTGCACATATATAATAATTAGTTTTTATATGTTTCCGTTACCAAAAACATGTCGCCAATCAAATAACTACAGTACAACCTCAATAATCTGACCACCATTGGGACGCTTGGAAACTGGTTCGAATCCCGGAAGCGCCATTGTCCGATGTTTCGTGTTCCGCAAAGCATGACTTTATTTCAATATTACTAAAGCTGGTGTAAAGTGCTGTGTGGCGGATGTAAAAATTCGCCCTGTACTTCGTCTAAAGTGTAGTTAATCTTAATCAACTTTATATAAGTTAAACACGAAAATGACGTTAGGTTCATATAGTGTAGTGGTTAGCATAACAAACCGGCAATCCGTAGACCCGGGTTTGAATCCTGGTAGCGCCATTGACCGATTTGTGTTCCTCAAAACATGACTTTATTTCTTATTGAGTTAGTCTTAATTGAGGTTGAATAGAGAGCAACACATCGATAATGAACACGAACATCTTTGTAATAAATTTGAGGTGGTCTTATCATTGAGTTGGTCTTTAAGTGAGGTTTAACTGTATTGTTATTTACGTAATTAAACTATATATAAAACATTTAAATTGCAATTCTTCACCACATGGCATAATCAAATAGATTGGAAGGACTTGAGATAAACATGCAATGCGTGATATAGAGTTGGTTATTCTTCTCTATTTTATCTTCATGATACACTTTATCACATTTTAATATAGTATATGCAGGGTATATTGTTAAGTGTAATGATAAGTATATATGGACACAATGCAGACAACTAAGACGAACTTTAAAGATATGTAATATCTGCTGACATCCTAACGTCAAAATGACATGCCCCTCCTTTTAAGACCGCTATGTACATTGTACGTGTATCATTGCTTCAATAGGAATCTTAGATAACGGAAAGTTTGCGCATATGTTCAATACGTATGTTCAATTTACTTACTAATAATATGTCTCTGTAACACCAGATTTTAAGCTAAAGTAAACGTTTATGAAATTTTGGGACACCCCACATATTTCATGTGAGGTTTGGTCATATTCCAGAACTACTTTAAATGGAATAGCAAGAAACATTGACAAATCTGTCATAATAAAATATGCCATTATATTAGTAATAACAAATAATTCCAAAAGATATATGTGCCACTGTACAAGATTGGCTTTTTATATTTATGGCTTTAATCTTTTTAAAACCAAGATGAGGTGTAACATTGTAAACAAGAACATGATATAACTTTTATTGTTTTCAGAAGTGAACATTCTAAACCAGCACATTATATCAAGGGTGTATTAACTTTTCGGAAGTCACCTATTCCATGGCGGAGAATATTAACATACTTCCTGTTGTATGTATCATTTACAGCAAATATATGTGATACTTGGACCTTCTATCTACTACTCACATGTCAACCTCAGTATCTGAAAGAAATACTACATTTTAATATACAGAGTGTTAGTATTAGTGACACGACGCATGTTCTCATATACTATAGCATACTGACTTAACATGGTAATGAACACATTCAATGTAATTAAAGTCATAACAGCTATGGCATGTACAAATGGAATGTAAAGATCTACTATGTACATTTAAAAGTGTACATATCAGCTCTCATATAACAAAAGTCAATACGATGTTCCGAATGTAAAATTAATGCAGACATTTCAATTTAAAATAGACACTAACTAGTATGCATTTTAACTTCTTAAATAACTTTTGTAAACAAGTCGTCTGTTTACAGAACAGATAAATATTGCTGCCGAATCTATGATTTCTTTCTGATTACAATTCCAGTTAAAAAGAAACCACAGCGTTGTTGTATTCAAATTAATTTTGTACATGTATTTTGCAGTATTTAATCAAATTGTGGCTGTTCGTGAAGTCTTTTTAACAGACGCTACCTAGACTTCATCTATTTATTACCAACGCTCAATATCTACATTGGCAGATAAACATTATCACTGAGATTGAGAATACTCGACATGTGTTTGAGATCATTCTAGTCTCTCCGTTCAGTGATTTCATTAGAGTAGCCATGTGTAGGAAACCTTATGACACGACCAAACTGCTATGTGGTCAGCACACTTGATTTTACAACTCCCATTTAAAAATAATATCGTTTCGACAGGACACGAAGCCATAAACGAACTATATATACCGTCTCAAGCAAAACTTCAAGTGGGCAACATCCAAAAGTTTTACAAAAAGTTACTTTCAAGGAAAAATAAAGCTAATAAACTGATTTTTACAATTCAAACAATAGTTTGAGGCCAAGTCTGTCATCGGCTAATTTGCATTTTTCTTTGTCTTCAATTGCAGAATGGTTTACTTTCGTGTGAACCTTTTGTTTCATTCATGATTGGAATTGCAGCAAGTGGTGCTGGTGCAGATTTTATACGTTCAAAAAAGATTTTCACTATAACTAGAATATGTAAAATATTTATTATTACCGGTAAGTACAACTTCACATTTTTACGGCATGGTGCCAAGTAAATTGCCAAGTAGGTGCAACATAAATTTAAGCTCAAGTGAGCTTTTTAATCTAACAAAGGAGAATATAATATTACAAACGTAGATAGATATTTCATAATTACAGAAAATGGATTGTTATTTACACATAATCAATATTATGTTATATAGTAGTAATATTCCTAAACAAGCTGATGCATGATGAAAAAGAGATTAATTTGCTACAGGGAACACTACATACACGATGTCTCCCCATTTAAATGATGATTAATCAAATGGTTAATGCATACAGGCAATCATGGTATTTGTTGTCATGCATTAAAACAGAAAGTAAATAAGGAACACGAGCAAACAAAATGAGCAGATATCAAAACAAGCAACGTCAATTATGTTTAAGTACATAAAATGGAAGCACATTGCACAGTATCTAACGTAAGACAAATGGTAACATATAATAAATCAACATGAGACTAAACAAGAAATATCTTGAAAAAAGATGGTCGGCGAAATTTGAAGATTTGTTGTGCAACATAAAACAATGCAGAGTTATTATGATTGCTGGTCTTTCCAGATCCAAAATGGTTTTCGGTAAATTCACCGAAATTCAGTGGATTTCGGTAAGGTGACGTACGCTTGAACGAAAGGTTATCTAATCCGCGGCAAGGTTACAAACGTTGTTCGATTAAAAAGAAATTGCCTTGGTAGTTAACGTAAGATTTGATAGGTTTACACAACACTGATATGCAAATAGCAAAACTATGTTAGTACGACTGGGCCGAAAAACTTATACATTCAGTAAAAAATAAGGAGGACAAGTACATAAAACTAACAAAGCGGAAAACTGAACAGGTGGCATAAATACTGCTGCATACTAAACGGTGGTTACTTACTAGCCACAAGAAGAGCTTGGTCACTATTGGCTTTTCCATTTAGCTAACGAAAAAGTGTAGTCATTGTACATGTAGTCATCTCTGGTCGTATTGCCAAATAATGGGAATTGTTTTGCTTTCAATATAACAGCGGTTGACATTACTAGGGTTCTTCTACTAAATTATTAGTCGAAAAGCTGTCTTATTATACTCTTTACAGTATTATTGCATATTTAGTGTTAACGAAACTCGATACATTTCAGGTTTTATGGGCAACGCCTGTTTTATATTAATGTCAGGATTTCTAACAAGCGACCAGCGAGACCTCTCCATCAAGTGTTTAAGTTTAAGTTCATTATTTCTAGCACTGAAATTAAATGGAGGTTATTCAGCTAACGCAGTAGATATAGCACCAACTTGAAGGTACAAACACCATTTATATGTATCGATGTGTGAACCTAAAATACCAATGTACCAATGTAGTAGCTTTTTTCTAAACCTTATTATTTTGAGGGAAGTTAAATTGTCGATCATTGTCATATAAGATCTACTTCGCCTTCATTCGATATTCTTAGCTATTTTTTGCTATTATAATCCTAACGGTAGATTCTATCATAGATCTTATTTTGAAATGCTCCATTAGTTCCCCCCCAAAAAAACAGTTTTGCAGCTACTTTAAACAAATCGTTTTGAAAATCTTGGAGACAACATTTAAGATCGCTTTGTCGATACTTTCAGACGATACAGTAAACATATATAAAATAAACCTTTCGTAGAAATTTTCATTACTTCAACATGGGTGTGGATTTCTTTTGAACGTTCTTAGAGATTTATTGTATGAAGATATATTTAAAAATATCTCAAGTGGGTTTCATTTGAACTAACTAACTAACATGAATTTGACGTTTCAAGAAATATTGATGACAATTGTATAAACTTATGAAAACTGCTTTACAATAGTTAACATGATGCAAATAGATTATTTGAAAACAATGTAAGTCGTTATGGTGTCTGTTTGCAATACATATTTGCATTTATAATATGAAAAAGGGGCTAAATATGGAGTAGATTGGGAGATGAGCACCGACTCAATCTTTTTGAAACACAAGAAATATATCAATATTGCAATTAAATGTTGTGTTATGTCAACAATCACTGAGTGTTTATTGTCACCAAAATAACTACTTTATCAATATTGTAAATGGTTGGAACATTATCGAAATTTTGTTTTTATTTCAGCAAACAGTAGAGGAATGGCGCATTGTATTTTACATCTCTGCAGGGATATCAGTATTTGCTTGTGTTGATTATGGTGTGTTTGCAAATAACGAACCCGCACCATGGGCTGATATAAACGATGCACTCGAAATAGAGAGTGAACCGTCCAAGACATTGCCAATAGCGGTTGAAAAGGGGAGAGAAAATAACACATTACTAGAATAGAAGCCGAAATCCTAACCTAACATAACATTGCCTGTGCATTAAACATCTACATCTAGTCAAAGGGATACATTTTAAATTCAAGAAGTCGATCATACTATAAACTGAAAATTATGATTATATTGAAGCAAGAGATATGTCGGCTCCGTTCTAAAAACGAGAATGATGAAACTTAAAATTGTAATTCTTATTTCACTGTTACCGTTTTGTCTTAATCTATAGTGTGCAGTTTATTACATGTAGAATAATTACAACAGACCTATATGTCTTCCAACATTCCACTTTCCACATTTAGTAATTAACCTCAGAAACGTGTGATTATGATCAAGCATATGCTTGTTATTGGAGTAGGTGTTAGCTAGTCGTCAAATAGCAGATTTTTAAAACTGTTTCTATACATTATATTGTTTTTGTTTGATTTATTCCATCATGATAAGAACAGGAGTGAAAATAATTTTAAACAGACCTTCGGAATAGTAGTCCTGCCACAAGACTAACAATGTTACATAAGGGTCATAAATAGGCAAATCGTCCAATTATAATCCAAGCATTGGCTACCGGCTGAATACACGCATGCCCTCGAAACTGTGATTTCTTGGCCACAGAATTGATGACCCGCATCAACTTAGATGTTAATGATAAGACGATGACCGTGTTCGTAAAAGCTGGAACCACAATTTGAAAGGCATTTTAAATAATGAATATTAATATTCAAAATAGAAAATGTACATTAATGTCGTAATAACTTACCAACCTGAATTAGCGAGACCATTAAACAACTATTTAAAGTGCACGCAACACAAAGCTTGGAACAAAGCACAGAACTGTAACATATTTTCCTGAAAAATGCTATTAAGAAATACCAGCCACATTCTTAAACTACTCACAATAAAATCATACCGTGCTTCAGTCTATGCGATAAATTCATTTTCGACCAATAACTCTTGAAATGGTGGATTCAACTCGTATTAGGCACATAAGCATCGGATAATAAAATACATGTCAAGTTCGATGTTAAGGTTACAATCTACAAATTGTTGGACGAGATATGGCCCTTTTTCGACTTAAACATTTTTTACGATAAGAAGCATTTGCAAGGGTAGATGCATTTAATTTAGTTCGGGCACATAATCATAGATTAATGAAAACAGATCTAGCAATGTATGGAGGAGTTTGTCGACTTCAAATGGGTTTTCGATCAATTACACTGGTGAGGATTGATTGCGTTTACATTCAATTTGTTTTAAAATGTATAGCCTTTACATATTTGCATTCTACAGTAAAGCTCATAGCTAGGACATCCGTGTCCGATGAAGACATCTACTTCCATACTCATCGTCAAAAAAGGGCAAAAACAAACGTTATATAAGTCCGAGGCCTACTTGTTATACTGAAATATCGCCACCGTAAATAAAAGGCAACCGTTATGGACAGACCGTCTAAAGCTATTTTCGCCTCCATTTGATCAATATATATCAATGTCTTCATTTCTATGTA
The DNA here is from genome assembly GCA_032209605.1 of Mactromeris polynyma. NCBI lineage: Eukaryota > Metazoa > Mollusca > Bivalvia > Venerida > Mactridae > Mactromeris > Mactromeris polynyma. The sequence continues at coordinate 920,291 of JASFXZ010000028.1, forward strand.
CACTGACCCATGGCCCTGTCTATAGCTGTACGTATTGACAAAACTAATGCATTAATGTGCTTGCTAGAGTGTGCAAACACGCAAACATTCGACACATTGGACTCAGCGATGATTACGCAAAAATACTAGATTTGCAAGCATCACCGTCTAATCAAGACGGACTGCTCAGACAATGCGGACGTACGAAAGATTGTTGGTAGCATGTGTTGTATTGGGTTGGTATTCGGTGTCGGGAGCAATAAATCATGCATTGTACGAGATACACCAAGGTTATGAAGTTACCAGTTTCTACGAAAACAGAAGTGCACAATCTTTGATTAAATGTGCAAGATACTGCAACATATCCACGGCATGTTTTACGGCAACATTTGATACCAGTACAAAACAATGCCAACTAAGTGATCAGGCTGTGTGGATGGCAGAGAACATGGGAAACCAGAAAAGGAAGACACTATATTTAGTACAAGGTAAACTATTGTTTCTGTGAAACTTGTTTTATTCACTGCAATGTAGTTTTTGTTCATTATTTAGCGCATTTATATTTAACTTGATATTTGTAATGATACTATAAATGCCAGAAATTCATTTCGCGAATTACTTCAGAATCATAGAAAGTTTCAAAACCATCAGGCTTTTTGTATCAACACCACAATTCACCTCAACACATTATGGACAGTACGCGAATGTTCTCGTTAACGGAAGCGAAAATACACTGGTGTATGACAGAAAAGTAATACATGCGTGTATGGTGGATCACTTATTAAATGAAAACTTATTTGCAAATCTACAAAGTAAATCGAAGTGTTTTCACGTGTTGATGACGTACTTTACCACCGAGTATGAGAGTTGTACAAAAAGCATTCTTTGCTCTCATTGCTTTCACTGTTGTGATGTTTGAATATCTTACAGGTACTGAAACATGCAAAAACGCACCGGCAATAACAAATGGTACACTGAACGTCACTCTAACACCACGTGGTTCTTACGCTTTATTGACATGTGATCAATTCTACAAGTTAGGCCCCTTAAGTCCGGTTACTGTCAACTGCACCCTTGGAACAGGATGGGGAAATGTGACCGGTATGGCATGTGACCCTGTAAGTCCATGTAAGTACTTCTATGTTTTCAGCTTTATAATTTGTATAGTGACTGTAAGCATGAACAATACAATTACTTCATCATTCAAAATGCCTTTATTCGATTAGAAGAACTTAATACTTTTTGACATGTAAGCTTTCATTGTGCACAAGTAAACAAAACAAAACCATTTTTCTGTTGTAATTGTTCATGAATGTAAATTATGTCTATCTCTCGTCGGGCTTTATACACGACTGTTTGTTTTGCACCATTTCCTGCTCGACTTATGTATTCATTTTTATCACAAGTAGAAAATGAATATACAACAATATAATTATGTTTCTTCCAGTGGGTAATTACGGCACTTCATTCGTTATGGCATTTATGAAAAATGGCCCATACGATGGAAGTATGGGTGTTCCAACAATGATGATAGCAAGTCAAAGCACAGCAAGAGTTCGTGTAGAAATACCTTGTATTGGAATGGATGAGGAACATAACGTCTCTAACGCACTTATTGTGTCATTCCCAATATTTATTACCATGACGACGTCCAAGACAATTGCACAAAAAGCTGTTTTTATAACATCTGATAATCCAGTTCAGATATTTTGCTTAAATTTTGATTCAGAATCCTCAGATGGTAGTGTTGTTTTACCAAGACCGAGTTTGGGAAAGGAATACTTTCTTGTCGGTCATCCGGTAACATGGAACGGTAAAGATGAATTTCTCATTGTTAGTTTGAATGACGCTACATTAATAACTTTAGAATACGCATCTGGTACGACCGAGACTATAACATTAAATGCAAACGACACATACTTCGCATACGACATTGACCTGACAGGAACAAAGGTGAGCGCCTCGGAACCAATATTCTTAATTTCTGGTCACATGTGTGCAAATATACCTAACATAAACGTGAATTACTGTGACTACATTGAAGAAACGATGCCCCCAGTTTCGTCTCTTGGAACAATTCACATCATCAGTTTCATGAAACCTCGTCCTGACTTTACTATCAGTATTATGGCAACCGAAGACTCAACAAGTTTGTCGATTTTTGACAATACTGGGATTCTCATGGAAAAGGTTTTGAATCTAATGCAAACATCCGCTGTGTTTCGCACGTATTACGGCTATAAGGCTATTTCTGTCATATCGAGCAAACCTATCATGTTCAACCAATACGGTCACGGCTCTGCTGGATCAGGAGGGGATCCCTCAATGATGTTTATTCCGGATATTAGATTTTTTGGGCAGCAGTATGATTTTGTCATACCTTCAGACTTTGATGTACCCAGCACTCTCACTGTTGTTATTGCAGCTTCTTTGTCAGCATCCATGTTGGAAATGAACGGCCAGGCGCTATATCCAACACAATCTGTATCGGTTACGCTACCTGACAGTGAAATATATACAGTTCTGTACGCTGACGTTATGGAGGGACACAACACTTTAACCCATCAAGCGGCAGCAGCGTTCGGTGCCTGGGTATACGGGCGAAAACCAAAAACAGAGTTTGCATGGACATTAGGTTATGCTGTGTAATATGCAGCCATAAAAAGTGTGCTGATCTAAAAGAGATTTCAGAGTGTAAATTACACAAATGTCTTTGGCCTCACAACGCAGGTAAACTAAAAATGACGGTTACAAAAAACATTGGATTATTTTCGTCTAACGAAAAACATTTAATTTACCAGGATTTACAGATAGTCGCGCACAATTTACATATTTTGTTTTGTAATCTGCTATGTACGGCGCCCCCATAAGATACATTCCATATCTTTTTTTTCTGGCGACACTTTTATATTTATTTCGTTAAAACGTAAAATTATTTCGAAAAAAACGGCAATATTATTTTGTAAAATGCAATATTATTTTATAAAACCTAATATTATTTCGTAATAACGTGATATTATTTCGTAGCGATGTAATATTATTTCGTAATAACGTACTATTTTTTCGGAAAAGCGTAATATTATTTCGTAAAAATGATGTATTATTAAACGAAATAATAATTCGTTAGAACGAAGAATAATATTACGTTATTACGATTTTTGAAAAATACCATTTATTATGAAAATATATGGATTCTATAATATTAAAATAAAACAAAATGAAGAATATCTTATTTTTTATTGTCATTTACTGATAGATAATTTAGTAACATATATCCATAACACAGCAGTTTTTTACTATATAATTTGTTTTTAATCTTCAAAACGTTAAACGTTTCTGTGACCTTAATACAAAACAATTGTTTCCATGACAACCTACAATACAAACGTTACACAATTATGCCCGCAATATCATTATGACAATGATTTCAAAAATATTTATGTCATGATACTAATCAGAACTAATTTATTCAACGGTTTGAAAGAAAAGGAATGTATTATAGCCTGGTGTCATGTGTTGCATCTGATTCACGGGATATTCATTCGTATTTACGAAATAATAATTCGTATTAACAAAATAATATTACGTTATTACGAAATAACATTAGGTTTTTACTAAATAATATTACGTTTTTAAGAAATAAAAATAAAAGTGTCGCTCGAAACAAAAAAATATGGAATATCACTTTAGGGGCTCCGTAGGAATTTAAGAAGTGTCTAAACAAATCCATTATTAGCTTTCATGTTTGAAGTGAATTGTTAGAATCTAGTATCGACACAATATGTATCAGTTACTCTATCTGACTATAAGTAATATTCTTGTGTTTTACCCTTTTACGGTCACATTATGTCATAAAAGATCTTTAATTCGTTTGATTCTCTTGCGTGTTGTGTGTGGTCTATCATTCGACATTGTTCACTATCGCTTTGTGTTTACTTTTAAGTATGTCTGACATCAATGTTGGTATTCGCTCAATGAAAACACCATTAGAAATCTGAACCATTTTTTATTCACTTGGCACCTTATTTTAGTATTTGTCTATGATTTTATCTTCTTCATCTAAACCGTTCCTAGTTCAAAATTGATACGCGGCTGCCCATGTGAACAAGTTCGTTTTTTAGAACTCATATATGGCTCTTTACAATATGTCTCAAAATTGGTTGAGTTTTGTCATTGTTAAATATGTCAAGGTATTTAAGTATCCGAGTGGTAGTTTAAGATAAAATTTATTATTGCATTATAGTATTATAGTTGAAAATTAACTCCGTTTACAGTATTTCGAGTGTTTCTTTTCATCTAATTGTTCTACATTAATTGACCCTTCCTCAAACGCACTGTAGCCACGCCCATCTTAGCAACAGGTGCTCGTTGTAACTACGTTAGACAAGCGCTTTACAAAATGGCGACAGACAATAATAAACGGAGTGTCTTCCAAGCGATTTTGCGTTGAATTATCGTTGTGATCAAACTTTGACTCTGCATATTACGCCTCTCTGTGTTACTGATAAGAAAGAAATACTCAAAACCGTCTGTGACAGACCAAAAATGATCAAAGAAAAATCAACATCATACATATGTAGCTAAGCGTCTTATTGGAATGGACACATTTTATACTACAGCCACAAATAAATGCACAAAATTGACATCTTTTGGATAATATAAGGATAAATCATTCAACACATATTTCTAGAAATTATGCCTTAAAGAAACAAGGCCAGTTCTGGCTCGGACAAATTATATAATATTACGCAATAGGCCTCAACAATATTGTCCCCTCTGTGCACTATCTAGATATCAATCTTGTCCAGACCCATGATCAGCATTTCTCTTTATCTGCCCCAGCTGGAATCCAATATACATCCAATCAGTGCTTCCTGTCACCATCTGACACATATATATAGTACAGTTATGAAGTGTCAAATATTTCTATAGACTTTTACTAAAATACCATTGATCAGGTCTGTGTTGAATGTTACAATTTTTTTTATTATTTTAGAACTTAATTCAGCATAGGTGTGATTAATAGGGTTTAAACACGATGTATTACTAATTTCTGCCCTATCATAAACTGTAAACACCAGTGTAAATGAAATAATGAAGACATCAGAACTTTTCTAACTCTTATAAATTACGTTTTCAAGACAGAAATACTAAACAGTGAGTAACCAATACCAGTAAATCACCTGTATTTTCATTTTTCACTAGTATTAACAAAAAATGTATGCATATATGTTTATGGCTAAACTATCTTCTAATCTCAATAATTATTGATGTTATAATTGATTCTGGGCATTTTTTGTTTTACAAACTAGGCATTTATAACTAATTTATAAAGTAATGTCCACCCTAAGCAAATGGAATATTCAAATACTTACCCACGGACATTTACATATGGTGACTTACCTAAATGCTGGTAAAAGTCAAATATTGTAGTTTATCAAAATAACAATAATGTTCATTCAACACGCAGATATATTGACCATATCAGACATTATATAAATTGCAACTTATTAAAACAGAAGATGAGAAGGACAGTTTGGTGAAATAAACCTTCACTGCTTTCTAATTATTGATTCGAATGACATAATTAATCAAGAATTTAGATAATCAGTGTAAAATTGTTTAACAGTTTGTTGATTCTTGCATATATATATGTAAAACAAACATATTTTAAGTTGTTACATCTTGTTTCCTTATCTTCTAGGGTTATGCTTTTCATTAATGTCTAATGTCTGCCCCCTCCCAGTAAAGCCGATATAAATACATATTTCAATGTTTCTAGTCTCTCCGGAAATCTGCTGTCCGAATAACACACTCCGTAGCTGAAACGTTTCACCATTGTCACATATTAGCATACTATAATATAATAACAATGCTGTCATCATCAGAAATCTATTAAACTTTATTTTTTATCGCGCGATAATCTCTTCCTGTTTGTCTAAGGTTTGTCTAAGGTAAGCGAGCTGCTGGGGGTGTGTCGGAATCCCGTTATCTGATTGGCCAATATCTGAGGAAGGGTCAATTGCAATACAGTCATGGCAACACTGTAACAAAATTTTAAACGCACCATATTGTAACATTCCTGAGTCCATAACCTTGTATCAAACATGAGTAGATATGTGTTTATCACTGTTTATAATATATGACAATGTATTTAACGTGAGTCAATAACCTTGTATCAAACATGAGTAGATATGTGTTTATCACTGTTTATAATATATGACAATGTATTTAACGTGAGTCAATAACCTTGTATCAAACATGAGCAGATATGTGTTTATCACTGTTTATAATATATGACAATGTATTTAACGTGAGTCAATAGCCGTGTATCTAAAATGAGCAAACACGGTAAAATCTCGTTATATCGAGCATCGTTATTGCGAGCACCCGCTTTATCTCGAAGAGTCTTAATAGTTCTAAGTTGAATAGTGTTTTAATTGTCTATGACGATCATCGTTATATCGATATCTGAGACATTGATGGTGGTCAGCAGCATTTGTTTATTAATAACCTGCATACTTATGTGTAAATCGTGTGTTTCACACCTTTTTGAAAAGTCCTAGTTATAGCGTATTATTTGAATTGATTGTTTTTGCATTTAAACAGTGTTTTAGCCAAATGTTTAAAATTATTTCATTAAATTTAATTGAAATCTGAAATGCATTAACGGATGCAAACATACACAATGTTTGTATTTTATTGAAATATTGTTTCATACGTGTTGCCTTTTGTTTCATGTACATGAATACAATTTACTATAAAACCAAATATAAAAGAATATTGAAATAAAAGTTCGCATTTTTGTTAAGGCGAGCACAGCGTCAACTTGGGCACTTTCCTAGTCCCGATGTACTCGATATAAAAAGGTTTTGCTGTATGTGTTTACCGCTGTCCGTAAAATGGAAACAAAAAATCAGCGAATCACAGCGTAACAAAAATATAGGTCTTGCTTTATGAGATTGTTAGTTAGTTGTTATGACAAATATTAAAGTACGTTCTATTATTTTTACCATCCCTATGTGAGTTAGATATTGGATTGCACTATCGCGGACCCCCATATTTTAATTTGTTTCTCTATACACTATTAGTTTTTTTATGCATTAATTGTTATGTCAAGTGTATATACTGTCTTACATAGAGTGTATTGTTTGTATTTTCGTATTCTGTTTCATCAATAAACGTTGTCAACATTTAGCGACTCGGAGTTAAATCACTTCTTTTTGACAATTTGTATCGGTCAATGTTGAGGCACTTCGATCACCAACAATAGTGACTATGGTGACTACAGTTGGATGATAAAACTCTTTCTAGTTCAGCTATGGTCTAGTTACTCTAGTCACTCTTAGAATTTGGAGGGTTGAAAATTTGGAGGTGTTCCGAATATCGACTATAATTCAACCGTACATAATCGGTGGTTGAACCATAGTTAATGTTCGGAACAGCTCTATATAGTATACAAACCTCAACTTTCGAAGAGGTGACCAGACCAGATTGAATTTTATCATCAACCATAGTCACTATAGTCACTATAGTTGGTGATCGAAGTGCCTCGTTATTTGTACTGTGTCGTTATAAACATGACTTTTTTGTGTACATCCGTCCTTTTTTAATCGAAAGGTTACCATAAAATGTCAATATTCATAATATAATCAAGAATATATAATTTCAAAAGTAATTTGATATAGTAGAAACATTAAATCCTTTAACCTGTATGAAAAAGAGAAAAATAAGTTGCTACAGAGAACGCCACATACATAAGACAGTGCCCTCGCCCATACAGATCTCTGGATCTAACAACACTCCATAAAACATAATGCATTTGTGGAGCCTAAAGGGTACATACGTATGGGAACAGGATTGGCCTGCATATACATGTAGCTGGTACTTATATAGAACTACATGAATATGGACTGGATGGCATAATGTTGAATACAGAAGTGAATATGCAAATGGGACATACGAGACATTACCGGTTTATGCCGATGTTTGATGCCGACGAAAATGACTATTTTACCAGGGGTTTCTCAAACTATTAGTATTGATTAATATGATTCACATGCCACACATTAATTCCCGTGATATACTCGGATAGTAAACGTAAGTTTACGCTTTATGTATTCTATTAATTCAGATAATGGCCGTGTACGGCGCGGGGCTGCATCATCCTCATAGTCCGTGTCACTTAGAGCTGCTGTCATCAAGTCTCTGTGATAACGGTGACGTGGAGCTGCAGGAGCTGGTCCCGGTGCTTGAACAGGCGCTGGTCCCGGTGCTCGAATAGGAGCTGGTCCCGGGGCTGGAAAGGGGGCTGGTCCCGGTGCTTGAACGGTGGCTGGAACACGGGATGACATTATATTTGGGACGGCATCATCTTGATAAAGTTGTTCTTCGCGGGCAACATGTCGACGTGGTGGGTTCGTACCTCCCCTGACGACAAGTCGTTGCTCATGTTGCCGAATCCTCTCAATTTCTAATCTACAATACACAATTATGCCGCATTTTGAGAAAAGCATGTATTTACTTTGTAAGTTTTTGAAATAAAAGCAGAAACGTTAGGTTGAATTATCTTATTTCTGTGTTGCTTGAAAACATTTCATGTCATAAAATCTAAAAATTCATATTATTATCGTTCTTAAACGTTTATTTCCAATATTCATAGTTTGTGTTATAATTTATGCAATCCAGATTTTTAAATACAATATGCTGATATGCAATTCATTTTGTTAAATACCTTATATCAGGATCACGGATGTCATTGGCTGACAGCAACTTGCCAAACTTCGTGTACATTCTATCTTTGAGTTGCTTTGCCGAAGAAGTCTCATACAGAATGTGTACAGCCTTCTAACACGTCTCTCCAAGAAGTTGGGTCTTGTTAATAACTTCAAATATTGTAGGAACTTCTTGCGTTGAAAAAAAACGCATGGCCCTTATGCATAATTTAGAGATAAAACAATACAATAAACGTATCATTATCGAATTGACTTGGTGTGGCCTATACACCGATAAAACAACACGTTTGTGCCCGGTCTATCAATGAGTCATATATGATACAAATGTGATCTATGTTGTATAGAAGACAAACATCGAATTAAAACAAAACCGTGTTCCTATTATGCCTCAGTAACATCGGATTGTGATTTTTCTGGATCGTGCGACTGGTGGCATTTTGGGAGAGGTACGACCGATCGGCAATGTTTGCTATGATCTTCATACTGCGATTACTCTTTTAGACTGGTGGTGCGCGTGATCGTGGAATCACCAAAGATTTGAGAAGATCGATCGCAAGATCAATCGTAGTTAATCGTGCGACTAGTGGTGGCGATCAGCGACTGATCATACGATCAATCGGGAGGTTGCACGATAGGTAGCACTACCAATCGTCAGGTGGCAGGACCAGTAGCACGATCAATCGTGCGACAACTTGACCCACGAACATGCACGACTGGTGGTGCGCCTATGCGTGACTGGTGGTATGACCATGTAAGATCTGTCTGCGACCTCTTACGATTTGTAATCGTAGGTCAGAAGTATTGAACATGATCAGCGACCTTGTCGCGACTGATTTTGCTCTGGCGACCACCCACGACCTCTGCCAACAGTCGTGCGTTCTTTCTACGATTTGCCCGCGATTCCAAATTTTTTCGATCACATCTAGGTCGTAACCTGGTCGCAGGCCCGGTGTGACCGTAGCTACAAAAAATAAGGGTATATGGTTTACCGCATGGTTATTAAAATCACCCTTTACAAACCCACAAGCACTGTATCACGAGGCTATCCAGTTAAAGTCACGGTCATTATAAGGCGACTTCGTTAATTATTTTGGACATTTTTAATATTAAAAATACATTATGGCGGCAAATGACGACGGCCCTGAACAGCTGGTACATATTCTTCAAGAACTTCCCCACCACCTCCAGACCACAAATATTTTGTTAAGGATACAATCCAGATTTTGTCCACACCCCTGGTGCCTCCTTCCCTAGGCGTAGACTTGAGATTAAGGCAATTTGACGAGGATGGAAATATTTATTGGGGGGAATGATGTATTGAGCATGTTTTCGAGTTACAAGTGAAACACCAGAATCGTTCATTCAGTTGGAAAACCTTATATCACTACCATTTGACAAAGAATATACTCTCTCTAATCGAAACAGGATTTTTTTATTTGTTGTATTGTTGCGATGTTATCAAACTAACTTTCTGCTCGGGAATATGTTCAATATCAGTTTCAGTGCTATCCCTGAAGATATTTCCTTGCTTATTCATTTATTTTATGAATGTCTGAAAGACTTCATTGTGTTGCCCAGTGATACAGAATGGGCCGGTTATCGTGGTACATGGTCAACTACATGACGTTGTTGGGGCCATCGCATGAGATTTATCGAACGTGTACACCATATACTAACCTTCAACTGCGTGTACGAAATGTACACGAACGTAGAAAATGCGCTAAACTGAACAGAAACATGCTCAAGTACAGGGTGAAGGTAGCGCATACCATTGTGGAAGTTAAGGCATACCATGTTGCAAGTTCATTGTGGCGTCATCCACGGCATCTCCTTTCCAAAGTCATCGTTACATGTGCTGCACTAGTGTATCGGCAGAAGTGCATGGAGCGGACTTTGTAAGCAGAGTAATTCATTTTGTAATATAAAATCATGTTTTGAGGAAATCGGCCAATGGCGCTACCGTCATTCGAACCCGAGTCTCTAGAATACAGCTCCATTATGATAACCACTACCTCAGCTTTATTAATATTGATATTAAATCGTGTTTTGAGGAACACAAACAATCGGTCGATGGCGCTGTAAGTTGTGGTGTTAATGTTTCCCTGTATAACTAGATGGTTGTTTTTGATACAAAAATGTGTATACCCTCACTCAAGCGGATAAAAGGACCATACCTAAGTGAAAAGTTATTCACGACAAACTGACAAGGATCCCTTTCAATACCTAATTCTGACTAATCCTGAAAGGTTTGTTTGAAATCCAACCGGCCGCTTTAGAGATGAAGAGCTAAAAAACTTCAAAATGTACTTTATATGTATAAATAAAAACATCAAAGGGCATCAGTAAAAGGTATTCGAAGCAAAACAACCTGACAAGGATTCACATCTTCACCTGATGCTGATAAATCCTGCGATGTTTGGTTTAAAATCAATAGGCGGTAGTGGACGGACAAATGGACGCACAGACGCAAAAGAAAATAACAGTATTACTCCCGAAAACCACACGAAGCACACTTATTAAACAATTAATAGACTGTAGAGTCTTCTAAAATAAATTGTTATTGTACACGCGCATTTATTGATGTGAAGTATACAATTTTAAACTGACACAAACTGACACCTGTAAAATCACGTGGATATCGAGGACAACTCTCGAAACTATGTATACATTGTGTACATTACAGAAAGTTTCGGTTACTGTTTGAGAAAAACCCTAGTAAATTAGTCATTTTCGTCGGCATCCAATATCGGCGTCGGCTTAAACCGGTTATGCTTACTGCTATTGTATGACAATGAATAGCACAACATGTGTATGTTATTTATATGACTCGCGATAGACAATTCATTAAGAAGTAACTTATAGATATAATAAGGACTCGAGATTGGCATTCCTGTTTTTTTAAATATGACGTATCAGTGCTATCTGAATACACCTTCGTAAACAAGAACGAGAAATCTTTAAATATTTATATGATAAAAAAAGACTAGTTTACTGAATATACCGTTGAGCCTTTAGCTAGAGATGCTGACAAAGTGATACCGCCGAGGAATGTTGCAATCTCTGACACAAGCAAAGCAAGTTATAGTTGAGCCACATATGCGTTGAAATAAATGAATTTAATCATTTACAAACAGATGAGTCAATCGATTTGTATGCATATTGAAACGATGTTTGATGAAGTGATTGAAAAAATACATACTTGCTCCAAATGTTTACAAGAGGAAATAACGCGTATATCGGCGTTGCTGAAGAATTAATTTTAACTATATACATTTCGTGTGTTAGTATTTTAACTTACTGCAACAGATGATCCAACATGGTTTATATAAATCGGTGGTCATTGTACATCCTTATTAATATAATCAACGTCTTATTGTTTGGTTAACCAAGTTTAAAACTAATATTAATCAGACTTGATGAGTGAGTCTTGTGTTACAAAATAGCACACGCACCAAATTCAGGTATTGTGAAGTTCGCTGTTCACCCTTGCCGATGGAAGGATTGAAACCCACAACCTTCTGAATAGGAATTAGACCACCATACACTCTTATCGTCTCAGTTAATGAATGCAATTATTAATAGAAGTATTAAATACAAATAAGACACCGTCTAAGAGATCAATGTAACACCAATGGAATATTGCATTCAATAATAATTCCAATTTTACTCTATGTATCCTTGTTATATTATGTAGTACAACAGCTGACCAATGGGACAGAATATTGAAAATATCTTAATTGAGAGTACATGGACTCGATATTTTACATTCAATGTAAACATTACACGATATCGGAATACATTCAATCTCTCTCAATAAATGCATTTTCTTGTGTAGCAATCTCTCTTCTACAGCATTGTTAGTTTATCCTGAAGTAATCATTTACTATCTATTTAACCTCCCAAAGAGCAACACTCTCTCAGAAAAAGCAAACACATCATTTTCAAATGAGTATTGCTCTGGAGAGTTTGCTCAGTTATGTGCGCTTATCAAATGTCCGTTGATTATAATTCAGATCAATACACCCTTTGTTATACTTGATAGATCCATTGGAACCTTTGTCGTATTTTAATTCACCGTGACAGGTACAACAAGCCTGGCAGATGAAATGATGATCTTCGTCGATTACTTCATACAAAATTATATTTCAACAATTGTTTCCGACTTTCAGTAAAAACAATTCTTAGGATACTACATTACTTTATGTTGCACTCACCTTACTACTTCTATAATTATATACAACGCATCAGTTGTACGTCGGAAATGTAAGGAACAAAGTTTAAGTGAAGACCTTGCAGGCACCTGATGTTCATTGGTTGACATCGCCGACCGCAATTCATAGTCGAAACAATGTCTAAATTACAAGGTTTTTTTTGGATGAAAAGAAATGACATTTGTTGGACATTTGTTTAGTTCGTGACCATTACATGCATGTACTTGTATAATAGGGCTTCAAGGTTCAGGTGTAAAGCTCAAGAGTTCTAAAAAGAAGTTTGAATTTCTCTGCAGGCGGGATTCTGCCGCAATCTTCGCAGTCTCTGAATATGGAAATCGATTAAGTTTACAGAACTTCTTTGTCAATCGATATAAAATAAATAAAAAATGAATAAAACTAAACTTAAGTATTCCTGTTGATTGTGTAAAAATTGTCTTTGAAAATTTCAGAACATCGCTTTGACTTAAACATGTTGGAAATGTAAAATCACTTTTTCCCACAGGACAGTCATTATAAAAGTATTCATTTTGAAACGACTTAGTATATGTAGACACTTGTTCGTCGGTGTTAATACATAGAATCAATGGACTCTTGTCAAAGACATTCGATGGTGTTTATATTTGCAGTACATGTTTGCATTTATAATATAATAATAGGCTAAATGTTGCGTAAATTCGTATTTAAGCACCGATTATAAATTACTAGGAATGTATCAATATTGCAATTTAAATGTTGAATTGCCAACGATCAGTGATTGTTTATGTTTACATTTGTACCAATAACTACTTTATCAATATTACAATTAACTGGAACCTTGCCACACATCTTGATTTGATTTCAGCAAACAGAAGGTGAATAGCGCATTTGATTTTACATCTCAGCACAAATATCGTTTTTATCTGTATATTTCGTTTGTAAATAAGGAAACCGCACCACGGGCTAATATGAACGATGTCGTCAAAATTGAAATTGAACTGTTAAAATAATTGCTAGTAACAGTTGATGACTAGAAACAAAATAGCACATTACAAGAATGGAATTTAAAATATTAATATTTACATAACATTTTGCAGCGCTTTATACATCTAGTCACGTGGAGAATCCGAGAATGCAAATTAACACTGACATAAGAAATATGTCAATTCTAATCTAAAAACGTGAACGATGTAAGCATAAAATTGCAATTCGTTGATGTTGTCACTGTTTGTTTAGATCAATAGTGCACACTTTATTATAATAATTACAGGAGACATATCTAAACGATATACACTTAAAAGAACGTTTTCTATATATTACATCGTTGTTCATTTTATGCATTCCACCATGGTACATGTAAGAATATGAGTATTTCTGACATAAGTCTAATAATGTTGACATGAAGGTTTTAAATGGAAACCATTCGTCCAAATATAATCTAATAACGTAGAAATACGTGTGCCCTAAAAAGTGTGATTCACGGACATTAAATCTAATTTCAAGACCATATAACTGATGACCTTCATCAAATTATATTAATGATAATTAAGATGATGTCAATGTTCATAATAAGGGCTGTAAACCATCATTGGTAGGGCATTTAGAATAATGAATAATAATAATATTCAAAACGGAAAAGGTACATAATTGTCTTAATAATTCAAAACCTTTTTTATATATAAGGTGGTTACAAAGTAATTTAAAGTGGAAAACATGATTTCAATTAAATTTCACGCTAAAACCAGTACACTTGGTACATTTTTTGAAGGTTTTTTCTTCATTATTTTTTAATGGACCTTCCTCATGCGACGAAACTTGAAATAACAATTAACCACTGTAAACCACATTTTCAGAAGTAAAACATTAACCATTTTCTTATTTCAGTAAACAGTAAAATGGAAATCTTTAAAAGGCTTCATTTTTTTAATTTTCAACCATAATCAAAATGAGCGAAGCCGCAACAAATTTGCCCGAAACAAAAACTGTTACTGATTACATGTGAAACATCTTATAACAGAGTGACGGTGCATTAAGTGATTCTCCTACCCGTCCGTGCGCCAGTCTGTGCGAACAGGTGGTTTCCGACCAATAACTCGTGACAGGATAGGTGGATACAATGCATATTGGTCACATAAGCCTAGGATAATAAAATACAGGTCAAGGACGACTTCTGTTACAGTCCACCAAGTATTGGAGGAGGTATGGACCGGTACAACAGCATGGAATCATAAAACACATGACTGTCTAGTTAGATGTCGGTTAAAGTCTTCCAAATTGTGGGCTTTGTCGACTTAAAGATAAGTTTTCGAACAATTACACTAGAAAGGGTGAATTAATTTTACCTGCAATTTGCTTTAAAATTATATTGGTTTTTCATATTTGCATTCTACTAAAAAGCCTAGAGCGGGGCATCCGTGTCCTATGGTTACAGTTAGTTTCATACCCATTGTGAAAATGGATACTGTAAACGTCATATCCTTCTGAGGCTCAAAACTGTTTTCACCTCCGGTTTATCAATATTTATCAAGCGTGTCGTTGCTGTGCTTAACTTTAAAACACGATCCAGAACCCGGTCTATTGTTGTACGTATTGACAAAACTAATGCACTAATGTGCTAGATAGAGTGCGAAAACATACAAACAGTTCACACATTGTACGAAAGGCTGATTATGAAAGAATACCAGATTTGCCTACACCACCGTCTAATCAAAACGGAATTGTCAGACAATGCGGACGTACCAAAGATTGTTGGTAGCGAGTGTTCTACTGGGTTGGTATTCGGTGTCGGGAGCAATTACTCAGCTATTGTACGAGGTACACCAAGGCTATGAAGTTACCAGTTCCTACAAAAACAGAACTGCACAATCTTTGATTAAATGTGGAATATACTGCAACATGTCCACGGCATGTTTTACGGCAACATTTGATACCAGTACAAAACAATGCCTACTAAGTGATCAAGCTGTGTGGATGGCAGAGAACACGGAAACTTGACAAGGAAGACCCTATCTTTAGTACAAGGTAAACTATTGTTTCTGTAAAACTTGTTTTATTCACTGCAATGTAGTTTTCGTAAATATGCAATTTATATTTAACTTGATATTTGTAACAATACTATAAATGCCAGAAATTCATTTCGCGAATTACTTCAGAATGATAGAAAGTTTCAAAAAAATCAGGCTTTTGTATCAACACCACAATTCACCTCAACACATAATGGACAGTACGCGAATGTTCTCGTTAACGGAAGCGCAAATTACACTGGTGTATGACCGAAAAGTAATACATGCGTGTATGGTGGATCACTTATCACTTCTAAAGCGTTCTTGAAAAATGAAAACTTATTTGCAAATCTACAAAGTAAATCGAAGTGTTTTCACGTGTTGATGACGTACTTTACTACCCAGTATGAGAGTTGTACATGAAGCATTCTTTGCTCTCATTGCTTTCACTGTTGTGATGCTTGAATATCTTTCAGATACTGAAACATGCAAAAACGCACCGGCAATAACAAATGGTACACTGAACGTCACTATAACTCCACATGGTTCTTACGCTGTATTGACATGTGATCAATTCTACAAGTTAGGCCCCTTAAGTCCGGTTACTGTCAACTGCACCCTTGGAACAGGATGGGAAAATGTGACCGGTATGGCATGTGACCCTGTAAGTCCATGTAAGTACTTCTGTGTTTTCAGCTTCATAATTAGTAGAGTGACTGTAAGCATAAACAATACAATTACTTCATCATTCAAAATGGCTTTATTCGATTAGAAGAACTTAATACTATTTGACATGTAAGCTTTCATTGCGCACAATTAAACAAAACAAAACCATTTTTCTGTTGTAATTGTTCATGAATGTAAATTATGTCTATCTCTCGTCGGGCTTTATACACGACTGTTTGTTTGGCACCATTTCCTGCTCGACATATGTATTCATTTTTATTACAAGTAGAAAATGAATATACAACAATATAATTATGTTTCTTCCAGTGGGTAATTACGGCACTTCATTCGTTATGGCGTTTATGAAAAATGGCATCATCGATGGAAGTGTGGGTGTTCCAACAATGATGATAGCAAGTCATAGCATAGCAAGAGTGCGTGTAGAAATACCTTGTATTGCAATGGATGAGAAACATAACGTCTCTAACGCACTTATTGTGTCATTCCCAATATCTATTACCATGACGACGTCCAAGACAATTGCACAGAACGCTGTATTTATAACATCTGATAATCCAGTTCAGATATTTTGCTTAAATTTTAATTCACTATCCTCAGATGGTAGTGTTGTTTTTTCAAGACCGAGTTTGGGAAAGGATTACTTCCTTACCGGTCATCCGGTTACATATGGCGGTCGTGATGAATTTCTCATTGTTAGTTTGAATGACGCTACATTAATTACTTTCAATTACGCATTCGGTACAACTGATACCATAACATTGAATGCAAACGACACATACTTCGCATACGACATTGACCTGACAGGAACAAAGGTGAGCGCCTCGGAACCAATATTCTTAATTTCTGGTCACATGTGTGCAAACATACCTAACGTTAACGTGGGTTACTGTGACTACATTGAAGAAACGATGCCCCCAGTTTCGTCTCTTGGAACAATTCACATTATCAGTTTCATGAAACCTCGTCCTGACTTTTCTATCAGTATTGTGGCAACCGAAGACTCAACAAGTGTGTCGATTTTCGACAACTCTGGGATTCTCATGGACCCTTTATTGAATCTAATGCAAACATCCGCTGTATTTCGCTCGTATTACGGCTATAAGACTATTTCTGTCATATCGAACAAACCTATCATGGTTCACCAATACGGTCACGGCTCCTCTGGAACAGGAGGGGATCCCTCAATGATGTTTATACCGGATGTTAGATTTTTTGGGCAGCAATATGATTTTGTCATACCTACAGGCTTTGATGTACCCAGCGCTCTTACTGTTGTTATTGCAGCCTCATTGTCAGCATCCATGTTGGAAATGAACGGTCAGATGCTATCTCCAACACAATCTGTATCGATAACGCTACCTGATAGTGAAATATATACAGTTCTGTACGCTGACGTTATGGCGGGACACAACACTTTAACCCATCAATCGGCAGCAGCTTTCGGTGCCTGGGTATACGGACGAAACCCCTCTGCAGAGTTTGCATGGACATTAGGTTATGCTGTGTAATATGCAGCCATATAAATTGTGCTGATCTAAAAGAAGTTTCAGAGTGTAATTTACACATGTGTCTTTGGCCTCACAACGCAGGTAAACTCAACACGAAGGTTACAAGAAAACTTGGATCGCTTTCGTCTATGGAAAAACAGTTAATTGTACCAGGACTTATAGATAGGCACGCACAATTACATATTTTGTTTTGTTATCTGATATGTAAGAAGTGTTTAGAAAACAAATCCATTATTAGCTTCATGTTGGAAGTGAATAGTTAGAATCTAGTATCGACACAGTATGTATCAGTTACTCTATCTGACTATAAGAAATATTATTGTGTTTTACCCTTTTACGGAACAGTATATCATAAAAAAATTAATTCGTTTGATTCTCTTGCGTGTTGTGTGTGGTCTATCATTCGATATTGTTCACTATCGCTGTGTTTTTACTTTTAAGTGTGTCTGACATCAATGTTTGCATTTGCTCAATGAAAACACCACTAGAAATCTGAACCGATTGTTATTCAATTGTCACCTTATTTTAGTATTTGTCTATGATTCTATCTTCTTCATCTAAACTGTTCCTATTTGAAAATTGTTACGCGGCTGCCCATGTGAACAGGTTCGTTTTTTAGAAATCATATATGGCTCTCAACAATCTGTCTCAAATTGGTTGAGTTTTGTCATTGTTAAATATGTCAAGGGATTTAAGTATCAGAGTTGTGTTTTAGATAATAGTTATGAGCGCATTATGATAGTACATGCAAATAGTCAAACATTAACTTCGTTTATAGTATTTCAAGTGTTTCTTTTCATCTAATTGTTCCATTACTTCCAGGAATTCTGTAACAAAAATAAAAACAAACATGAGGAGATATGTGTTTATCACTGTTTATAATATACAACAATGTAATTAACGTGAGTCAATAACCTTGTATCTAAAAAGAGCAAACACGGTACAATCTCGTTATATCGAGCATCGTTATTGCGAGTACCCGCTTTATCAAGATGAGTCTTAATAGTTCTATTTGGAATAGTGTTTTACTTGTCCATGACGAGCATCGTAATATCGATATCTGAGACATAGATGGTGATCATCAGTATGTGATTGTTAATTACCTGCATAATTATGTGTTAGTCGTGTGTTTCACACTAGTTAAAGCGTATTATTTTAATTCATTGTTCAGTTTTTGCATTTAAAAGAAATGTTTAAACTTATTTTATTAAATTTAATTGAAATCTGAAATGCGGTAACGGATACAAACATACAAAATCTTTGTATTTTATTGAAATATTGTTTCATGAGTGTTGCCTTTTGTTTCATGTACATGAATGCAATTTACTATAAAACAAAATATAAAAGAACATTGAAATAAAAGTTCGCATTTATGGTAAGGCGAGCACATAGTCAAATTGGGCACTTTCGTAGTCCCGATGTCAACTCGATAGAAAAAGGGTTTGCTGTATATGTTAACCGCTGTCCGTAAAATGGAGACAAAAAATCAGCGACTCACAGCGTAACAAAAATATAGGTCTTGCTTTATGAGATTGTTAGTTAATTGTTATGACAAATATTAAAGTACGTTCTATTATTGTTACCATCCCTACGTGAGTTAGATATTGGATTGCACTATCGCGGACCCCCATATTTCAATTTTTTTCTCTATACACTATTAGTTTTTTATGCATTAATTCTTATGTCAAGTGTATATACTGTCTTACATAGAGTGTATTGTTTGTATTTTCGTATTCTGTTTCATCAATAAACGTTGTCAACATTTAGCGACTCGGAGTTAAATTACTTCTTTTTGACAATTTGTATCGGTCAATGTTGAGGCACTTCGATCACCAACTATAGTGGCTATGGTGACTATAGTTGGATGATACAACTCAGTCTAGTTCATCTATGGTCTAGATACTGTGGTCACTCTTAGAATTTGGAGGGTTGAAAATTTGGAGGTGTTCCGAATATCGACTATAATTCAACCGTACATAATCGGTGGTTGAACCATAGTTAATGTTCGGAACAGCTCTATATAGTATTCAAACCTCAACTTTCGAAGCGGTGACCAGACCAGATTGAATTTTATCATCAACCATAGTCACTATAGTCACTATAGTTGGTGATTGAAGTGTCTCGTTATTTGTACTGTGTCGTTATAAACATGTGTACATCCGTCCTTTTTTAATCGAAAGGTTACCTTAAAATGTCAATATTCATGATATAATCAAGAAGATATAATTTCAAAAGTAATCTGATATAGTAGAAACATTAAATCATTTAACCTGTATGAAAGAGAGAAAAATAAGTTGCTACAGAGAACGCCACATATATAAGACAGTGCCCTCGACCATACAGATCTCTAGATCTAACAACAATCCATAAAACATAAGGCATTTGAGGAGCCTAAAGGGTACATACGTAAGGGAGCAGGATTGGCCTGCATATACATGTAGCTGGTACTTATATAGAACTACATGAATATGGATTGGATGGCATAATGTGGAATACAGAAGGGAATATGCAAATGGGACATACTAGACATTACCGATTTATGCCGATGTTTGATGCCGACGAAAATAACTATTTTACCAGAGGTTTCTCAAACTATTAGTATTGATTAATATGATTCACATGCCACACATTAATCCTCGTGATATACTCGGATAGTAAACGTTAGTTTACGCTTTATGTATTCTAATGATTCAGATAATGGCCGTGTACGGCGCGGGGCTGCATCACCCTCATAGTCCGTGTCACTTAGAGCTGCTGCCATCAAGACTCTGCGATAACGGTGACGTGGAGCTGCAGGAGCTGGTCCCGGTGCTTAAAAGGGGCTGGTTCCGGTGCTCGAATAGGAGCTGGTCCCGGGGCTGGAAAAGAGGCTGGTCCCGGTGCTAGAACGGGGGCTGGTCCCGGTGCTTGAACGGTGGCTGGAACACGGGCTGACATTATATTTGGGACGGCATCATCTTGATAAAGTTGTTCTTCGCGGGCAACATGTCGACGTGGTGGGATCGTACCTCCCCTGACGACAAGTCGTTGCTCATGTTGCCGAATCCTCTCCATTTCTAATCTACAATACACAATTATGCCGCATTTTGAGAAAAGTATGTATTTATTGTGTAAGTTTTTGAAATAAAAGCAGAAACGTTAGGTTGAATTATCTTATTTCTGTGTTGCTTGAAAACATTTCAATTCATAAAAACTAATAGTTCACATTATTATCGTCATAAACGTTTATTTTCAATATTCATAGTTTGTGTTATACAGATTTTTAAATACAATATGCTGATATGCAATTCATTTTGTTAAATACCTTATATCAGGATCACGGATGTCATTGGCTGACAGCAACTTGCCAAACTTCGTGTACATTCTGTCTTTGAGTTGCTTTGCCGAAGAAGTCTCATATAGAATTTGTACAGCCTTCTAACACGTCTCTCCAAGAAGTTGGGTCTTGTTAATAACTTCAAAATATTGTAGGAACTTCTTGCGTTGAAAAAAACGCATGGTCCTTATGCATTATTTAGAGATAAAACAATTCAATAAACGTATCATTACCGAATTGACTTGGTGTGGCCTATACACCCGATAAAACAACGCATTTGTGCCGGTCTATCAATGAGTCATATTTGATACATATGTGATCTATGTTGTACAGAAGACAAACATCGAATTAAAAAAACGTGTTCCTAGTATGCCTCAGTCACAGTGTGATTTTTCTGGATCGTGCGATTGGTGGCATTTTGGGAGAGGTACGAACGATCGGCAATGTTTGCTACGATCTCCATTTTCTATCGCATACTGCGATTGCTCTTATAGACTGGTGAAGCGCATGATCGTGGAATCACAAACGATTTAAGAAGTTCGATCGCAAGATGAACGTTGTTAATCTTGCGACTAGTGGTGGCGAACAATGACTGATTACGATCAATCGGGAGGTCGCACGATTGGTGGCACTACCAATCGTCAGGTGGCAGGACCAGTAGCACGATCAATCGTGCGACAACTTGACCCACGAACATGCACGAGTGGTGGTGCGCCCATGCGTGACTGGTGGTATGACCATGTTAGGCCGGTCTGCGACATCTAACGATATGTAATCGTAGGTCAGAAGTATTGAACATGATCATCGACCTTGCCGCGACTGATTTTGCGACCAGTCGTGCTTTCTTTCTACGATTTGCCCGCGATTCCAATTTCTTTCGATCGCAGCTAGGTCGTAACCTGGTCGCAGGCCCGGTGTGACCGTAGCTACAAAATATGGGTACATGGTTTACCGCATGATTATTTAAATCGCCCTTTACAAACCCACAGTTACTGTATCACGAGGCTATCCAGTTAAAGTCACGGTCATTATCAGGCGACTTCGTTAATTATTTTGGACGTTATTAATAATAAAAAGGCATTATGGCGGCAAATGACGAAGGCCCTGAACAGCTGGTACATATTCTTTTAGCACTTACCCCACCACCTCCAGACCACACAGGTTATTTTAGGGATGCAATCTAGATTTTGTCGACACTCCTGGTGCCTCCATCCACAGGCGTAGACTTGAGATTACGGCAATTTGCCGAGGATGAAAATATTTATTGGGGGAATGATGTATTGAGCATGTTTTCGACAAACAGGTACTTGTTTTATAAAGTTACAGGTGAAACACCAGAATCGTTCATTCAGTTGGAAAACCTTAAATCACTACCATTTGACAATGAATATACCCTCTCTAATCATATTTGTTGTAATGTTGCGATGTTATCAAACTAACTTTCTGCTCGGGAATATGTTCAATATCAGTTTCAGTGCTATCCTGAAGATATTTCCTTGCTTAGTCATTTATTTTATGAATGTCTGAAAGACTTCATTGTGTTGCCCAGTGATACAGAATGGGCCGGTTATCGTGGTACATGGTGAACTACGTGACGTTGTTCGTGCCATCGCATGAGATTTATCGACCGTGTACAGAGTCACAACAACAGTATTATTCGGGATAACGTGGTTACTATGTCATTCACACGCAGGTGGTTGTAGATGAACACGGCTTCATTCGGCACGTTGAAAGTGGGTTCTTAGGACACACAAATGATGCACAACACTTTCACATCATACAACGCATGTAAGTGGACCTTAATTTCTCTTATTATTGCAACCTGCTTGCTGATAAAATATATCCGAAAAGATAGCCACTACTTACACCACATACTAACGTTCAACTGCATGTACGAAATGTACACGAACGTAGAAAATGCGCTAAACTGAACAGAAACATGCGCAAGTACAGGGTGAAGGAAGCGCGTACCATTGTGGAAGTTAAGGCATAGCATGTTGCAAGTTCATTGTGGCGTCATCCACGGCATCTCCTTTCCAAAGTCATCGTTACATGTGCTGCACTAGTGTTTCGGCAGAAGCGACTGGAGAGGCATTTGTAAGCAGGGTAATTCATTTTGTAATATGAAGTCATGTTTTGATGAAATCGGCCAATGGCGCTTCTGGGATTCGAACCCGAGTCTCTGGAATACAGGTCCATTATGCTAACCACTACCTCAGCTATAGTAATATTGATATTAAATCGTGTTTTGAGGAACACAAAAAATCGGTCGATGGCGCTGTAAGTTGTGGTGTTAATGTTTCCCTATAACTAGATGGTTGGTTTTGACACAAAAATGTGTATACCCTCACTCAAGCGGATAAAGGGACCATAACTAAGTGAAAAGTTATTCACGACAAACTGACAAGGATCCCTTACAATACCTAAGTCTTACTAATCCTGAGAAGTTTGGTTGAAATCCAACCAGCCGTACTAGAGATGAAGAGCGGAAAAACTTCAACATGTACTTTATATGTATAAATAAAAACATCAAATGGCATCAGTAAAAGGTAATCGAAGCCGAACAACCAGACAAGGATTCATATCTTCACCTGATGCTGATCAATCCTGCGATGTTTGGTTTAAAATCAATAGGCGGTAGTGGACGGACAAACGGACGCACAGACGCAAAAGAAAATAACAGTATTACTCCCGAAAACCACACGAAGCACACTTATTAAACAATTAAAAGACTGTAGAGTCTTCTAAAATAATTTTTTATTGTACACGCGCATTTATTGATGTGAAGTATACAATTTTAAACTGACACAAACTGACACCTGCAAAATCACGTGGATATCGAGGACAACTCTCGAAACTATGTATACATTGTGTACATTGCAGAAAGCTTCGGTTACTGTTTGAGAAAAACCCTAGTAAAATAGTCATTTTCGTCGGCATGCAATATCGGCATCGGTTTAAACCGGTTATGCTTACTACTATTGTATGACAATGCATACCACAACATGTATGTTATTTATATGACTCGCGATAGACAATCCATTAAGAAGTAACTTATAGATATAATAAGGACTCGAGATTGTCATTCCTGTTTTTAAAATATGACGTATCAGTGCTATCTGAATACACCTTCATAAACAAAAACGAGAAATCTTTAAATATTTATATGATAAAAAAAGACTAGTTTACTGAATATGAGCCTTTAGATGGAGATGCTGACAAAGTGATACCGCCGAGGAATGTTGCAATCTGTGACACAAGCTAAGCAAGTTATAGTTGAACCACATATGCGTTGAACTAAATGTATTTAATCATTTACAAACAGATGAGTCAATCGATGTGTTTGTATATTGAAACAATGTTTGATGAAGTGATTGAAAAAAAATATACTTGCTCCAAATGTTTACAAGAGAAAATAACGCGAATATTGGCGTTGCTGAAGAATTAATTTTAACTATATACATTTTGTGTGTTAGTATTTCAACTAACTGCAACAGATGATCCAACATGGTTTATATAAATCGGTGGTCATTGTACACTCTTATTCATATAATCGACGTCTTATTGTTTGGTTAACCAAGTTTAAAACTAATCTTAATCAGACTGGATGAGTGAGTCCTGTGTTACAAAATAGCACACGCACCGAATTCATGTATTCTGCAGTTCGCTGTTCACCCTTGCCGAAGAAAGGATTGGAACCCACAACCTTCTGAATAGGAATTAGACCAACATACACTCTTATCGTCTCATATATATAATTATTAATAGAAGTATTAAATACAAATAAGACACCATCTAAGAGATCAATGTAACACCAAGGAAATACTGCATGCAATAATAATTCCAATTTTACTCTATGTATCCTTGTTATATTATGTAGTACAACAGCTGACCAATGGGACAGAATATTGAAAATATCTTAATTGAGAGTACATGGACTCGATATTTTACATTCAATGTAAACCTTATACGATATCGGAATACATTACAAACTCTCTCAATAAATGCATTTTCTTGTGTAGCAATCTCTCTTCTACAGCATTGTCAGTTTATCCTGAAGTAATCATTTACTATCTATTTCACCTCCCAAAGAGCAACAACCTCTCAGAAAAAGCAAACGTATCATTTTCAAATGAGTATTGCTCTGGAGAGTTTGCTCAGTTATGTGCGCTTATCAAATGTCCGTTGATTATAATTCAGATCAATACACGCTTTGTTATACTGGTTAGATCCATTGGAACCTTTGTCGTATTTTAATTCACCGTGACATGTACACCCAGCCTGGCAGATGAAATGATGATCTTCGTCGATTACTTCATACAAAATTATATTTCAACAATTGTTTCCGACTTTCAGTAAAACAATTCTCAGGATACTACATTACTTTATATTGCACTCACCCTACTGCCGCTTTCTTGGTATGATGTGGTGTCTAACGTTTTGCTCAGAATTTGGTAAATAATCAAACTAGGTTGCATTATGGCATACTTTGGTATGCATAGATATCAAGCTGGGAGAGAACCTGCTCCTGATCCAAAGTCGTTGAAAACGGTAGGAACAAGGTCATCATAATCCTTTCCAAGCTTAGTCAAGCTTAGTTTCTTGCATTATGATGATATACAGCGGTATTTAATATTACATGTATATTTTTATACATTCTTCTATAATTATATACAACGCAACAGTTGTACGTTTACGTCGGAAATGTAAGGAACAAAGTTTAAGTGAAGACCTTGCCCACACGACATTGGTTATTGGTTGACATCGCCGACCGCAATTCATAGTCGAAACAATGTCTAAACTACAAGGGTATTTTTGGACGAAAAGAAATAACATTTGTTGGACATTTGTTTAGTTCGTGACCATTACATGCATGTACATGTATAATAGGGGTTCAATGTTCAGGTGTAAATCTCAATAGTTCTGAAAAGAAGTTTGAATTTCTCTGCAGGCGGGATTCTGCCGCAATCTTCGCAGTCTCTGAATATGGAAATCGATTAAGTTTACAGAACTTCTTTGTCAATCGATATAAAATAAATAAAAAATAAATCAAACTTAACTTAAGTATTCCTGTTGATTGTGTTAAAATTTCAGAATATCGCTTTGACTTAAACATGTTGGAAATGTAAAATCACTTACTCCCACAGGACAGTCATTATAAAATTATTCATTTTGAAACGACTGGGTATATGTAGACACTTGTTCGTCGGTGTTAATACAAAGAATTAATGGACTCTTGTCAAAGACATTCGATGGTGTTTATATTTGCAATACATGTTTGCATTTATAATATAACAATAGGCTAAATGTTGCGTAAATTCGGATTTAAGCACCGATTCTATGTTCTAAATTACTAGGAATATATCAATATTGCAATTTAAATGTTGTATTGCCAACGATCAGTGATTGTTTGTTTTTACATTTGTACCAATAACTACTTTATCAATATTACAATTGACTGGAACCTAACCACACATCTTGATTTTATTTCAGCAAACAGAAGGTGAATAGCGTATTTGATTTTACATCTCAGCACAAATATCGTTTTTATCTGTATATTTCGTTTGCAAATAAGGAAACCGCACCACGGGCTAATATGAACGATGTCGTCAAAATTGAAATTGAACTGTTCAAATAATTGCTAGAAGCAGTTGATGACTAGAAACAAAATAGAACATTACAAGAATGGAATTCAAAATATTAATATTTACATAATATTTGCAGCGCTTTATACATCTACTCACGTGGAGAAGTTAATCCTAGTAATATCAGCAGAAAACCGTGAATGCAAATTAAAACTGACATAAGAAATATGTCAGTTCTAATCTAAAAACGTGAACGATGTAAGCATAAAATTGTAATTCGTTGATGTTGTCACTGTTTGTTTAGATCAATAGTGCACACTTTATTATAATAATTACAGGAGACATAGCTAAACGATATACACTAAAATAACGTTTTCTATATATTACATCATTGTTCGTTTTATTCATTCCACCATGGTAAGAATATGAGTAAAATTTTAATCCGACCTTCGGACGAGTATTTCTGACATAAGTCTAATAATGTTGACATGAAGGTTTTAAATGGAAAACATTCGTCCAAATATAATCTAATAACGTAGAAATACGTATGCCCTAAAACGTGTGATTCCCGGACATTAAAACTAATTTCAAGACCATATAACTGATGACCTTCGTCAAATTATATTAATGATAATAAAGATATCAATGTTCATATTAATTGCTGTAAACCACCATTGGTAGGGCATTTAGAATAATGAATAATAATACTATTCAAAACGGACAAGATACATAATTGTCTTAATAATTCATAACTTTTTTTTATATATAAGGTGCTTACAAAGTAATTTAAAGTTGAAAACATGATTTCAGTTAAATTTCACGCTAAAACCATTACACTTGGGACATTTTTTGAAGGTTTTTTATGCATTATTTTTTAATGGACCGTCGTAATGCGACGAAACTTGAAATGACAATTAACTACTGTAAACCACATTTTCAGAAGTAAAAAATGAACCAGTTTCTTATTTCAGTAAACAGTAAAATGGAAATCTTTAAAAGTCTTCATTGTTTTAATTTTCAACCATAATCAAAATGAGCGAAGCCGCAACAACTGTCAAATTTGCCCGAAACAGAACTGTTACTGATTACATGTGAAACATCTTATAACAGAGTGACGGTGCATTAAGTGATTCTCCTACCCATCCGTGCGACAGTCTGTGCGAACAGGTGGTTTCCGACCAATAACTCGTGACAGGATAGGTGGATACAATGCATATTGGTCACATAAGCCTAGGATAATAAAATACAGGTCAAGGTCGAATTCAGTTACAGTCTACCAAGTGTTGGAGGAGGTATGGACCTTGTTCGATTTTTAAAAAATGGTTTCGAAAAATAACACTCGAAAGGGGAAATGGATTCAATTCATATCCGGTATAACAGCATGGAATCATAAAACACATGACTGTCTAGTTAGATTTCGGTTAAAGTCTTCCAAATTGTGGGCTTTGTCGACTTAAAGATAAGTTTTCGAACAATTAAAATAGAAAGGGCGAATTAATTTTACCTGCAATTTGCTTTAAAAATATATTGGTTTTTCATATTTGCATTCTACTAAAAAGCCTAGAGCGGGGTATCCGTGTCCTATGGTTACAGTTAGTTTCATACCCATTGAGAAAATGGATACTGTAAACGTCATATCCTTCTGAGGCGCAAAACTGTTTCACCTCCGGTTTATCAATATTTATCAAGCGTGTCGTTGCTGTGCTTAACTTTAAAACACGATCCAGAACCCGGTCTATTGTTGTACGTATTGACAAAACTAATGCACTAATGTGCTAGGTAGAGTGCGAAAACATACAAACAGTTCACACATTGCACGAAACGCTGATTATGAAAGAATACCAGATTTGCCTACACCACCGTCTAATCAAAACGGAATTGTCAGACAATGCGGACGTACCAAAGATTGTTGGTAGCGAGTGTTCTACTGGGTTGGTATTCGGTATCGGGAGCAATTACTCAGCCATTGTACGAGGTACACCAAGGCTATGAAGTTACCAGTTCCTACAAAAACAGAACTGCACAATCTTTGATTAAATGTGGAATATACTGCAACATGTCCACGGCATGTTTTACGGCAACATTTGATACCAGTACAAAACAATGCCTACTAAGTGATCAAGCTGTGTGGATGGCAGAGAACACGGGAAACTTGATAAGGAAGACCCTATCTTTTGTACAAGGTAAACTATTGTTTCTGTAAAACTTGTTTTATTCACTGCAATGTAGTTTTCGTAAATATGAAATTTCATTATTTAGCGCATTTATATTTAACTTGATATTTGTAACGATACTATAAATGCCAGAAATTCATTTCGCGAATTACTTCAGAACGATAGAAAGTTTCAAAACCATCAGGCTTTTGTATCAACACCACAATTCACCTCAACACATTATGGACAGTACGCGAATGTTCTCGTTAACGGAAGCGCAAATTACACTGGTGTATGACAGAAAAGTAATACATGCGTGTATGGTGGATCACTTATCACTTCTAAAGCGTTCATGAAAAATGAAAACTTATTTGCAAATCTACAAAGTAAATCGAAGTGTTTTCACTTGTTGATGACGTACATTACCACCCAGTATGAGAATTGTACAAGAAGCATTCTTTGCTCTCATTGCATTCACTGTTGTGATACTTGAATATCTTACAGATACTGAAACATGCAAAAACGCACCGGCAATAACAAATGGTACACTGAACGTCACTCTAACTCCACATGGTTCTTACGCTGTATTGACATGTGATCAATTCTACAAGTTAGGCCCCTTAAGTCCGGTTACTGTCATCTGCACCCTTGGAACAGGATGGGGAAAGGTGACCGGTATGGCATGTGACCCTGTAAGTCCATGTAAGTACTGCTATGTTTTCAGCTTTATAATTTGTATAGTGACTGTAAGCATGAACACTAAAATTACTTCATCATTCAAAATGGCTTTATTAGATTAGAAGAACTTAATACCTTTTGACATGTAAGCTTTCATTGCGCACAAGTAAAAAAACCAAACAATGCTTCTATTGTAATTGTTCATAACTATTAATTATGTTTTATCTCTCGTCGGGCTTTATACACGACTGTTTGTTTTGCACCATTTCCTGCTCGACTTATGTATTAATTTTTATTACAAATGGAACATGAATATAAAACAATATATATTTCTTCCAGTGGGTAATTACGGCACTTCATTCGTTATGGCGTTTATGAAAAATGGCAACATCGATGGAAGTATGGGTGTTCCAACAATGATGATAGCAAGTCAGAGCAAAGCAAGAGTTCGTGTAGAAATACCTTGTATTGGAATGGATGAGGAACATAACTTCTCTAACGCACTTATTGTGTCATTCCCAATATCTATTACCATGACGACGTCCAATACAATTGCACAAAACGCTGTATTTTTAACATCTGATAATCCAGTTCAGATATTTTGCTTTAATTTACATTCCTCTACCGCAGATGGTAGTGTTGTTTTGCCAATACCGAGTTTAGGGAAAGATTACGTCCTTGCCGGTCATCCGGTAACACATAACGGTAAAGATGAATTTCTCATTGTTAGTTTGAATGACGCTACATTAATTACTTTAAAATACGCATCTGGTACAACCGAGACTATAACATTGAATGCAAACGACACATACTTCGCATACGACATCGGCCTGACAGGAACAAAGGTGAGCGCCTCGGAACCAATATTCCTACTTTCAGGTCACATGTGTGCAAACATACCTAACATAAACGTGGGTGCATGTGACTACATAGATGAAACGATGCCCCCAGTGACATCCCTTGGAACAATTCACATCATCACTTATATGAAACCTCGTCCTGACTTTACTATCAGTCTTGTAGCAACCGAAGACTCAACACGTGTGTCGATTTTTGACAATACTGGGATTCTCATGGAAACGATATTGAATCTAATGCAAACATCGGCCGTTTTTCGCTCGTATTACGGCTCTATGACTATTTCTGTCATATCGAGCAAACCTATCATGGTCAACCAATACGGTCACGGCTCTGCTGGATCAGGAGGGTATCCCTCAATGATGTTTATACCGGATGTTAGATTTTTTGGGCAGCAGTATGATTTTGTCATACCTTCAGACTTTGATGTACCCAGCACTCTCACTGTTGTTATTGCAGCCTCATTGTCAGCATCAATGTTGGAAATGAACGGTCAGATGCTGTCTCCAACACAATCTGTATCGGTAACGCTACCTGACAATGAAATATATTCAGTTATCTACGCTAACGTAATGGCGGGACACAACACTTTAACCCATCAATCGGCAGCAGCGTTCGGTGCCTGGGTATACGGGCGAAAACCCTCCGCAGAGTTTGCATGGACATTAGGTTATGCTGTGTAATATGCAGCCATATAAATTGTGCTGATCTAAAAGAAGTTTCAGAGTGTAATTTACACATGTGTCTTTGGCCTCACAACGCAGGTAAACTCAACACGAAGGTTACAAGAAAACTTGGATCGCTTTCGTCTAAGGAAAAACAGTTAATTGTACCAGGACTTATAGATAGGCACGCACAATTACATATTTTGTTTTGTTATCTGATATGTAAGAAGTGTTTAGAAAACAAATCCATTATTAGCTTCATGTTGGAAGTGAATAGTTAGAATCTAGTATCGACACAGTATGTATCAGTTACTCTATCTGACTATAAGAAATATTATTGTGTTTTACCCTTTTACGGTCACAGTATATCATAAAAAAATTAATTCGGTTGATTCTCTTGCGTGTTGTGTGTGGTCTATCATTCGATATTGTTCACTATCGCTGTGTTTTTACTTTTAAGTGTGTCTGACATCAATGTTTGCATTTGCTCAATAAAAACACCACTAGAAATCTGAACCGATTGTTATTCAATTGTCACCTTGAGTCAATAACCTTGTATCTTAAATGAACAAACACGGTAAAATCTCGTTATATCGAGCATCGTTATTGCGAGCACCCACTTGTATCTCGATGAGTCTTAATAGTTCTATTTGGAATAGTGTTTTACTTGTCTATGACGCATATCGTTATATCGATATCTGAGACATTGATGGTGGTCAGCAGCATTTGTTTATTAATAACCTGCATAATTATGTGTAAATCGTGTGTTTCACACCTTTTTGAAAAGTCCTAGTTAAAGCGTATTATTTGAATTCATTGTTCAGTTTTTGCATTTAAACCAAATGTTTTAGCCAAATGTTTAAACTTATTTTATTAAATTTAATTAAAATCTGATATGCGATAACGGATACAAACATACAAAATGTTTGTACTTTTTTGAAATATTGTTTCATGAGTGTTGCCTTTTGTTTCATGTACATTGTACATGAATGGAATTTACTATAAATCAAAATATAAAAGAACATCTGCAATAAAAGTTCGCATTTTTGGTATGTCGAGCACAGCGTCAAATTGAGCACTTTCCTAGTCCCGATGTCAACTCGATTTAGAAAGGTGTTGCTGTATGTGTTTACCGCTGTCCGTAAAATGGAAACACATAATCAACGCCTAACCGCGTATCACATGTATAGGTCTTGCTTTAAGAGATTGTCAGATAGTTGTTATGACGAAGATTAAGGAACTCGTACGTTATATTTTAATTACCATTCCTATATGAGTAAGAAATAGGTTGTGTACAGCTATCGCAAACTTCCGTATTTCAATTTGTTCGGGCATTTTATTCTCAATATTGTTATTTTTTAATATAAACTACTAGTTTGTATGCATTAATTGTTATGTCAAGTGTATATAATGTCTTACATAGAGTGTATTGTTTGTTTAGATTTTCGTATTCTGTTTCATCAATAAACGCTGTCAACATTTAGCGAGTTTAATCACTTCTTTTTGACCATGTTATTTGTAATGTGTCGTTATTAATATGTGTACAACCGTTCTTTTTTTAATCGAACGGAACCCTTAAAATTTTAACATGTATGATATAATGAAGAACAAGTACTTTAATTTCAAAAGTAATCTGATATAGTAGAAACATTAAATCATTTAACTGGCATGAAAGAGAGAAACAATAAGTTGCTACATAGAACGCCACATGCATAAGACAGTGTCATCGCCCATACAGATCTCATCAAACATAAGGCAGTTGAGCAGGTTCAATGGTACATACGTAAGGAAACAGGGGCGCAATGATTGACCTGCATATACATGTAGCTGGTACTTACATGGAGTTACATGAATATGGACTGGATGGCATAATGTTGAATAAAGAGGGAATATGCAAATGGGACATACTAGACAATGCCGGTTTATGCCGATGTTTGATGCCGACAAAAATGACTACCAGGGTTTTCTCATTCTATCAGTATTGATTAATATGATTCACATGTCACACAATAATCCCCGTGATATACTCGGATAGTAAACGTAAGTTTACGCTTTATATATAGTATCTATTGATAGTCCGACAGTTAGGGCTCAGTCACACCAGGCAAGCGACCAGGTTACGACCTAGCTGCGATCGAAAACTTTTGGAAACGTGGGAAAATCGTAGGTAGAGCGCACGACCAGTCGCAGAGGTCGTGGGTGATCGCCAAAGCAAAATCAGTCGCAGCAAGGTCATGGAAATGTTCAAAACTTCTGACCTGCGATTTCAAATAGTAAGAGGTCGCAGTCAGGTCCTACATGGTCGTACCACCAGTCACGCATGGACGCACCACCAGTCGTGCATGATCGTGGGTCAAGTAGTCGCACGATAGATAGTGCTACGTGCCGTACGATCGGCGGTGCGCGTGGTCATGCGATCACCAACGATTGGAGAAGATCGATCGCAAGATAAATCGTAGGTTACCGTGTGACCTCTGGTTGCGATCGATCGTACCAGCGGTCGCATGTCGCCACGATTGATCGCACGATCGGTCGCTGATCGCCACCACTAGTCGCGCGATTACCTAATATCTTCTCCAATCGTCGGTGATCGCACGACCACGCGCACCACCAATCGTACGATGACACACCACTAGTCTTAAGAGCAATCGCAGTATTATCGAAAAAATAGAATCGCGAGCAAATCGTAGATAGAGTGCACGACAGTCACAGAGGTCGTAGGTTATTGCCAGAGCAAATACAGTCGCAGCAATGTCGATGGTTCAAAACTTCTGAACTGCGATTCCAGATCGTAAGAGGTCGCAGACAGGTCTTAATTGGCACCACCAGTCGTGCATTATCGTGGGTAAGGTAGTCGCACGATTGATCGTGCTACTGGTCCTGCCACCTGACGATTGGTGGTACCACGTATCGTGCTGCCTATCGATCGGTAGTGAGACCAGTCACGACCTGTCCCGATTAGTTCACGACCTTACGATTGGTGGACCACCAGTCTTTAGCTCTGACATCGTGTTTCTCTTGGCCGCCGTTTCACTAACTGCTGGGGTGTCGCCTGTATCGGTTTGCGTTTCCCCGTCGGGGTCATCCTGCTTTGCCGTTACCGGGTGCATCTCAGTCAGAATTGTCCTGACCTCAGATTCTGGCTCTGGCTGGGTTCTCTTCCTACGGCCCTTTTCCTTCGTTGGAGGCATCACGAATTGGAAAGCTTACGATCGGTTGCTTATCGCCACCACTAGTCGCACGATTACCTACCATTGATCTTGCGGTCGATCTTCTCCAATCGTTGGTTATCGCACGACCACGCGCACCAACGATCGTACGGTGACCTAGTACGAGTCATTAGAGCAATCGCAATATGCGATCGCAAATGGAGTTTGTAGCAAACATTGACGATGGGTCGAAATATTTGAATCTAGAATACAGCCTGTACATGTGTGTACATAGTACTACATTCTGTAAACAAAAACGAAAAATCATACTCGCATTCAACATCCATTTGACATGTGACGAATGGCACCTCAACGGAAGTCGTATTGTGATATTTTAACTCACAATGCGAATATTATGGTTGCAATGATTACCAGATGTGATAAATCAATAAGTGTTAAAGAGAGGAGGCGCAGTGCTCGAGGGGTAGAGCGCCTGACTCCTGATCCGAAGGTCGTGAGCTCGAGCCCTGCGATGAGCGGGGTTTGTTCACGAACTTCAAAATCGCTCAATCTGTAGCGAGTACTGGGCCCGTATTCAATATACATCTTAAGATATTTCTTAAGTTTTTCCTTAAGACATATTTTTTCCTTACGCAAGGATAAAAAATATTTTATCTTTAAGTTATATTCAATATATTACTTAAGATATTTCTTTCCTAAGAATTTCTTAAGTAAAAAAAATCTTAGTCGTGTTCTAAATTTCTACTGCTGCATGGACCAATGATTTCTGTAAGCTACTGTTGTTTCAACACATCTATATTCTACTCCCAACAATCATGTCCTATTATTACTGGTTCATCGTCGATAACGTGGGTAATGGGGAAATACATGGGAACTGTGGGAAATCGTTAATATCTCAACAACGGGTTGAGATATCAAACTTGTGCAAACGGTTTTGAAAAGATTAACATTTCTGCAATACATATTCCGTTTTTCAGAAAGATTGTGAAATAATATTTTGTAAAAATCGATTACATCTCTGGCAGACAGTAGATGAACTGATTAGCACTTGTCTCTAGTTTATAGATAAAACAACAACAATATAAAACATGACATACATGACTTAAGAGACTTGTTACGAGTGGCTCTACTGTACTCGTGTAATAATCATGCATGAGAATTTTCCGGGGATTGATTTGAGGCTCGCAAGGGCCGTTTTTGAGACAATTTAAACCGTCTTAGATGCTTAAAGCCAGTAGCTTCAGCGGCCCCCCTGGACTCCATGCCGAATTTTCAGCTGATTTGAAATTTTGCATTCTCATGAATAAACACTTATACTTAAAAATGTATATACTATAATCAAAAATTTCACTGAAGCGATCAAGAATGTATGACAGTTGCAACATTCAGTTGTTTATTGTAAACAAATCTAAAATGCATAATGAGGGTGCGTTCTTCAAAAAGTAAGCAATTTGTTGATGGTTATGCAGTACATATGTGTTATATGAAATGCATAAAATTGTTTCAGATTTTAATCTTTAAAGTTGTTAAGCATTGGTCTGGTGAATTTTAATACATGAACGTAATCATATAACTATGTAACAAAGAACAGCTAGACATGAACAGATCGTAAAATTTTAAATTGTTGTTGGTGTGCCGACAAATAGTGTAAGGTGTGGGAAAACGCCCATATTAAGCAACATTTTACGATACAATAATAACCAAGTATATACACATATAAATTAGATTTGAAATATCACCTCCTATATGCATCTAGCGTGTCGAATTTAAAGCTACGAACATTTAATGTTATGCGGTTTTAAGTACATGTCACTTATTACTATATATATGATATTTGTATTTACAGGCAATTGAACATCTTCGTTGTCATAATTGGATTAACATCTCATATAATACTGAATACTTTATTAACTGTTGAAAGATAAATGCTTAGTTCAACCTCCGACGATTTATTTCAAACTAAATTGTGTAATATATGACTTATTCCGATGTGTTTTTATTGTTGTTCAATAACACTTAGTAAGTAACTTTCACGTTGACAAAATGTATATAAACATGTATGTGTTGTGGACGATTTACATTGTACAAGTATTAATAAAATGTCTGTTCTGTTCTGTTCATATAATGTTGTTTGCTTAAAGACTAATTTTATTTTCCCCCAACATGACGATAGCACTTTAAAGTATGGTAATTTATTTGTGAAAAAAATGTATTACAATTCCTATTCTTCATGATTTTAACTTAAACTTCTTGATTATATTTTATGTGAAAGATATGTATAATAGTATGTGAATTGTAGAATTAGGACTTAACATTCCAATATAACATAATATAATATTTTATTTACATTTACCAATTTCATTATTTTTCTATTGAAAAATTATGTCTCAATACAAGGTGTGAAATGTGATACATTTCAACCAACTGTTTGTCATCCATGTGTATTTTCACACATTTGTGTTAAGTAATTGACTTACATCAAAGGTGTAAAGATAACTTGTCATTACTTCCAAATACTTTTATTTATCAGTCATAATATCGTGTTGTTAATTTCTTGTATCCTAAAAGTCAGTCAATGAAAATATAAAGATCCCATATCGTGCGTTATTACATGTACTGAGTACTAAAATGTCAATATATATTATTGATTAAAACGTATACTGAAGAAAACAGATACAGTTTTGTTTGCAAATATATTATGATACATGTAATATTCGAAAGCAAAATATACACAACTACATACATACTGATACATCAAGATAAATGCTACAGCCCTTGGCAATTTCATCATGCTGGCTAATTAAGTCGCGAATGATAATGATTATGAGACGTTAAAGTGGCGTATATATAATCGGTTATAGCATGGAGCCAATATCGATCACATCTGGGGAATCTTGCGATGAGCCAGAAAGTTGGTCATGAGTGTGCCTGTGACACGCATATCAACATTCAATTTTGGTCTTGAGTTGGACCCGTTTTATCAATATTCGTACGAACGAGCGTTCGTACGATACGAAATGTTCTTAAGAATTTTCTTTATCAAAATGTGTCCGTATACATGTATGACTGCGATCTTACGAATAAGAATGTTCGTGCGCGCAGTAAATCAGTACACGCTCTTCTTGGGGATGTCAAACTAGACGTATCTCACGTCGTCTCTCAGTCGTCTGTTGAGAAACAAAAATATAACCGCCTATCCATCTGTTGTCAGTAGGCAAACAAACTTCTCAGAGGAAGACGAGCAAACTTCGGTGGATAGCTGCTTAAACGTACTGGTACAATGTAACAGAACACTGAACAGTATTCAGTTAGATATGTCGGCGGATATGCCTACCCACTAAAAGCCTATTTCTTAAAGAGGAGGTTTGCTATTTCATGTCTGATGACTAAGATGCGAATAAACAGGGGCTGGTCATAAGAGGTTCGAACTGAAATATGAAAGTACTGTAGTGGTGTGGCGCTTGATGAGGTGTTCGAACTCACGCCACCCCCTCTACCCCTGCATGGCGCTCTACAAACAGTAGTAACCAGTTGGCTGTATCATCCCACACCGATGCTCTCCTCCCACTTACGTCACTACACTTTTGCTACCTTCATATAAATGCAGGTGGATGTGCACCCAGTGTTGGGTTCGACCCCACCCCAACTCTCGCAAGGTGCTCTACCGTTTCGTCACACTCCACTACACAGCTTAAGAAACAGTATATTGAGTGGTATTCTATGCTCAGAAGGATGAAAACTTGCTTAAATAGTTTATTATTTTCTTGAATTTTCACGATCTTGAAGATCTAATTTATTGAGGATTTAATACTTAATTGTAAGTCAAATATCATTGAGGATGTCATTCAGCTGGTGATGTTAATGATGCAGACTATTATTAAAGAAATGTGAAATTCTGCTTACAGTCATAACCACAGTAATTCTAATGGTTTATAAGAGTTCATAATTAATCTGTCTTGATATATAAAGTCATCAATTTCATGTCGTAACAGTTTAAAATTAGGCTTAGCAATATCTTTATAAGATAACAGTATATACTTATTAATGTATTCCCCCCCCCCCCCAGTAATGCCAGATAATTTCGTGGAAATATGATATCCATTGGTCGTTGTTGAATGATCGTCTCCAAACAGTGAAAGTCTATTCCGATCAAAACATGTATGTCATACCATTTCAATCACATTCATTGGGAAATATTTAATTTATTACAATGAAATAAGCATTTTAGTCACAAAATCAATCTTCCAACCCCGCTTCGTAAATACTGACAAGCGTTTATCAGGTAGATCGAGCAAGAATTGTCGCCCCTGACAAATGTTATACTAGGGCATCAATGGAAATATACGTAGAACGATAAACAACTTCTTTTAAACAAAATACAAGCAGCAGATTGTAGATATCGAAAATACTAGCATATTCCTTATATTTAAGATAAAAGTAAAGACGGCTAAGAGGTACCTTACAGTTAACATGTAAATAAACAATATCTTAAGATAATATGCTTTGTGAATACCACTTAAGATTTTTCTTGAAATCTAAGGAAGAAATGCAAGAAAAATCTTAAATTTAATGGAAATCTTAGGATTTAAGATAAATTTTCAACTTAAGATGTATATTGAATACGGGCCCTGGTTGGTAGCCAGAAAGCAGTCATCGAGATTGACTAGTATAAGTTGTAAGAACTTGTGTCACAATCGATGTAAAATAAATAAGTTTAAACTAAGTGTTCAATTGTTTCTTATACATGAAGATGTTACAATGTTTGCAGTTTAAATGGATACAAATCGCCTTTAGTTCTTTTAAGGACTTATTTGATACAATACAATAATAGTTGGTATAATTTATTATATAGAAGCTTATTCAAAAGACAAACACAAAAAGGATCCTAAATAGAAATTTAATGATGTATTTACACATGTACAGGCTTTCCAGCGTTCCTAGTTTATTGAAAATGTTCCTATGTTTTCCTAGTTTTCCAAAAAAGCTCCTTGTATTCCCACTTTTTCATCAGCAAGGTAGAATGTTGGATAAGGCCTAGACGTTTTTAAATGAGGTTTTAGAGATGTTCTTGCCGAAGAAGACAAGAGTATGTTTAGTTGACAGACTCCTTTGTTGAACGTGTGATCTGGTGATCTGGTATCACTGGTGCATAGTTTAACCTTCTCAAATGATGACTGAAACAGTTGGCCTATGCTTCAGTGATACCAGCAAGTGGCTGCGGAAACAAATAACCTGTCAACTAAATGATCCAATTGCCTTGGTGTATGGTAATCAAATAAAAAGCTGCAAAAGTAACATATCTCATTTCAATAATTCCTTCTTTTTATCACTGACTTGCTAAATTTTCTGTGACTTTCATTCCTAGTTTTCTCCTAGTATTTTGGTAAATACAGCTGGAAAGCATGCATGTACAGAAGTTGCTCAAAAAAACATGTTTATTAACGAACCCATAAGTGATATTTCATGGGAACTGTGCAAAGTAAGTCTTATCATAGTGATAGATTAATATGCATATATCTAGAATTTTCGCACACTTCCGGACGAACTGCTACTTGATGGACTTGCTCCAGATTTCAGTGATTGGGTAGAAGAAGGCACATGAAAGTGGTCCACTCCTGAGCGATTTCCTTTACAGTATGGTACCTTGCCTATCTGCCTCGCCCTGATAAATGTACATGACATTAATCCGCAAACAATAGCAACCAGTGAGCCAATGGAAGCTGTTGACGCAACGAATGTTGTCGATTCTACGCATTTTTCACAGGCTTCATCTGGAGAGAAAAGTGGAGAGGACTTTGAAGCGGCAGAGCATATTTATGTAACTCACATATTATGTAAAACGATATTTTTCTTTCGTTGACTTTGACCTAATTTGCTACAAATACGGCATTTAACTACAAAGCTTCTTCGAATAAACTTGACAGTCACTGAAAACTCTAGGTATAAATTGTTGAATATGACGATTGTGGACATGAAACACGTGTTGATGCAATGAAATCTAAGTTCATTCACGGACAGTAATTAAAACTATAAATAAAACATCCTCTCCGATTTGTCAAAATCTCTATGTTCGGTTTGATGTCAACAATCGCCTTCTTTCGGTTAAGAAAAACATACATATTAAGCAAACAGAAAATCGTTCTGTACTACAAAATGCAATATGGTTGGTTTGAAAATACCATAAAACCTTCTGAGAAGGAATAATAAACTATACAGCCGCGTTAAATCACATACTGGTTTGTGTAAATTCTCTAAGTTCCACTTTTAAATTCATTCTTTCCTATTGTTTCCATAAAATACGATAAAAATGGAATTTAAGATTCTATCATAACAAACTATAAGCGGATCAAATTACATGTTATGGTTTAATTTGTGTGCATTAAACATTCGAATAACGAAACCAACAGGTTCAATGTTGTTTTCGGAATACAGAAATTATTCCTCAATATTTGTTTTAATTTCTTATAAAATATATATGGTGAGAACATACCATCGTTACTGGTAAAGTTCACAGATGCTCTGAGTGTCAAGTCTGGGTTATGAATGCTCCGTTTCTTTCTGGATCGGTCACACGAGTCCTTAAAAATGCATAGGGATAAGAAATAAGTTATAGGTTCAAGTTTGCAATCACTATTCAACGTAACCCTGTTCCTATATAATCAAATAATTCTTACATAGTTGCATGAAATGATTTAACGTACGTTATTTGCAATGGCCATGCAATATTGAACTATATGTTTTGTAGACACGACCATCCTCCCGACGAACCTGCTGAATTTGCACCCGACTTAAAGTACTTGTCTCTTCTGTGCGGGAGTTTTCGATTAGTTTTCCCAAAGGCGACAGCGTAACAAATTGGACATTAAGGTGGTGAAGTCGCCATGTGTTTAGACAATGTTATCAACCTACACATTTATGGATTAACTGTATAGTACAGTTGTACGATTTAGTGGGACAGCCCTCGTAGAATGACTTTTGATGATATATATATATATCTGTTGCAAAAATAATGCTTGTGCAATTAGCCTGAACTACCGGACCAACATGTACAATTTGACAGTACCAAAAGTTAACTTCATTATTTCTCAATATTTTTTACAAAATTATAGCAGTATTAGTTGAAGGACGGTATAACGATACAACAGTGTATAGTTCATCTTGCTATTTTAAAAAGTTTCAAAAATATTGATAAAAAGCAAATATGGCTATTTTCTAGGGTATATATCACCTTAAACATACATTCGTTCACTTTCACTTTCCGTTGCATAATCACCCTTACCCTATCGTAATTGTTCCTCAAAATAGATACGTTCATGTATATCATTCCTTTTGCCGACTATACATAAACCCCTGTTTTAATTAGAAAACTACATCGGCATGATTAAGCCAGTCAGAATCACACATCTCGCTCGTTGATTTTGATAGGAAAGACATTTATCTAACTCCGGACAGAGTCAAATTTGTACAGTCTTGTCATTGTCACAGCCTTATTTCACGAATAACACATTCTCGTAGTTTTCTTTCACTATGAGTTCAGAAATATGGCATTTAACGTCACACCTCGATCGTTGGCGAAAAGCCCCCTGATTGGTCAACAGTTCAAGTGAAATTGGTCGGGACTTCAGATAATATTTCACGCATTTTTAACCAATCGGATCGCACGTTACAAACATGGCCAAATATCCACGAAAATATGATGTAGAAAACGAAGGGACACTTCAACAACATAACATTTGAGTAAAAATGTGTCGTTATAATGTGGACCGTACATAAATTCAGCAAGTCATGTTCTCGCGGTAGTGTGAGTGTTGAGGGATGTGTGAGTTTGAACCACATGGTATTGTCACGAGTATTCTCCCTTTATCCTTTCGATAGTACGATTATATAATACACATATAGACATAATAAAGGGGGAGAACTGAAGTGGATTAAAATGCATACAGTAGATCAAAAAGAAGATTCGGCATTAAAAACACATTTAATCCAATTATCACTCACAAACATCCACACTAAGAATCAGCGGGACAAAATATGAGAGTTCAGCGCAAAATGTTCAATGACGGTTACAATTCGGGGCTCAGAACTAAGCAGGACTTCAACAGACCCAGCAGTGTCGAATCCCCCCCCCTTGGCCAATGATTACTGACTTTCTTGGCTTGTTCCGTAATGTATTCCGTCCATTAACATTCTCCCCCTTGCCATTTCCTCAATTCTCCACATTTATTTTATTTGACGACCAGACCATTCCTTGCACCCTTCTGCATGTTTATCCTTGCACCACCTGAGTCCCCAATGTGTTGTTGACTGTTGTGTCCCAGTGATCTGTGAGGAGAGGCATTGTCTTATGCATGTTGCGTCCCCTCTTGCAATTGTCGTATAGTGCGTTATTTAGTAGCGCCGAAAACTCTTGCAAACATTGATGAATGTTCTATGGGTTCAAGACGAACGACTGCACGCAAAATTGTACCATCTGAAAGCTTCAAATTGTCCGGAATGAACAAGAAAATGGCAAAAATATCTGAACGCCTTTCAAATTGGAATATGGATAGGTGACCATATTAACGGATATCGAGTACAAGATTTAATCGTATATTGCACGTGACTGCACGTGAAGGGTCAATATTGTGTGATAGCTTTTTCAATATCACCCTCATTCAACCAGACAAGACTTAAATGTTTCTATTTTTAGATTTTAAGATTAACTTCGAATATGACACAGTCATGACAGATGGAGTCAACATGAGGTTAAGTCTACAATGGAAAATATGGGCTCGAGTTTTTACTGTCCACTTTGATTCTCCTAGTTATTCCTTGTGGTCTGCTGGGCCATTCATTGTGCCTCAGTTCCTTAATATGTGTACCGTTTGACCTCCTTCTGTGCC
Source organism: Mactromeris polynyma (assembly GCA_032209605.1). Lineage (NCBI taxonomy): Eukaryota > Metazoa > Mollusca > Bivalvia > Venerida > Mactridae > Mactromeris > Mactromeris polynyma. The sequence goes on from JASFXZ010000028.1 coordinate 963,699, forward strand.
TTATGTTTTGTGGAGTGTTGTTTTTTCCGGAGATCTGCGTGGGGAGGCACTGTTTTATGTATGTGGCTTTCCCTGTAGTTACGTATTCTCTCTCTTTTCTTTTACCTTGTAACTCTTGTGACCCCGCAATGATCACCAGGCTGGTCGTATAAGTGTGTGAAAAATGTAGATATTCTTATTTTTATCAAAATATGTAATAATGTTTAGAAAATGGCAAGTTAATGACGTCATATACTGTGAGGAATTCGTTCAATATGCAATTTGAGTTTAGGATACAAAATGTCCGGGACAAACCCTCTCCCTTCGATTTTTGCTAAGGGGACAAACCCTCTCTCCTCGATTTTGTTAAGGTGAACAAACGCTCTACCTTAGATTTTTGGTAAAGTTGGACAAACCCTCTCCCCTCGATTTTGCTACGGTTGACAAACCCTCTCCCCTCGATTTTTGGTAAGTTGACAAACTATCTCCTCACGAGTTTTGGTAAGGTGAACAAACGCTCTACCTTAGATTTTTGGTATAGTTGGACAAACCCTCTCCCATCGATTTTGCTACGATGGACAACCTTCTCCTGTCCATTTTTCCTGAGGTGTTCAAAAGCACCCCTACTGACAGTTCATGACGTAACCCCTTCTGTAACTTAAACAGGAATCGCAACCCCAACTGGTGTTAAAAATGAACAATTTAAAACAGTATACTACATTTGGTCCTCTTTCGTTCGAATTCATCGAGTCCGAATAATACATGGTTTTGAATAACTCATTTTAATTTTATAATTTGTATTATAAATGTCATTGTTCTACTTCACATACGTGCTGGTCTCAAAACAATGGTATAAAATAATCTTTTAATTAGCATTTCGTATCTGCTTAGTAAATGAGGGTTTTGTAAGCCCAGACATTGGAACGAGAGGAGTTTTGTCTGACTAATAATATTGCAGAAGGGGTAATGTTGCCCACCTTAGAAAAAATATTGTGAGAGGGTTTTGTCCGCTTTAGCAGAAAGTGACGGGTAGTAGGTCGGTGGTTGTTTTGTCCAGGGAGCGGTATGTGAAGCACCAAAGAGAATCACTTACATCACAGCTACTGGTATCAGTTGAATCACAGTACATCAGGTAACATTGGAAATGTAATTCGAGAGGAGATGATGTGACGGGGCCAAAGGCTGCCATCTCAATCTTATCCGTGATTGCTACGAACGTCAGTTCCGTAAAAATCTGAAACAAAGTTGTAAACAGATACAGTATGTAGAAATACATTTTCCAACATGTACACTTAACAAAAGTTATAAGTACGCCGATGACATATTTAGGATATGAGCGCTGTTGTGCGATTTCCAACCTCTTCTGTAAGTGACGTCATTTCAAGAAAACGTCACATGTGATGTCAGTATGTGCAAGCAGGAAACAATATCTACTACATGTGGTCACTTTGTTTTCATATTGCTTTATGTGGCAAATATTGTTACTGTCAGTACATGGTGACATCACATGTGACGTTCTGTGGAAATGACGTTACTTACTGAAGAGGTTGGAAATCGTACAGCGGTGCTCATATAGCAATTAAATATGAATATATTAAATATAAATTTCACAAACAGAAAGTCCAATATGTCTGTGGTGTTTTTACTAATTTTCACCACAAAGTACGGCTAATTGATTGAAATCAAGCACCGCACAGAAATAAAAAAGTGACATAATTATTAACTCATTCGGTCATTATCGAGTGAGATCGCCGTTTGACTTGGTATTGTTTGCCAGTCAAAATATTTCCATATCGTGCCCATGTTGAGTCAATCCACCTCAAAACAGATCCCAAAATATATTAACAGAAGTGGCATATAGTTCAAGCAAACGGCGGTCAAAATCGGTAATGACCAATTCAATTAATCTGTTACTTTTTATTTCTGTGCGGTGTTGTGTAATTGGCTTTATATCAATGAATATGCTGTATTTTGTGCTGAAAATTAGTAGAAACACCACAGACATAATGGACTTTCTGTGTGTGAAATTTCTTTTTGGTATATTTATATTTTATTGCAATATCCTAAATATGACATCGGAGTACTTATAACTTTTGTTAAGTGGATACATGTATAATATTATCTGGCTCAAACTGCTACTACCCGTGATGCAGGACGTCTTTGTGGATATCGATGTGACGTTGAAATTAGTCGGTAGTATATTGATTCATGTTTGATTGTTTTACACATGAACAAAGGGATAACTATTTCCTGTTCAGGTATTTGTCTTTCTTATGTGTACATAATTCACCTTAGGGAATACAAATGGTCCTTTTATTATAACGGATATCTGCCATGATCTACAAATATCTACCTATCTTACAGACAGTTCATGTTTTAACAGGAAGCTTGCTCCGAGAGTCAGTTTCTCATTTGCTCTGCAAACTTCAATCGAATCACGTATCTTCCTGTTATTGCTAACCGACGTTTCCTCCACGGCATATGCATTCCAAAGCTTTCTTACGGAATCCTATTTCTGCCATCAAGTTGTCGACTAAAAAGGTACTCGACAACTTGAAATTTAAGGTCTAATTAATTTCTACTTTTCGCGCTGAAAAAACATCCACGAAAAGTAGAAATGCTGACGTTTTTGACAATTGTCAACTTGTCGACCCGTTATTAAGCACGAGAGGTTGATATATCTAGTGGCTAATTTCAGCTTGTCGCGCTAAGCTATTCTAACCCTTACCCTAACCCCCCTAACCCCCCTAACCCTTAAATTATGGGTCGACAAGTTGACAATTGTGCGATAATTATCGAGTCAAAAACTTCAGCATTTCTTCTTTTCGTGGAATTTTTTTCAGCGCGAAATTAGACCTTAAATTTCAAGTTGTCGCGTTACCCGTTTAGTCGAAAACTTAATGGCGGAAACAGGATTCCGTACCTTCTGCACAATCAAGCCAACTGCGCTAACAACGCGTTCATCTTATAACAATTATTTCTTTTGGTCCTATTAACTACTTTCAGGTGAGGTTCTGTGTCAGACTGTTTTACAAAATGGCAATAATGTAAAACCATCGGATTTACTCAGATTACAAATTGAATTTACTTTCTGGAAAAGTATGAGGTTCAGAAGTTTATACATAGTATACAATGTATCTATAAATAAATGGTACTATACCAGAGTTGACGAGGGCGCATGTTTGTTCGCTCCCGTGTCATTGTGCATGTTCTCAAATAACTCGTTATCATTCCAGCATCTGTATAAAGTAAATACCAGTTTGTTAACAATGTTTCTCAATTTTATGGGGTTTAACGCCAATTAAGTTGTTCAGTATAACAACTATTTGTATGGCAATTTTCGACAGTCGCATCGCCTTAATACGAAAACTACTTTTTTCCGGAAATGGTGCAAGAAAAACAGGTACGTGAATCGGTTAAAAAATAGTTCAGCATTTGATAGTAACCTGCATAACATACTCAATACTGGTAGAAATATTTATTGCGCAATAAAATTTATTTAATGGTTCAACAATGGACAATAATGCAGGTGTTGAATACAAAATCAGGGTTCAATACCGAACAACTTCAGTGCGTTCAGCGCTTTGATTTCAATATTTGTCCAGTTATATATAAAAGCCAGTTGAACTCACCAGATAACCAGCCCTTCCGCAAGCAACTTACTATTTTCCCATATAAATCAGAAGTGGAAGACACTACAGGCCGAGAACGAGACTCGAACCTGGACTTCGCAAATGACACCCTTGCACTCTAACCACTGAGTTTACGGAGCAGGCTATAACAGGTTGATGCTTTCAGATTTACCGTGTTGAAATACGAAACATTTCTTAATAGCATTTATATTATTATTTTTTGTGAACGTACTACGGCCTTGTATATACAATTAAGAATGTTATGCTACCTGGATAAATGGTCATAATTACAATATTGTTTCAAAACATCCGCATAATCTGGAATATATCTACTAACATTTAAGAATATCAATCGATGTCGATGCAAAAATGAATAATATCTAATATTATCGACCGGTTAGTTTAAACTTTTGTTACATTCGCTGTTGACCGACGTATCTAATTGTCTCCAGTAGGTGCGCATAGGTTTTAAAAATGAGTAGTTGTGGTTGTTATAGTTGGGAATGACGTCATCGACACGTGTTATTTATATCACATACCGTAAGTCACGGAAGCACATCGGCAATTTACGGAAATCATGACAAGGTCAAGTTTGACATATAGGCCTAACGTAATCAGAATATCAAGTCTTTTACCGTCTTTTTTTTAAGATGAAGCGGAATTTACTGATAACCGTTAGGTAGATGTTACATTTTGCGGTTTATATATAGAGATAAATTACCCTTATTGCATATGTTACTAAATATAGTAAAACATGTGCACTGTACATAAACGTATTATTGGCAAGGTGAGGCCAATATCAATGATCATGTGACCCGATGTGCCGAATATCGATAGTTGGCATACTTCCAGTGTGACGTCATTGTTTAGCGCGGGAAACGTTGTCGTTCGGAAACATGAAACATTAAACAGACGGCTGACATTCAAATGGCTGATCCGCTTGTTACGATTTTAGAAGTATCTAAAATTTGTCAAAATCTGTGTGATAGATTTCTTAGAATGTCAAGCTACACTTTATACCTATAGATCTACCCATGACGTAGATTCTAAATCATTTTTAAAATGTTCAATTTTCCAATGCATTTATTCAACTTGTTCACTTGTATAGGCCCTACTATTGTTTTGTTTTATGATGACATTACGCAACTCTTCCCTGGAGTCGAACATGTGCAATAAAAAGGTTTTAAAACAGGACATGTGTGTCTTACGGCTTTTTGGCATACTATACCAATATCTCTTCATTTTATGCTGTATTGTTTGTCCATAATCTGTGATATGAAGTTTGTAAATCGCTTTTGAACGTGTATTTTTATATGAAATGAGCGCTATAAAATCTGGTATATAATAATAATAATCTTTCCTACTGTGCCAATATCGCCGTAAGGCACACCTGCCCCGTATGATAACCTCTAATTATTGGGCCTTAGTTTAGTTTAAACATATTTTATTTACATACTATGAACATCATAATAATACAATACATTCTACAATGGTTGTATGATAAAACTAAGTCTAGTTCATCTATGGTCTAGTTACTCTGGTCACTCTTCGAACTTGGAGGTTTGAATACTATATAGTGGTGTTCCGAACGCCAACTATGGCTCAACCACCGATTTAGTACGGTTAAACTATAGTCGATATTCGGAACACCTCTATATAGTATTCAAGCCTCCAAGTTCGAAGAGTGACCAGAGTAACTAGACCATAGATGAACTAGACTTAGTTTTATCATCCAACGATAGTCACCACTATAGTTGCTGATCGAACTACCTCATAGTTGTTATTATTAAAGGCCGATTAAGGGTCAATGTTATCCATTTAAAATGCAAAAGTGTAACATATACGTATTATTATTTAGTCCTTGACAAAAAATTATCGTCGCAAAGCCGTAAAATGATTGGACAATTTTACCCCGTAATCCTCACCGTATAAACCCAATTCGATAAGGCTTTCATTATCGATTTATCCATTATATTGAGTATAGGGTGGGAAGGTTGTTTAACTCATATTTTCAATTATGAACGTATGAATAGGTTGTATACAACACCCCTATAATCGATAGTTAGATAAACACGATAATGAAAGAAATAGCGAATTTGAGTTATACTTCGCGAAGAATACGTTTGACTAACACAGTTATAGAAATCATATTAATTACTGTTGACTTTGCCTGATTAACATCACATTGATAAATACGGATGCATTCATTGCCAGTCAAATGGAGATTTCGATTTGATTGGCTTACGCGCTGCTGTGACTCGTGTAGCAAAAGCGAGGATTTGTCATCTTAAAAGATTGCTTTTTTTGCATTGGGGTGAGTTAAATATATGGCACTTGTTGTGAAAATCCTAGAATTTATAGGAAACTAACCGCGAGTATGTGAAAAAATTACGCTCCCCGTGTGCAGCGTTAATTCGTTACCTATGATTTTTTGAATGCTGTTAATGCAAAAACTTTAATATATTGTAACCTAATACTTTCTGTATATAGCTCTACATTCACTTAATAAAAAGATTGACATTTTGATAAGAATAAATAAAATGTCCGATTTTTACGAAAACATTAATCAATTTGCGCAACGCATAAACTTTTGTTGATGTGTAGCGTAAGTAAGCAGCATTAGCCGTTTTGGAAATATTTTTATCCTCGAATTACGTCACGTCCGGTAGGGGGCGCAACTCTTAGGCGACTTTAATCGATTAATTGAAACGGTGTATACGGCTGCGCCGGAAAAAAAACACCGCCAAGGAAGATATCATATGTTGTTTACAATTTAGGTCATAATTGACATTTTCGCGATTTCTGTCAATTGCCGATGTGCCTCAGTGACTTTCCGTGCGCGATTTAAATATCCATCGGGGCACAAGCATTGATTACGTCAAGAGCAACTACAACAACAACAACTGATCTTAATTAAAACTATCACTTGATGAGACGTCGCCGATTTAATTGCATCTGTCGGATGAAATCAGGAATATAGGCCCTTTGGAAGACAGCGAATGTTAACGAAAGTAGGTTAGATTAACCGGTCGACACGATGAGAAATTATTACTTTTTGCATCAATATTGAATCTTCTGGTATTATATAGGACAGTCTTAGTTCGTGAAGAATTAAACTTAGGATAAACTAAAAAAATATTGGAATATTCTGAATAATGCATATTTGGGAGAAAAAAGGGAATTTACGACGCTTATCGTGACTTTAGGATGTGTTATTCGTTGAAAGATATTTACCCATCAGAATCAATGATATTTATAGTGGTGGAAAGGTCAAAGCTGTCTGTCTCATCGACATCACAAGAATACAATCTGCCTGCAGCTATATCGAGAGCAGCTGGAAAAAGAATATCACAATATAAATTAACAAATTGCCACATGTGTTTCGCAACTCAGATATCTAGTGTGAATATGCAGAGCAGAGAATAAGCATTTCTAAAGCGCCGCTATGGGAATTCCAACCTCTTCTGTAAGTGACGTCATTTCAAGAAAACGCAACATGTGATGTCACTATTTGCAAGCAGGAAACAATATTTACTCCATTCGGTCACTTCGTTTTCATCATGTACTGACAGTAAGCAATATTTTCCCAATATAGCAATATGAAAACGAAGAGACCATATGAAGTAAAATGTCCTGCTTGCGCATAGTGACGTCACATGTGACGTTTTCTTGAAATGACGTCACTTACAGAAGATGTTGGAAATCCTACAGCAGCGCTCAAATTATTGATAATGATAAAGCAATTAACAGTCTACAGTATACAGATTATATATAGATTTTCATTTTTTGTTTGAATGTAAAGTTTATAATAGTTATAGAAACAAGTATATCCCTTTTTATTATAGACAAAATCCAAACATACTAAAGTTTAGAAAATTGCTACAATGCAGTAATAAAAAGGTAGCGAAAAACTTGTCAGTTTATTTGTTTAAGAGCGTTGAATTGAGAGAACAATCAAAATGCACTTTTATCTCAAAGTATTGAAGTCATAGTTGTTTTTCTTTTGTGTTTGTATTTTTTAGTCTGTATAACATTACCTCAGTCATTCTAAGTACTTATGATTGTTATAGATAAGTTTATTCAGAAAAAAGGCAATTAGCCCATCATTTCACATGAATAAAGACAATACAATAAATACAACATGTCAATGGTGATTTACAATACATAAGTTTACAAACATAATTACGTACACACATCTAATAACATGCGCGTGTATTTACTTTTTAAAAAGTATTTACCAAGTAAATTGGTAGTTTAATAAATAAATAACAGAAGATAGTCGACACTGGGAGAATTAGGATTATTATAAGAAAAATATTTGCGATCTCAATTCAAAACAAACAATGATAATCTTTTTATTGTACAATTACTTTCGCTGTTTAGGAGTTCTGCAAATTTTAAAACATTTGGATTTGTCCAGTAATATTTATTAATGTACTGTTTTCTTAAGGTATGATACATGGGACATTCTAAAACAAAGTGAAATTCATCTTCCAAGATGTCACAAGATTTACATTTACGGTCATGAAATGGTACTTTAACCGGTTTTTGCCATCTTCCCGACTCAACTTCTAGCCTATGCGCCGAAACTCGTAAGCGTGTAAGATATGATCTAAATTTAGAAATTGAAATAATATCTAAATAAGGCTGAAATCGAAAGTCCGCCAGTAAGCTATATGTTTTAGCTCTAGACGAATTTTATAAATTAAATGGTGTTTGATGTACATTCTTTAATGTGTTGCATAAGCTCATATGTGTTTTTCCTACTTCAGTATAAACAAATATCATGGTATATCAAATGTACAGTGGTATCTATAAGAATAGTGCATACCGATATTTTAAACATGTATTCATTTATCAATTCCTGTAAATATACGTTGCCTGTCTGATACAGAAACATTTAAAAATAATTATAGGAACTACTTAATGCTTAAACAAAGATATCAATAATATTTCATTATTGTATGCATGTGTCTTATGTGAGGTGTCTGTTGTTGTTGTTGTTTTATTTCAAGTTTTTATTTTCAGATCATCTTAACTTTTGTAGTTTTTTTTTTTTAATAGTCTCATTTACATCCTGATGTTAAAACATGATGTTCATGTACAATGTATTGTGTGTGCGTGTGTGAATGCGTGTTTGATTGTGTGGATGTGCGTGCGTGTGCGTGTGTGATTTCTTGTTTGTTTGTGCGTGTTTATATTGTTAATAGAAGGCCATATTGAAAAAAAGATGTACAATTTATTGTTAACCTTAACTATGTAACCTTCTGAAAATAAAGAATTTATTATTATTATTATTATTATTTGTTTAAAGAAATATTGTATAGATGACTAGTACATCTTTTTTCTTGATTTAACAAAATGTATGTATTTATATAACTTGTAATTATGAATCAAGGTCATAACGCCTTAATTTCTAAATAAAGTATCTATATTATAAATTGCAAACAGATTCATTTATAAACAAGTAAATGTATAAATAAAGTATATTTTTGTTTTATGCATGTATAGATGACCAAGACTTGTAAATATGCATGCATTCAGTCTAGTCTATATTCGTTGCTTATCTGCGAATTACCATTAGGCCTAAACAAATCATCGGTCTAATTCCAAAGGGTCGTAAGTCCATTTTTGAAAAACATGAGTGTTGGGTATCGTTGGAATCCTCTTTTCAAGCTCTACAGAATGAGCTGGTTTACAATCATATAGAAGTTATAGTTTGAACGTAAAATGCAATTCCAATAGGGCGTAACTCGTTAAAAGTTAGAGCATTCCAAAACTTCAATCGCGTTTTACTCGAAAGTAATGAAATGCAACATACGCCCCTTTGGAATTAGACCAACGAAATATGTTTTGTTTCGGCTTTCATGCCCAAAAAAATAGGGTAGGTAGGTCGTAAAATGTTTTTTGGAGATTTTTTTTTATTTCAAACGAAGCAAACTAAACATAGGTTTAAATGAATATATATTAAAAGACAAATCCCCTTTCCCTTTTAACATGAATAATGTTTAATCAAGGTGCATATAATGCTATGTAGCTGGAATACTCGTAAAGCGTTTTTTAACTGTGCAGAAATATGAACTAAAGAAAAATTCACTCAAAGAATTTTTACCAAAACGAAAAAAAAAAGTTAACACGCGAAATAATGTTCTAGGGTCGGGGCAAAAAAATAAGGTAGGCCGGGAAACCTGTAACAAAAACATATTTTTTACGCCAAAACCGAGTTGCACTAAAATTCACTGGTAAATAGCGCTAACCCACAAGTATCATGTTACCTATCTTCCTAAAAAACAACTGTATACTCGATCGTTTTCTGTTGATTTGGAATACATGTTTATTCCAAATAATTTTAACTTACAAAATGAGTCAAGTAAATACGTCAAAACCACGTTCATCCAGTCATTACCCTGTCATGAAAATGACGGGTTAGCTCTTTTGACTAGTATATAAATATAGATCACCCACCTTCATACGGATCCACTACGATTGTAAGTTTTAATCTAAATGGAGAGCCAAGTGGAAGCGAAGTTACTGACGCTAAAGTGTTACCATTCACAACTTCGAAAGTCACGGTAGGTACTGTCGGCGATAAAGTACTCAATGTTGGTACCACAGGACCAATGTACCTAAAATAAAACAAGCTTTGGTTGTTTATGTTCCGGAATTTTACGTGTGTGGTGTTGCAATAATCGTACTTAAAATGATAATGTTCAAGTTATGTTAAGGTTAATAATGAGAATGCTCATTCAATAACCAAACGATTACGCAATACTTCCTGAAAAATAGAAACTTAACACCATAAGAACATAAGATCCAAACTTACGCGAAATTTTGTACCAAAATTAGGAGACATTTATACCAAAATATGGTGTCATTTTGTACCAAAATTATGCGACATTTTGTACCAAAATTAGGAGACATTTATACCAAAATAATGTGTCATTTTGTACCAAAATTATGCGACATTTTGTATCATAATTAGGAGACATTTATACCAAAAAAATGTGTCATTTTGTACCAAAATTATGCGACATTTTGTATCATAATTAGGAGACGTTGTGTACCAAAATAAGGTGTCATTTTGTACCAAAATTATGCGACATTTTGTATCATAATTAGGAGACGTTGTGTACCAAAATAAGGTGTCATTTTGTACCAAAATTATGCGACATTTTGTATCATAATTAGGAGACGTTGTGTACCAAAATAAGGTGTCATTTTGTACCAAAATTATGCGACATTTTGTATCATAATTAGGAGACGTTGTGTACCAAAATAAGGTGTCATTTTGTACCAAAATTATGCGACATTTTGTATCATAATTAGGAGACATTGTGTACCAAAATTAGGTGGCATTTTGTACCAAAATTATGCGATATTTTGTACCAAAATTAGCTGACGTCTAAAGTGCTTAATGGTACTAATTGCTGTTCAAAACGTAATTAAATAAAAGAATGCTTATTCTGCATTTCATTATTGACTAAGGTTAGGAAATTGTGTTTGTGAAATAAAGTTTGAATTTCTTTGTGATGTAACTTAACCTATGTGTGCGTTTTAATGGCGTACATCAGTATATATATCAGCAATATATGTTCACTGACTGAAATTCTTATTTTCCACTATGTAGGACATAAAAACGGAGTATTCAACATATTCTAATGTTGAAAATGAAAATTATCAAAACTATATGTATACAATATAGTAGTATTTCTATTTTTATGAATGGAAATATAACGTAAATAATAAATTATTACGAATCGCTTTCTCTGCCATCCACTCTCACATTGCTAGATTGTTGACCGGAAGCTATTTGAATTGTGTATTCTCTATCAGTTGATGTAGACGGGAATTCTGAAGCATATGCTCGAACGTAGAACGTGTAAGCTCCAACGGCTGGGTTCTGAAATTGTACGAAACCAAAAGCAGCATCTTTGAATTACGATTATGAAAGTTGCAGAAAATGTATGACGTAGAATTCATAGATTGACAGGCATCGACTGAATGTTTTACAACAGTATTTGGAGACTGAAATCAGCCATTGGTAATTCTATCGTCTGCTTTAAAGTGGTAAAGTCGCCATGTGTTTTGAAAATTTATCAATATACACATTTATGGGTTATGTTTGTTTCATCGGGTTTAACGCCGTTTCTCAACGATATTTCAGTTGTATACGGGGCCAGTTATTCCTGGACTGAATTCTTACCAGTACTTCCACAAGGAAGTAGCAAATTCTCCACATGTGGAGGAAAATCGACATTTTTGTCAAATTTTCATGGAAGGCTATGACCTGCCGCGACCGGGAATCGAACCCAGATCGCCGGGTTACAAGTCCAGCGCACTAACCACTGGACCACGGCCATTTATGAATTAACTATATACACTGCATAGTAAAGTTGTACATGTAGAATGACTTTTTATGATATTTTACATTCCGGTAAATGCACACAAAATTCTGTTAAGTATTTTTAATATCAAAAGTATTTTTGGAAAAGAGAGAAAGTATACTAGCTTATGTTGTTTTTTTTCAAAATTATATCAATAAAAATATAACAAAAATAGATTTTCCGTACTCACCCCTTTTTTATGTTGTTATTTTGGAATAAAAACTTAAATTGTATGGGGTTTTTTATACATGTGTTTCTTTTGCGTAATTAACGCCTGTACAATTAGCCTGATTTACCGGACCAACATGTACAATTTGACAGTACCAAAAGTTCAAATAACTTCATTATTTTTCAACATTTTTACAAAATTATAGCAGTATTACTTGAAGGACTATATAATGATAAAACAGTGTATAACTTGCTATAATATGTAGTTTCAAAAATATTGCTAAAAAGCAAATATGGCTATTTTCTAGGGCATATATCGCCTGAAATAACGAAAGCAAGGTTCATTAAACTTAAACAATAGATGAGTTGTATTTACCTGATATGGACAACCTGATGCACCACTATTCGAATTTGTAAAGTTAGCGGTATCCGGGTCTATTGTGATACTGAACACGAATTTAAATCCCGGGTCTGTAACTGCTTGATACCCATCATTTATAGTGAATCTGTTTCAAAGTATAATGCAATGCTTTAATAGACAGTTAAAGGTAAGGAATCCTGTTAGGGTCATCGCGATCTCGATATAGACAGTAAAACCTATATAATAAGACCATCCGTGGGACGCTTGAACACAGGTCTTCTTATTGAGGTGGTCATAATATTGATGTTGAATAAAGAGCAAGACAGTTTTAAGACTTGCAAAATTGTGGTCTCAATTTTGAGCTGGTCCTTTTATTGAGGTGGTCTTTAGGTGAGGTTTTACTGTATAATAATACCAAATTGAGTTTTGAATCTTGAAACTGATGTATTCAGATAAGCATTTCATTGAGTAATTATAAAGAAGGAGACAGCCGGTGATTTTAGGTCGTATTATCCGTGCTATCGTTTTATCCGAGTTCGTTATAATTGTGGTTTAGTGTAGAGTTTCCGTAGGAGTATAACGTAACTTAATATACATACATACAATCGGTTTCGGGCATTCCAGTGTCTTCATTAATAATGGATATGTAATTAATCGCTGCATCGTTTCGAAAAATCTCAATATCAAAAGTTGCAACATCAGTATGGTCGTCGTTATCATAACTCGCCGTAAATAACACTGAAGACAAATAAAACAAATAAAGTTATGTATATATGTTGGAAATCAAGGACCATATAGCGATTAAGTGTGAGGTTGGCTAGCTGTTGGATCGATTAAGGCCCCCAGTAGTTTTACTGACAGTTCCAAGGCTGTATATCGTTGTATGCTTATTATTTCTGTTTGTGTTTTAAACGTATGTTATGTTCCCTTTCTCCATGTGCAGTTCAATCGCTTTGTGTAGTGTTCATGTTGTTTTCTCTCCAGTTTCTGTCGGCTGTCTTGACCTTTTCCATCCATTGATCCCCCTTTGTGTTCTCTTCGATTCTCCTAGTTTTCCCTTGTGGTCGGTCAGGCTATTCCTTGCGCCCCTGTTTCCTTGTGGGTACCATTGAGCATCCCCGGGTGCCTTGTGTTTTGTGAATTGTTGTGCGTTGTCTTATGTATGTGGCGTTCCCTGTGACAGCTTGCTCTCTCTCTTTTACACTGTGCATTCATAGTATGTGACATTTTTGTAGGTTCAATTCCACACTGGTATTGAGATTTTTGGCCCAAATGCACTAATCTTCGTTTCTGAGAAAAACGTAATAAAGATAACGTCATGGTTTCACATTATGACGCCATGTTGTCACATTCAATGCAACAGCTATGTGAAACATTTCAGTAAAATAGGAAAATAATAAAATACGCTTATTTGTAAAATATGATTGTATCTGAAATAATATTTGCCGTATTAAATTTTGTTTTTTAGTCACCTACAAATATCACTGCATTCAGAATAATGTCAATATAGCTCTACGTTATTTGGGTCAAAAATCTCAGAGAATGACACATTTAGACACAATTGACACCAGGAAAACAAAATATAAGCTCAAAAATATAAATACCACCATCAATCATTCGATACTTAATCTCAAAATACGCATTTTATAGTTTCTTATCGTCTACTAAACACGTATTCATCAGAGTCAGCAATAAACTGTGTATTTTCGAGCTAATACTATTTAGAAGTGTGAACTACGGTGGCATAGAGGTGACATGTGTGAAATTGTTTTTATCTCGTTCCCACGAGAAAGTATGTCGTGGGAATGAGATAGTTACGTCGTGGCCACGAGATAACAATGTCGTCGGAAGGAGATACTAAGTCGTGGGATCGAAATAGTATGTCATGGGAACGAGTTAGTAAGTCGTGGCCAAGAGATAAAAATAATTTCACACATGTCACCTCTATGAATATAATAGTAGTGTGGACATTTTTATGAAGTTTAGTTGTTTACTCTGGTGTTAGTGTGGTCTCGTAAACGACTTAACATATCGTGTATCCAGGAGAATAAATGTTGGTTTGTTTAGAAAGACATTAGTCAATCTTTTTACCAAGTTCTGTATATATTTATAGTCACACATATCAAATACTGTATAGTTTAACGTTCAAAATGGCATATAGGTTGAACAATAATTATTAATGGTGTATGTTGGCGAAAGGTTGTCCGTCGGTCGTAATAAATAAATATACTTACGGACCTGAGGATCAGCAGAGGCGTACATAATCTAAAATTAAAGAAAGGCGTCATTCTTAATACTAGTGATGGCGCGATTATCGAAAATAATCGAAAAATCGTCGATATACATCCAACGTCGGCGACAATCGATTATGAACAACTCGATTATTCGGAAATTGTTACTGCAGTGTTATTCAATAAGATGATATTATAAATATTCAAATTTTAAAGTTATAAACCCGGATATACTTCCAAATCTGGTAAGTACATGTACAAAACATATTTTTGTCGAATAAAGCAGCAATTCTCTACAACATCTGGCCTGCCGTTCTGAACAGGGTGTGGCTTTGAAGTGTATGCCTTTCCGGTTGCTGAAAACTTTATGTAAAAACACAGACCAAAGTGACGTCGAATTGAATCTAAAGCAAGCATATACGTAAATGTTAGTAATAGGTTTGAATGATCTATACTTTAAATATACTCGACACCATGAGGTCAATCAACCTATCCGCCAAATATGCTGCGGTCAAAATGTGTTATCAGCTCAGGGAAAATGTAGTTATACAAGTATGTAAGCCTACAATATGTATTAACTAACAAAGTCAATCCACGGGTTCCATTTGACCCTTGAGTTGACCCTTTGACCCCTGGATTTTCCAAAAGGCCACATTTGGACGCTCATGATTCTGGCTTATATGTCAATTTTTTCTCTAAATCGTAGGTAATTTGGCTATAAAATAGTCAAATCCCGTCATACAGTATCAAAATGACCCTCGAAATTGAGCACCTAGTGAAACCCATGCAGGGGACTGCCATCCTGTATATTTATTCTATTATACCGATCAAATATTTTGATATTAAAATATAAAACAATAAAGTCAATGTGAAACAGAAACAATAAAGTGCCTATCGACTCACACTATGTGAATTTCCAGTAGTCTATTTTTAGACCCGCGCGAGGGCAAACACGTTATGTCACAGGGTAAAACTGTTGTGTCACAGAATAACATTACGGATTTGCTTATAGCGTACATATACATGCATATGTGAATTGTGCATGGATAAATCACGTGATGTATAATAATCTAGAATACTCACCAAAATGGCGAAACATTGTATGAACAATATTGATGAAGACCGCATCTGAAATATACACAGAATACCACAATATATCAGTATTGCTTTATAAATACGTTATGAATAGAGAAGACGCAAACGAGTTTAAGAAGACGAATATCATTTAATTATTATAAAATGAGCGCTGCTATGATATTTTCAACCTCTTCTGCTAGTGACGTCATTTCAAGACAACGCAACATTTGATGTCACCATTTCCAAGCAGTAAACAATATTTACTCCATATGGTCACTTCGTTTTTATATTGCCATATAGGGCAATATTTCTTACTGTCAGTACATGGTGACGTCACATGTGACGCTTTCTAGAAATGAAGTCACTTAAAGAAGAGGTTGGAAATCGTACAGCGGCGTAAATATGTAGGACTACATTGCATATTGACTTTAGAATAACATGTTTGTTAGTGGAATCGAAAGGCGAGTGAGCCGAAAATTTATTCCAGATTAAATATGTTTACATCTAGTACGAACAGAAAATTAAATGACATTTGCAAATAATTATTTGTTCGAAAGATAATAAATAAGTATGTTCAAATTTGGTGAGTCGTTCGCGAAACCACAATGTAACCTGTGTAACATAACTACCTCCTGGTAATCAGTACGTCCTGTGTAACACTTATCTCTTGGTAACCATTCCGTCCTGTGTAACACTTATCTCTTGGTAACCATTCCGTCCTATGTAACAATTATCTCTTGGTAACCATTCCGTCCTGTGTAACATAACTATCTCCTGGTAACCATTCCGTCCTGTGTAACACTTATCTCTTGGTAACCCTTCCGTCCTGTGTAACACTTATCTCTTGGTAACCATTCCGTCCTGTGTAACACTTATCTCTTGGTAACCATTCCGTCCTGTGTAACACTTATCTCTTGGTAACCATTCCGTCCTGTGTAACACTTATCTCTTGGTAACCATTCCGTCCTGTGTAACACTTATCTCTTGGTAACCATTCCGTCCTGTGTAACACTTATCTCTTGGTAACCATTCCGTCCTGTGTAACAATTATCTCTTGGTAACCATTCCGTCCTGTGTAACACTTATCTCTTGGTAACCATTCCGTCCTGTGTAACAATTATCTCCTGGTAACCATTCCGTCCTGTGTAACACTTATCTCTTGGTAACCATTCCGTCCTGTGTAACACTTATCACTTGGTAACCATTCCGTCCTATGTAACAATTATCTCTTGGTAACCATTCCGTCCTGTGTAACAAATATTTCTTGGTAACCATTCCGTCCTATGTAACAATTATCTCCTGGTAACCAGTCTGTCCTGTGTAACACTTATCTATTGGTAACCATTCTGTCCTATGTAACAATTATCTCCTGGTAACCATTCCGTCCTGTGTAAGAATTATCTCTTGCTAACCATTCCGTCCTATGTAACAATTATCTCCTGGTAACCAGTCCGTCCTGTGTAACAATTACTCTTGGTAACCATTCAGTTCTATGTAACAATTATCTCTTGGTAACCATTCCGTCCTATGTAACAATTATCTCCTGGTAATCAGTCTGTCCTGTGTAACAATTATCTCTTGGTAACCATATCGTCCTATGAAACAATTATCTCCTGGTAACCATTCCGTCTTGTGTAACAATTATCTTCTGATAACCAGTCCGTCTTGTGTAACATAATTATATTCTGATAACCAGTCCGTCTTATGTAACAATTATCTTCTGGTAACCAGTCCGTCTTGTGTAACATAATTATCTTCTGGTAACCAGTCCGTCTTGTGTAACATAATTATCTTCTGGTAACCAGTCCGTCTTGTGTAACATAATTATCTTCTGGTAACCAGTCCGTCTTGTGTAACATAATTATCTTCTGGTAACCAGTCAGTCTTATGTAACATAATTATCTTCTGGTAACCAGTCCGTCTTTAGTAACATAATTATCGTCTGGTAACCAGTCCGTCTTCTGTAACATAATTATCTTCTGGTAACCAGTCCGTCTTATGTAACATAATTATCGTCTGGTAACCAGTCCGTCTTGTGTAACATAATTATCTTCTGATAACCAGTCCGTCTTTAGTGACATAATTATATTCTGGTAACAAGTCCGTCTTGTGTAACATAATTATCTCATGATAACCAGTCCGTCTTTAGTAACATAATTATATTATGGTAGCCATTCCGTCTTGTGTAACATAATCATATTCTGGCAACCAGTCCGTCTTGTGTAACATAATTATCTTCTGATAACAAGTCCGTCTTGTGTAACATAATTATCTTCTGGTAAACAGTCCGTCCTGTGTAACATTATTATAGTCTGGTAACCAGTCCGTCTTGTTTAACATAATTATCACCTGGTAACCAGTCCGTCTTGTGTAACAATTTTCTCCTGGTAACCAGTCCGTCTTGTGTAACATAATTATCTTCTGGTAACCAGTCCGTCTTGTGTTACATATTTATCTTCTGATAACCAGTCCGTCTTATGTAACATAATTATATTCTGGTAACAAGTCCGTCTTGTGTAACATAATTTTTTTCTGATAACCAGTCCGTCTTATGTATCATAATTATCTCCAGGTATCCAGTCCGTCCTGTGTAACACAATAATCTCCCAATAACCAGTCCGTCCTGGCTGTTTCAGACATTAGGTTGGAGGAAGACCCCCTCCCTCAGGTGGACACGTGATTAGAACCACTGATCTGCCGTCAGCCAGCTGAATGGCTTTCTCACTTTCAAATTTTATCTTCCGGCTGGGATTCGAATCCATAGTGGTTGAAGGAGTAGGGGGGCAAGCGATTTAAAATCAACCACCAGAACCACATGATCGCGGAGACCCCATACAAATGTAATTTACAATACGATAAAGAATGAACATAATTATGTAATATTTTCATTCTTTCTTCAGCTATTATACGTGACAACAATCTAGAATCAGCCTTTTACATTTTAAACTCTTGCCTAACACAACATCTGTTCTTTGTAAATGTATCATAAACATCGCTGAAAGTACTATTCAAAATACGTCTCTCTAGATAAAATATTGTTTCAAACACAATTTGTGCAAAATGTCTATATGACGCATTGCGGTTTTATCCCACTTTTAAAATGTCACAAGAATGACATATTTTTGTTGTTGCTTTTTTTACAAAATCACTTAGTAGCTGGAAAACACGACGAAAATGACTTCGCAAGAAAATATCTGACACAAATGAAATGATCATCTGAGATGTGGCGCAAAAAGGCGTTCTGGTGTTTTCGATTAGCACTTTTCTGTCTTATATATGTGTCTAATGTGTTCTGCTCGTTAACTCTAGACCAAAGAACGTGTGCGCAATTTCCTGAACTTTTTTTCAAATTAGGAATTGGAGTCGTATAACAATTCAAACCATGGCAGTACATGTTGTAATTTCGTTTAAATTCTGATATATTATTAACAACATATTGTTGTAAGGGTATCATGCTCAATTTCAAATAAATAGTCATAAATAATAAACAAGTTTTGCGCTATAAGAAGGGTTAAGTGAATATTGAATAATATACCATACATTTAAATAAGAAATAAAACGAGTTCCGTAAGTAAAGATCATATTTTCTAAGAAAGTGTAGAAATCGAAAAAAATACCTTTGCTTCCGTAACGTATCCAAATATGATTTCAGTTTTATTCACGCCCGACGTACACGAAATTCTTGTACTAAAGCGATCCACCCAAATATTGTTTGATACGATAGAATGATTTTATTACCATATATACGTGTCCCATTGTGGTTAAGTTACAAAAGAAATACCCCAGTCAAGTTTAAATATAAACAAGACAGTAGCGTCCCGATAAGAATTATTGTACATATGGATACTTTCGAGCCTCCAAAATCGTATTCAAGAGGATGTCGTAGAATGGTAGAGATTGCATCATATACACACAAAATCTTGAAGGATCGAAACGACTTTTTAATCACTTATCGACATAAGCAAAGCAATGAGCAATCGACCTCTAGAACCAAAGAATTCGTGAATAGACGTCCACAACTGCCAACAACTTCGAGAGCAAGCGCTCGATGGATTTCGCGATACAAAGAACACATGTCCGATGAAGCCAAGTACGCAAAACTCTACAGCCAGCGAACTCGACGGTCATCTACCTCGAATGTATGCGTTCTTTAGAGTCAGTGAGTTTGACAGCCAGCGACCTCGAGTGTCTGCGTCCTCTGGAGTAAGTGATCTCTACAGCCAGCGACATCGAGTGATCTCTACAGCCAGTAACCTCGAGAGTATGAATTCTCCAGTGTCAGCGAACTCGACGGTCATCTACCACGAATGTATGCATTCTTTAGAGTCAGTAAGTTTGACAGCCAGCGACCTCGAGTGTCTGCGTCCTCTGGAGTAAGTGATCTCTACAGCCAGCGACATCGAGTGTACGCGTCCTCTATAGAGTAAGTGATATATACAGCCAATTACCTCGAGTGTATGCGTCTTCTGGAGTTAGTGATCTCTACAGCCGGCGACATCGAGTGATCTCTACAGCCAGTAACCTCGAGTGTATGCGTCCTCTAGAGGAGGTGATCTCTACAGCCAGCGACATCAAGTGATCTCTACAGCCAGTAACCTCGAGTGTATGCGTCCTCTGGAAATAGTGATCTCTACAGCCAGTAGCCTCGAGTGTATGCGTCCTCTAGAGGAGGTGATCTCTACAGCCAGCGACATCGAGTGATCTCTACAGCCAGTAACCTCGAGTGTATGCGTCCTCTAGAGGAAGTGATCTCTACAGCCAGTAACCTCGAGTGTATGCGTCCTCTAGAGATAGTGATCTCTACAGCCAGTAACCTCGAGTGTATGCGTCCTCTAGAGAAAGTGATCTCTACAGCCAGTAACCTCGAGTGTATGCGTCCTCTAGAGAAAGTGATCTCTACAGCCAGTAACCTCGAGTGTATGCGTCCTCTAGAGAAAGTGATCTCTACAGCCAGTAGCCTCGAGTGTATGCGTCCTCTAGAGAAAGTGATCTCTACAGCCAGTAACCTCGAGTGTATGCGTCCTCTAGAGAAAGTGATCTCTACAGCCAGTTACCTCGAGTGTATGCGTCCTATAGTCAATATAATATGCAGCCTGCTACTACGAGTGTAGGCGTCCTCTAGAGTCGAAGGAAATAACGAGGATTCGATTAAATCAGAAACAATCATTAACTGAAAACTTTAGTCATATACATCAGGCGAAATTTTCATTTTCAATATTAGATCACCCTTACTGAAACGTTTGTTCTAACGCCAAATCTACCAACAGTGTTATGTGAAAATGTACATTTTGTATTCTGTTTCAAACTTTTGCGTACGCTACAAACATACGGCACAGTAGACACACGCAAAAAACAGTCGGTACCACTTTCGGTGCATCGGTCGGGATAACGAAGACTGAATATAGGAAAACAAGAGCTATCTTGAAAAAAAGATGGTCGGCACAATTTTAGATTTGTTGTGCAACATAAAATTGCCGAGATGTTACGATTGTTGGACACTCTAGATCCAAAATGGATTTCGGTAAATTCACCGAAATTCAGTGGATTTCGGTAAGGGTTTGTTCGAAAGGTTAACCAATCCGCGTCAAGGTTACGAATGTTAACCGGTTGAAGAGAAATTGCCTTGGTGGTTAACGTAAGATTTGATTGGTTTACACAAAACTGATATGCAAATAGCAAAACCATATTAGTTCCTATCACTAGGCTTTCTTCTAATCGGGTATACACGGCAAAATAAATTTCTAAAATGGTCATGTTACGATTCACATGGTAAGGCAAACATTAAACAAATCACTCGACTGTAACTATATTCAAACACCCTAAATATATTGTACCATTGTATTGTCACGGTGGTTGGTTTTTGCAGATTTTGAATGTATACAACGTACAGTCAAACCTGTGTTAAAGACCACCTGCGAACAAAGACCACTATTGCAAAACCTGTCTGCAAAGACCACTAATTTTATCTCCCATCAGACCATTTTCAATGATATTTAATCTGTTAATAGAGACCACCTGTAAACAAAAACCACATTTTGCTGTTCCCATGGGTGGTCATTACAGACAGGTTTGATTGTATACTGGTAAATGAAGGAATGTATGAAGAATGTTTCATTTTGTGCATACATGTAACATGTAGTGGCATTGATTCTTAAAGGTACCTAGTCTTACCTTTGTTGGACAGAATATCCTAAGTCATAAATATGAGAAAGATTGTGGCAATTTACTTCATACATTTGTACTCTACAACACCTCTTTGTCACTTTTCTAACGTGTTCACCAAAACCTTTAATACAAGTTTTCTATCCCGGCATTGCGTATTTTATGTAATTAAAGTGTGTCAAACGTTTACGTATTTGGTAAGTAACAAGACACGAATATGATGGCGGACACTACTTAGCAGGAATGAATTAATATCGTATGAGCCGTCTCCGGGATTTCCCAAGCGACAACAGTCGAAATCAATGTGGTAAGAACCACAGTTTTATTGAAAGGTACTGTATTTAAAGCAGACAATATGCATGCATCAGGTAGCAGCCATTGTTTACAGTTTTTCAAGGTAATGTGATGCTGGTCTTCTTCGCCCAAGAACAATATGGAACAGTCCAAGAAAGATGGAACAGTCCAAGAACGATGGAACAGTCCAAGAACGATGGAACAGTCCAAGAAAGATGGAACATACCAAGAAAGACGTCAGTCCAATTAACTAAGGGTTAGGGGTTGATTTCAACAATAGTTCTACAGTGCACATGCCAATTTGTAATGAGTGTAATTTATGTAAATAGAATACCCGATATTACATGTTTACTTGATGTCATAATGACGCATATTATATCATAAAACGTTTCGGACACTTTTTTAAACAATTTCATTTCCGATAAGGAAAATACATTGCGTGTCAGTCTTGTGAAACAATAAATTCACGGATCGTTTTATATTCACTTTATCATGAGAATTCGCGGGTATTAAAAAGGGCGACATTATAAACTTGCATTTTTCATGGCGTTAAAGGATATATGTCGATTTCCAGTGATACATGTAGGTAATATTTAGGCGTTAACTTTCTATTCCGTGCTTGACTGGCGGACCGAAACTATATTGTGAACAGTCGTGAGTTTTATCGACCATGATCTGTTTCACTGAAGCGATTAATACAAATATTATGAGCAGCGAAGCGCTCGCTATTATTTATCAAAGGACTGAAAGTTCTGTCTGTTTTTTCCCCATACACCCCGCACCAGTTACTCGATTACGCTACGCTACAGTAACTTAGGGGAGATCACCGCGTAGGAGATTGGTTTTTGCCAACTCCTCGATTTGGTTATCTCCCTTGTCAGTTAGCGGAAGCTAACGCTGCGCTCGGAACCAGTCAAATATGTGCTCGGAGGTTGCATCTGACGATTATCAGCGGCAATGACTAATAAGAACTTGAACATATGCTTCATGCATAACATACGAGAACAATGATTCTTTAATGCGAGTCATAATACATGTACGCTACTAGAACCAAGTCTAGAATCGAGAAAATACGCTTATTAACCGTTTCAAAAGGCCCTACATGACCCCTGTCTTTGTTAATATAGTGAGTAAATATTATCATGGACATATAAACCGTGTATATGTCCGTGCATGATATTATACTTGCTGCCAAAGACCTTTTTGGCTGCTTCATATGACTTGTACGGAACAATCCAGATATGTGGTCAGGTTTAACAATTGATTCAATGTTTGTGGTAATATTATGATGCAAAGTTTTGTCATTTTTATTCAGAAATTCTTTCACAACCAATTTTTAATCATGTTACAAATGTATTTAAAATTTGGCTTTTAGCTTGAATTGCTCAGCAGATCGTCTCAATATTTGACATATGGCAATTTACCCACTAAGTGAAATTCGCGAATTTGAGTTATTAAGTAACATAATAAGTGGTCAACTAGATAAGATTCGTGTTACCACTTAAATCTAGTGTAATACATCATAAAAAGGTAAGAGGTGGCATTTCTGGGCACTTTCAAGCCTGTTTCTAGTTTTATGATATTTATCTTACCGAAAATTTATCACGATTTTCAGGTTTCCACAATTTCTGTTGCGTCAGACATTAAGAACCGTAAAAATGAAAACCGCATGACTCTCTACTACTTCATTGTCATGTTATAACGTTTTAAAGACAACACGTGTCATGCTCACAGCAACGTCATTTTGTTTTGGCGACGACATCTGAACATCATTGAATGTTCTATGACGGAAGTGGGTTTTTTGGCCATTTCATTTCACCCATGTTTTAACATATCATTTTCATATACCTTTATATGTAATGGTCATATAGCTTTTGTTTTTATACTTATTTTGTTCAGGATAGTATTCAGTGATAGTATTTTACAGGTGTATTCAATCCACAATCAGGAAATAAATGAAAGAAAATCAAACAAGGCGCACATGTTTATTTATCACTACTATACTTACTATGACTAGAAAATTACAAAATCATAAACAAACAAAATACAACAGTCAATAATATCACTGGATTGTTGGAGCTGGACAAGTGATGTCCTGATACGCAGGTCGCACTTACGGTCTTACAACTTTGTATAAGTACTCATTTCGTTCCTGGCTTAGTCAATGTGGTTGAACATGAGGAGTACATCTAGTGTGAAGCTGCAGTACGTTGGTAAAGTTTCTTCATTGACGCAAAAAAAACTATCTACAGGACACCTTGCATGTACAATAAATATATGTTTTGCATTGACATTATTTATTTGTTTTAAATTATTATATTAATGCTATTTCTAATGTAATACGGATGTTGCAATTGTTTAGACAAATCACCTGTATAACTTATATAAAATAAATTGAAAAGCATTAAAATTCATATTCACTTATAAGTTTTATATTGTTATTTTTCTGCAAAAGAGAAATCGTTCTGTGAATAATACAGACGTAATACTCAAAGTACAAGACCAAAGCTTGATTTTTTGCAAAACTTTTTGTTGATGACTTCATAAGTATTACTAGTTATTAATATATATATAATTGCTTTGCTCAGTATTTGAAATGATATTATACAATCTTTAAAATATCTTAACCAGGCATTAGTATAGTCAACGACGTAAACGGTAGAAAAATCAAAAATAAAACTAGAATATAAAGTCCTACATGAATGATTATTATGATGTTTTTATGGATGCTAGGTTCATATTTCAGAACAGATTAGATTTATGAACGTAGACAAAAGGCGTGAATCAACCATGACTCAGTGTTGATATAATATATATATATATACAGTCCCGTAGCTTGAGGCAAAACTGATTTAACCGAGGCAATAAATGCGGGGTCTGGGAGTGTCCTCCCCCAGGGGGATGCGTACAGAAGGGTTCACCTGCGTTTTCTGTTTATTTAATGTACCAGTGAAGTGATTTATCAAGTGCAATTTTGTTCAGTATGAATCGAAAGCAATGGCAAGTTTTGATGTCCCGGAGCGGCCCACAGCTTAAAAATGTCCAAGTAGTCGATTGGCATGTTTTTGTGTACAAACCAAACCAAATAAGGTGCCAAACCATTAAGACATTAGTCCTCCACGATTGTTTGGAAATGTTAACCAACGCAGCTGCTCGGTGTGCCTCAGCTTAGCTACGGGCCTGGTATACACGACTTTTCTTCCTCCGTTTACTACAGAGTTGCATACAAAAAGTACTATATCATTGAACCAGTAATACCAATGCATATAAAGACGATGCTTTTCTTTAATCATTGCTGCAGAACGATGACTGTGAAACTCATTTATATACTTGACTTAAACATGAATAAAGAAAAACGTACTCATAATTGCGATTGGTATGTATCCGGGTTATTAAGCACATGTTTATTGCTCAATAAATTTAAATGCAATACGTTCTGCATTTGTTCAAAAGTTAAACAATATTTAGTTAAGAAGTCAAAAAATGTTCGATGTATAAGCTATCGCTTTCCAACCAATTTGTATGTAGAAACAAATTTCCATTTGTCTGTTTTATGTTTGAACTATTCCATATAATTTCTTTAGGAAGGTTGCTTATTGAATTTGTTTTATTGAGCACCAGGATGCAGAGACATGTAAAATTAAATTTCAGTTTATCTGCATCTGTTTTACAAGTATTATAAGTTCAATGTTATAAATTATTTTGCATTTAGCATTATTTCTGGTATGATTCTTTTGACCGAGCTGACCTTGACAGAATTTAAGAATAAATCGATATCTAGCATTTTCGGTCCTCCATTTTCATATGTTTGGAAAATCATATTTCGGGATATTTTGTGAGGTTAAGAAAGTCAAACATAGGAGTTTTATTTTTTTCAATTCTCTTTTCTTTTGGATTGTTTAAAACTGTGAGTGGGTACACTACTTCCGGGAATGCAAATGTTTTTATAAATAAGTCGCACAGTAAACTCTCACGGAGTGTAATTTATAAATTCACTAATTTAATTCTGTTACCACGGACATATAAACCATTTTATATTGCTATTACGAATTATTCAAACATATTTATAAATCCTACTGTATGATGATAATAAATGAATTATATTAGTTCATGGTATTTGTGGAATATCAAGTATACATCACATACATTTCAAAACGATGCTTCTGTACTATAATTATTATGTTCAATTGTGTGACCACTACCTATATCTTTGCGCTGAATGAAACAAAATGTTTATCACAATTGAAATTAAGCTGCTGCTAAAAAAAATACGACACAAGAGTCGCGATATGGTCTCCTAGAAGAAATTAATTTCATGAAGCTTTACACTATAAATGCAGTCTACACTTTACCACCATAAACCATGGTCCAGTGAACAGTTAGATTAAGATAATATCTTAAGAGACCACATGTGGAGATTAAACTTGTCACAAGAGAGACTAACCGAATCGGTATCACTCGCTGATCTTCGTGAATTTCCCTGAGATATCGCGGAAACAATCTTCACATTGACAGGTACTTTATGTATCTCTAAATTCCCCCATTTTGTTTTCATAATAAATAACATCAATTGGCACCGTTCGAACAAGCATAAACTGTCCTAACAGAAGCTGCTTGAAACTTTGAATTCCCGTCTAAGGATAAGTTAAACTAATGATTTAAACACGTCGGACGTCCAGGAAAAACGCACCATTCACCCTGATTTCAATAAGAAACTGGGTGGCTCAAGAAAACTGTAAATTCCCCCGCCTAAATATCTAAAAAATATCAATATTTGTATACGATTGAAAAGAAGATACATTGCGGTTTCCAAATATGGTTGAAACTTTGGAATATGTTAAATCATAAAGAAATAATCATAATAAATACTTAGCAAATTAGACGACTGGAAATATCAATGTTTGGCCGAATCGATAAGCGATATTGTTGGCCATGGGGGTCCTCCCCCGGAAATGTTTTGAATAGTCGAGCACAAATGGTGAACTCTGAATGTGTTTCAGATATCCAGAGGATTTTTCACCAACACCCGTTTAAGGTTAAATGATATAGTTTGATATAAACGTAGTCGAAATTTTCATTTATTATAGGGACCATTTATTAAAATAAATACAGCGTCCGTCAACATTCACAGCAATATAAAACAAACATTTACATAGCATTATAGTAAAGTCAGTATAACTGGCGCAAATAGTGTCTTCAATGTTCACATCCTCGATTTATCATGGCATTATGGAACAGAGCGACTAAAGATAACAGAAACATAAAGTTTGTTTGTACACGTATTTCTATTTATACTAAAATGATACATTACATGTATAACGGCATATGTTTAACCTCATTAAAACGTAAGCCATATATATTAAATGAGTGTAGCTTGGGCACGTTCAAATCCTAAATAAAAGAGACAGGCTTCTTTCCTTTTTCCTGGCAAATATTTCAAACACTGCCTTCACTATCTATCTCCTTCTCTCTATAGATATTGAGGAGATCAAGACCACCGAGTCTTTCAGTGGTCATCGTACTTCGCAAATAGGTCTTAATAGGTCGCATCGTGCTAAAGGACCGTTCTGCTGTCGCTGTTGAAACAGACATTGATAACAATATAGACAGACAGGCACGGACATTTGGGTAGAGGTCTTTATTTGTCTGACCCAACGCTTCCAATAGGCAGTCGCTTGGGTCCTCCATTACCGTCTGACAGCCTCTTTGCCATCGACGTATCTCGGTGCAGAACTGGTCATGTCGTAGGTCACACCAGATGCACACGAGGCATGAATTTCACGCACCAAATTCCATTTAATTATCAGCATATTAAACATATAATTATTTGTCTGAAAGGATCCCGTCAGTTCGTCCGTCCGTTGGTGATAATAAAGCGTATGCAAACAACAACTGTCAAATATGTTAATACATAACTATTCTATTCGTGGAGATGAAAATGTTCGGATGATACAAATAATGTATTTCTGGACTAAATTAAACTGTAGTATAATTAGTGAACTATTTGATAACTTTGAGAAATATTTATTAACTTTGTGTAAAAATCGTATTTAGTGATACTTATTATCTGCAAATAAATTTGTTAAACATAAGCTGACTTTGTGATTTTGGAACATTGCTTGCGAATTGTGAGACGTCTTCGTGACGCTCGGAAAACAGAACACGACACACACAAAAACCTGTTCATAATAATAACATCAACTATATTAAATTGGATATTTTTGGAAACTTTCTAATGGTAGAAACCATTTTTGTTTAAACTGGTTGTTACCACCAAGAAAGGATAATATATTCTGACCACAGACAAACATCGTATAGATAAACTAGACCGAGTTTTATCATCCAACCATAGTCACTATAGTTGCTGATCGAACTACCTCCTAATAATATACAAATACTATAGAAGGGATAAAGGGAGAGAACTCATGACAATCTCCTGCCAGTAATAATTGCCAGTCCTAATGAAATGTTTACTGATGGTTATAAATGAAGAAAGAAAACAAGTGGAACCCACATTAAACTGTTCAGTAACACAAACAACAAAGGCATATGAATAACATTATTTATTTCAATCAATAATTACTTACAACAATCATTTAATATAACCACATTGTAACATTATTGCACAAAAAATTGTATCTATTTTGCAACAATTTAAGATATACAGGTGAACAAAATGATGTAATTTGAAATTCGGGAACATCCTTCTTCTCCTTTCTACAGCCATGTTGCTAGGGCCCTTTGAGAGGGGGAAATAGGGTTTTTAGTGGACAGATATGGAAAATAATTTACACTACAAAGTCTATATTTCGGTTTCAAAATCTTGCAATAATTAACTTTCGTTGGTTCAAAAAAGTAAATTACAGAACAGTATCATCAGATAAATGATATTTCCAGTCATCGTTTCTGGTTTTCTGACTAAAAATTTCTACAATGCTGAGAGTTCGGCATTTTGTCACTCAAAAGGGGGAAATATATATTTTAGAGGGGGAAATATATATTTTAGGGAGGGAAATTAATGGGGCTCAATATTGACTCTAAATAGGCTGGAAAATACACTAGAAAATCACATTGCAACAGGAATAACACGAACAAGAAATATCAGACAATCAACTTTAACAAACATTCGAGCGATGAGAAAGTATACATAATTTCCAACTCTAAATGAGCGCTGCTATGGGATTTACAACCTCTTCTGTAAGTGACGTCATTTCAAGAAAACGCAACATGTGATGTCACTACTTGCCGGCAGGAAACAATATTTACTCCATATGGTCACTTCTTTTTCATATTGCCATATATTGCTTACTGTCAGTACATGGTGACTTCACATGTGACGTTTTCTGAAAAGGACAGTACTAAAAGAAGAGGTTGGAAATTGTACATCCGAGCTCAAATATTGTTTGAATTCATACTTCTATAGAAATATCAGGAATGTTAATGTTTGTTTGTTTCATCGGGTTTAACGCCGTTTCTCAACGATATTTCAGTTATATACGGCGGCCGGTTCACCTAACCAGCTTTTCCTGGACTGAAATCTAACCAGTACTAACTTACCTTTCCACAAGGAGCCGGCAACTTCTCCACATGTGGACGAAAATCGACATTTTTTTCCAATTTTCATGGAAGGGTATGACCTGCCGCGACCGAGAATCGAACCCGGATCACCGTTTTACAAGTCCAGCGCACAAACCACTGGACCACGGCCGCGGCTCAGGAATGTTAATAATGTTAACAAACTTGATCAAACATGCAGACGCACACAGTATAATATTCTTAATATCATCTAGCCTGACTTAAAAGCTAAACAAGAATGAAAAATAAACGAAACACATACCCACAAACAGGAAAATGAACATAAATCTATGTACAACTTGAAAATGACCTCGCCATAATAAATGAAAGAATACATTTTTCACACACTCCAGATTGTCTGCTCAGAAGAAAATGCATCCCACAAAACATTTCAGTAATCACTGAAATTTTGCAAGGTGGAATGACAATTTACATATAAAAAACAATAAGCCTTAGGCACAAACGTATTGTAAATGCTTTCTTACCATGATCAAACTGCTAAAAATTTGCTCCAAACCATTGACACAACAACAAAACTTTGAGGTTATAATTGTTCAAGAAGAGACAATTTGATAGTTGTTCTTTGAATTCATCGGGTCCGAAATTTTATTTCGAATAAAACTTAGTTTCGAATAAGAAGATACATCGGGACCTGATATTTATTTCAGATGAAACTGAGTATTCGGATGGAAAGTTGTCGACTAAATGAGGTTTGATTGTATTTCAAATGCTTACACATATATCTGATACACACATTACAAATATCACCAATGCTACAAAAGGGGCTCTAGATTCGAGTAAAAATCCACATACTTGGAAAGAAGATTTCATATCATAAATTTTATAAGAACAATGCAAAATTGATCCAATGAAACTTTGGATTCAAATCATAACGATTTGAGACTTTTCATAAAAATTCACGATTTTGACAGAACACTTAGAGCTTAGCTTACTTCTTTCCAGTGATAGGAAAAATTCTGAAGAGGTAATCGCAAGAGAGACGACACAGCATAACAGCATTCTATAAAGACAACAGTCTAGTAAGGCAACACATTCCAATTTTCGTTGTAAAATATATATACAAAAAAAAACCTGTCTGGAGCTATCTCTGACAAGAATACTAACAATCAACTATAATGTGTCATTAATCATATATACAGTAGCACCTCAATAATGTGACCACCCTTGAGACCCTTGAAAGCAGGTCTTATGATTGAGGTGGTCTTAATACCAAGGTTGCTTAGAGAACAAACTAGTGAAAATGGACTTGAAAATGGTGTTTCTAATTTTTAGGTGGTCTTATTATTGAGGTGGTCTTAATACTGAGGTGGTCATAATACTGAGGTTGGTTAGAGAGCAAAATAGTGAAAATTCATTTGAAAAGTGTGCTCCCCATTTTAAGGTGGTCTTATTATTGAGGTGATCTTTGAACAAATATCAAAATATCACGATCATACAATCAAATGTTTGGAGAAAAACTACTCTAACTGCCTCTATTCAGAAACTGAGTTACATTCACTTTGCACCAAAGCCTTAGTATGATGTAAATAAAACAACATATGTGCAGTCTTCACAGTAACTCCCTCGCGTGAGCACAGCGAAGCTCCGCCATTCACAAACACATTAAGACGGAAACTCAGACTTGAACTTAAAATTTGCAAAAGATTTATTAACCAGCCTTTCGTTTTCATGAAATCTAAAGATTTATTAACCAGCCTTTCGTTTTCATGAAATCTAAAGATTTATTAACCAGCCTTTCGTTTTCATGGAATCTAAACAAACAAAATTTAGTATGAATAATTGTTGATATCGACATTTAAAGTTTATACCATAATATTAACATAGGAGCACAAAGAACATTTAACATTTTAAAGTCTTAGTCTGATTTTCAGTCTTACAATGTTTGTGAATATGGCCCCTGGGCAGATCTTTGATTTTGGTCTAGCAGAAATATTTACCGAGCGCTATTCCAAATTGACAAGTGCTGAATTTTAAAGAATATACTTTTCTCGTAAATCGGGAAAAAAAAACCCATCCATGATTTTAACAAACTGAACAGATACATAATTGTGACTACTGTATGGTTTTTTATGAATTTCTTTTATAGAACATTCTGACTGGTAACAATGATTTTGGGCAAGTGGGTTGGCTGAGCAACTTGCAAAAAACAGACAAGTGGTATGAAAAAATCAAAGCATAGCAAATGTTTTTCACAATAAAATTGCAAAATATCAAACTAGATCTCTCACTGAACATAACTGCTGCACACACAGTATCAACTGGTTAGTGGAAAACCAGGGTTTCCAATTCTGCAATGCTTGGATCTACACTTCCAAAAATATGTTAAGCACATCTATATGTCATGTTGATCATGTGAATGAAGTTTGATTGGAAGCACTTTAAAAATGTGGACTTAAATACTGTGCAACCTACTGTCAGTATGTAAGCCGACTCCTGCATAGTTCCATCAGGGTAGGTTTGTGTCTGCAATGGGGGTATAAATGAATACTTTGAGATCACAGTTGATGCATTTTAACTCTGAGATTGGGAACAAATGTATACAAAGCCAATTATGAAGAAACCGAAATGTTAACAAAAAACAAAGAAGTAATTTATTCTTGCAATGGTTTGTAAAGTTGCAGTGGCAATATTTAATAAACATTTTAATGGACAGTACACTCAATGTCAGTACACATTAAATTAAACAAATCTATTTTTTTTCAGAATTCTATCCGTATACAATGTAACACAATTTTAAAATTTTAAAATATACCTAACCATTGAAATTACGATCAAACTATTTTGAACTAAATTCAGAAATGAAATTTAATTCGGTTTTTCATGCACACTTCACTGAAACTCCTATGTCAGAGTCCTTACAGTCTACTTCTATTCTGGGAAACTCCAGATTATTTTTTGTTATTTTTCTTCAGAACTTTTTGATATTTTTTCAAATCATAATGGAAATCCATAGTATATACATTGTACTATAAATTCAGAACAAATTAATGCCATCCTCGGTACCCAGGCTATTCATGACATATATGATACCCTCTGCAAATTCACTAGCAAAACTTTGTAATGCATGAATATTCACAAGCATTTATCAACCAATGAAATGGCAGGAATCTCCTATCAACCAATGAAATGGCAGGAATCTCCTATGTGAAGAGCTATCGCTCAGAACCGCGATTTCATAGGTAACTCCTCGGCAATTTCCGTATCGTATGAGGTGTGTGTCATGCAGCCAATCAAGCGACTGGATTTCACCTCATTAATTATTCATGAGGACAAGATTTTTACAGTCAGTTTGCCCTGGGTATCATATATGTTATGAATAGCCTGGGTACCGAGGATGATTTCTTTAGAAACAGAAGGAATAGTCTACACAGTAACATTAAATTTTCTTCAAACACATCTGACTAAAAAACAGCTATATGTCAATGAAAAATGAAAAATATGCCATTATTTTTTAAAGTTGCATATTATTTAATAAATAAAAAGCATCATATAAATACGTTACACAACACAAATTCAAATATCTGACTCCGGAATGTTATTCATATCAATATTCTCATTTAACAATGGCTGCTGTACAGGCTTTGTTTTCACAGGTGAGGTAGGTGGAGTTGTCGTTCTTGATGAAGGTGTAGTTGCCTCCCTTGAAATGTGTACACTACTGTTTCCAGAGTTAAATGTAGTTCTAATTATTGATGGATTGCCTTCAGATGTTAGTACAAACATTCTGTCTTGGGCCGAGTCATTGGCTGGAAACTTCTTCCTCTTCCTAGAACAAAATTCATAAAAAAGCATGCATAATTATTGAAAAAATAGAACAAAACAAAACTTACAAGTGTGCAGGTATAAATATGTCCGTATCTCATTCAATATTAGTCGGATCTTGTTGAAAATATAGCGCAAGATACCTGGCATAATATATGATTTTATTTGTAGTCATAAATCCACAGAATGGAAAAATAAAATCAATAAATGTGATGATGCGAGAAAAATCAATACTAGAGTTCCCACTTAAAGATGAGCGGGTTGATTGGAAGGAGTATAATAGCGTGTGTCTATTCATGGTTATTTAAATCAAACAATTCAATATACAAAATTTTGTGTAAAAATGTTTATCAATAAAAATGTTACACGGTATTAACAAGTGCACACTTATGAGTTTTGCTAAGTGTGTAACTGAAATAACGTTGAGAAACGGTATAAAGACAAAAACAAAGAATAACGCAGCACTCAATATTTCCATGGCAGACAAATCACCAATGCACGGTAATATCTCAGACTGCGGTTCACAAAAAATACAAAGAATCTGTAAGCATTGTCATACACCCCACACAACAGTCACTTAGACACAGCAGAGTGAAGTTCGAGTTCCGAGTGCTCGGTCACAGTATAACTTTTAAGAAAAGTTACAATGCAACGTTTTAGAGTATGTCTGTATGAATCCATTAACGCTTCTTCTTCTCAAAATGATCACAAGGTGAGTTTTGATAAAAAATAAGACTACCTTTAAACGAAACTACGACTCGGAAAATTCTTACCTCTTCCCAACTGCTATGACGATAAAGATAACGATGGAAGCAATAAGAACCAGTCCACAACCAACACCAGCGTAAGCACCTCCAGACATCTCGTTCTTCTCAGTCTGTTCACTTTTAGACTGCCGTATCGGCTCATGTTTATAATCGGGGTTAACTACCAATAGACAACAGACTTTATATTAGTGATTGAACGAATATCGAGTAGTATCAAATACCTGTCACAATCAGTTTCAAGCGTATGAGATTGTCACAAGTTCTCTCCCTTTATCCCCTCTGTAGTATATATGTATATGAACATTATAGAAGGGATAAAGGGAGAGAACTCATAACCATCTCCTGTGGTTTGAAGATGGCAATAATCAATGTTAAAGATTTTGCCTCCAAGTTGCTATCGATATGTTGGGTGTGTAATGCAATCAGGATATATGTACTAAAGTTTGAATGCTTCACACTTAAATGCTAGTATTCAATACAGTTCTTGTATAGTTTCAACATATTATCTCAAGTTTGCTTTGAGTTAATGAGCTTAAAAATTAAATCATTGATAAAATGGTTCATAAAGTTAATGACTGCAATCATTGCTGGACTACATACAACACAGTGTATAACCCGATGTGACTTCCGCTGAGTGATGTGACTTCGACAGAGGGACACGTTCCCGGCAGGTGAGTAGTGGTATTCATTTTCTTGTCCATAATTCGTAATTTTGGTGTTTCTCTATAATCTGTTATTGTCTGAATGACCATGTCTAAATCTACTATAAAACAGATACGAAGCGATGTATGTGCGGAATAAAGCTGGAATCGTCCGTTTAATATTGACATATAGAAAAAAATGTAAAAAATCGCCTTCAACTGCTCGATATTAAGCGTTTTGCGATATAATTGAATAGTTTTACCCCATATAATAAAACATATATCATCTACAAACAAGTATAGCGAGTTGCAAGTCTGTCGGTGCTCATAAACCAACGTTTGGTGCTTCCAAAGGGACCCTGGTATGCACAAATATGATGCCGTTTACCGCAGAGGGTATTTTGCAATGATGACGTTTTCGAGTGAGGAACGAAAATTATGGATGACGTTTTCTGTGGAGGAAAACATATGATAAAATGACGAGTGTTTCCTTTTTTTAATCGGTTTTGTAGCCAGTAAAGCATGAATTATTTAGAACAATGCATACCAATGATAATTGTTTCACCAAATTGGGATTTTCAATGCCATATACTTCTGTAATTCATAAATATTCATATATAAGGCCGTCATTATGTGCATTACTGACTTAAATCATAGAAAATAGTGACACACAACATAGCAAAATGCTCAATCAAATCATAGTCTTCATTCTAGTACATTTCCCGGACTATTACGGCATTCACCGGATTTTAAACAAGCTTCCCATAATGCAATTTTTATCATGGAAGGTAACTCATAGAAATCAGACGATGTGCAAGAATTTATGCAAAAGTATATACGAGCAAGACCTTAGAAAATGTTTTATGGTTTGTTAAGCAGCATTTGAAACCTTTCAGAATACTTACACAACTTGTAATATTAATGTCAAGGTAGGAACACAATGTAATAGTGCTCAAAAATCATGCATTAGCGAAATCGGATGACAATTGAAAACTGTAAACACATTCGGGTAAATTATAAACAAGCACGAGGCTATTTAGTGTAGGTGTTTGGTCTCGTTTATTTATCTGATCAACACATATGTTGGTTAAAATATATCATGACCCGATGTGATTTTCTGTTGTTCGTCCTTCCGTATGTACGTCCCGTTGTCATCAAACTTCACACAAATGTTTATTATGATCAGAAGTGGCACATCTTGGTTTGCCATGTCTGCTAGCATTTATAGTATTAACATGTTAGGTTGGAATATGGCCTATTCAAACTAAACATGATTCATTTCATACTAACAAGACAGTACTCGGTGGCCACATAATGGTTATTGCGATCAGTGGTGCAAATAGGCCCAATTTTTTATGTACATTCACATCGAGCTTGACATTGTTTTTGTATCATCACTCAGTAAGAGCAAAGTTACTGACCCCTATATTTCCATGGGGCTTCAACAACAAACCCAATAACTGATTTGTTTTTTCATCGACCACCAATTTCCTCAGAGCAATTTAAACAAATTAGGACATACCATTTTCTCGAATTTTATATTCATGGAATTCGATTTAACTCCTTATGAATACAGGACATGTGTCTATAGGGCAGAGACGCCATCACTTTCCTCCTTTGTCACCAAACTAGAGGAAATTTCCATAACTTTGCTCTTACAATGTCAATCTCGATGTGAATGTAAAGAAGAATTTGGGCCTATTTGCAACACTGATCGCAATAACCATAATGTGGCCACCGAGTACTGTCTTGTTAGTATGAAATGAACCATATTTAGTTTGAATAGGCCATATTCCAACCTAGCATGTTAATACTATAAATGATAGCAGACATGGCAAACCAAGATGTGCCACTTCTGATCATAATAAACATTTGTGTGAAGTTTGATGACAACGGGACGTACATACGGAAGGACGAACAACAGAAAATCACATCGGGTCATGATATATTTTAACCAACATATGTGTTGATCAGATAAATAAACGAGACCAAACACCTCTATTAAATAGCCTCGTGTTTGTTTATAATTTACCCGAATGTGTTTACATTTTTCAATTGTCATCTGATGTAATGCATGATTTTTGGGCACTGTTACATTGTGTTCCTACCTTGACATTAATATTACAAGTTGTGTAAGTATTCTGAAAGGTTTCAAATGCTGCTTAAGGCCCGGTCACACAGCCCTCCACGGGCGTATCGCGGCCGAATCACGGCCAAAAATTTCTGCCCGTGAAGCAGACGCTGTTGGACGCTTTGAGGTCGCGATAAAGACGCGATACAGCCGTACTTTACCCGTCGTTACACGCGGTAAGAAATTCACACGCGGTTGGCCGCGCGAAAAAGTTTTGGGCTGCCCAAAAATTTAGACCGCGGGTAATCGCGGGCGGTACACGTGGTACACACGCGGTAAAGACGCGGTACAGACGCGGAACGAACGTGCTAGGACGTGCTACGGCCGCGGTTAAGACGTGGTTACACGCGGTAGGACGCGAAATTTTAGCGGGTAATCGCGGGTGGAGCACGGTCATAGCACGTTTGTTCCGCGTCTGTACCGCGTTGTTATCACGTGCATTAGCGTGTGTACCGCGTGTAAGCACGGACAAACGCCTTTCTCCGCATAAACAGCGCGCCCCAATACCGGCCTAATCACGTTCAATTGCGTCTTGTACACGTCCCAAATACGATTGTCCACGGCCTAATCGCGTCCGTACAACGTCTGATTTTAGGTATATAAAAAGCGCGATTTGCCGAGCATTCGTCAGTTGTGCTCCAGACGTCAAGGGGTGAACATGGATCCCCGTCACCGTAATGACCTCGTCTTGCTGCTCCAGCAGCATCAGAACCAAGTGGTACAGGTCCATCAGCTCCTCATTGACAGAAGAAGACGAAGGAGGAGGAGGAGGGTGGTCCGGAACATCTGGGTGCGCGACTGGATTGGCAGGAGACCTGAGCTGGGGCTGTACGATCGTCTCATGGTGGAGCTCCGTAATGAAGATCCAAGGGCCTTCCAGAACTTCATGAGAATGCCACCTGCCATGTTCGATGAAATTGTGCAGAGACTGACACCAGCCCTTACCAAGGAGACCACCAACTGGCGAGCACCCCTTGATCCAGGCTGCTTTATTATACCCCTGGTAGGCCGCGGTACCGCCGCGCTTCACCCGCGATAAGGACGCGGAACAGTCGCCGGCGTCTGTTCCGCGGGCATACCACGGGTAAACCGCGGGTAAGCCAATTTTGCACATTTTCCACCACGGGCAACCGCGGGCAAAAAAAATCGCGAAATTTTACCCGCGATACAGACGCGAAAGGCTGTGTGACCGGGCCTTTAACAAACCATAAAACATTTTCTAAGGAATTGCTCGTATATACTTTTGCATAAATTCTTGCACATCGTCTGATTTTTATCAGTTACCTTCCATGATAAAAATTGCATTATGGGAGGCTTGTTTAAAATACGGGTAATGCTGTAATAGTCCGGAAAATGTACTAGAATGAAGACTATGATTTGATTGAGCATTTTGCTATGTTGTTTTCACTATTTTCTATGATTTAAGTCAGTAATGCACATAGTGACGTCCTTATATATGAATATTTATGAATTACAGAAGTATATGGCATTGAAAATCCCAATTTGGTGAAACAATTATCATTGGCATGCATTGTTCTAAATAATTCATGCTTTACCGGCTACAAAACCGATTAGAAAAGCAAACACTCGTCATTTTATCATATGTTTTCCTCCACAGAAAACGTCATCCATAATTTTCGTTCCTCACTCGAAAACGTCATCATTGCAAAATACCATCTGCGGTAAATGGCATCATATTTGTGCATACCAGGGTCCCTTTGGAAGCACCAAACGTTGGTTTATGAGCACCGACAGGCTTGCAACTCGCTATACTTGTTCGTAGATGATATATGTTTTATTATATGGGGTAAAACTATTCAATTATATCACAAAACTCTTAATATCGAGCAGTTGAAGGCGATTTTTTACATTTTTTTCTATATGTCAATATTAAACGGACGATTCCAGCTTTATTCCGCACATACATCGGTTCGTATCGGTTTTATAGTAGATTTAGACATTCATGGTCATTCAGACGATAAAAGATTATAGAGAAACACCAAAATTACGAATTATGGACAAGAAAATGAATACCACTACTCACCTGCCAGGAACGTGTCCCTATGTCGAAGTCACATCACTCCGCGGAAGTCACATCGGGTTATACACTGTGTACAAGCCACGATTATTTCGTGTCTCTATATATATTAAAAAAATAACAACTTTTCTAATTATTTTCCGATTGCGAATCAAAATTTCTAATCTGATTCCACAGCATAATATTACCACTATTTACCGGTACTTGAAAAAAGCCTGGTGGGGGAGCTTGAAATATTGTTGTCATTATTTTCTTTTTAAAAATGTACTATCACCGACCTATAGGTCCGTGGTACTATGAAGAACCCCTGAATATTTCACTGCCTTCCCTTATGAAAAAAACAAGCCTCCTGCAAACTTTCTTGCGAATTTGCCGCAAATTTGCAACAAATTTGCCGCAAACTGTTTTGTTGCAAACTTTTATCATGCAAATGAGGTTTGCTGCAAATTTGCCGCAACCAAAATTATGCAAATGAAGTTTGCAGCAAATTTGCAGCAAACCTCATTTGCATGGTAAAAGTTTGCTGCAAATTTGCTGCAAACAATTTTGTTGCAGGAAGTTCACAGCAACTATAACAGGACTCCGCCTACTGCGAACTTCCTGCAAAGTTACCGCGATCTTCCTGCAAAGTTACCGCAACCTTCCTGCGAAGTTGCATGCGAAGTTGCCGCAAACTTCCTGCGAAGTTACCGCTAACTTCCACAATATACAGACATTTACTAAACAATGTAACACAATAACAATTTATTCAAATTAACAGAAACATTTATTATGATCAATATAACTGTCAAGATTAACCTAGATTTTGAACTCACACAGAAAAATATTTAACAACTGGAATATAACTAGCGGGTAAGAGAGGCAACAAGATATGAATTAGTTGTCATTATCAAGTTCAAAAATTAATGGTTTGATCACAAATTATTTTCATACAAGTCAATGAAGTAGAAACATGATTTATAATAATCAAACAACAAGATGGCACTAGATCACACTCACCTGAGTGTAATGACTATCATATGCATAACAGGCGAGTTATAAAACTCATTAGTTACTATGGAAGCACATGTACATGGTTGCTAAGAAGAGTCATGGTTGTTAAGGTGGATTCTAAGGAAATTTAGTCAAAATCCATCCAGAGGTTTAGGAGAAGTTGTTTGAAACATATTGTTCATAACACATGACGGACACAGAGCGATCACAATAGCACGACTTTAGCTCTCGTGAGCTAAAAAAACAATGTGCACAAAGAGAACACATAATATGCATTGAAAAATAATATATTTGCATTTTTAGTAATATGTGAATAATTATTTCTTTAAACATTTAAAAGACGTTATATTAGATACAGTCAATCTTGTATTAAGAGACCACCAAAGGGTCAGACAAAAAGTGGTCTCTTAATGAAACAGACTTTTAATACAAAGCTTGGATCCAGATAAGATATCAGGTTTCAATATTTTCTAGTCTGCTACTAAACATACATTTGTACTTAAAATGTGCTTCAACATGTTAAAAATACAATGTACAAAACAAACAGTTTTATTCTTTTATTTGTAATAAAAAAATATTCACCAGATCTTATGAAATCTTATATAATCTGTCTATTATGAACAAGCGGTCGTTTAAAGAAAGGAAAAAAATAACTCAAAAAAAAATTTGAGTGACGACCAGTTACGTTAAACAAAAGTCGCTTAGCAAAACATAAAGATATAGTGAAAATTGTTGGGAATTTTTCAAAGATGACGTTTACTGCATATGGCCGCATAAGACATGTGGATTGACTGTACTTGATAATTTTAATTTCAACACTAGTCTTGTTATTAATTCATCTGTCTTTGCAATTTATTAATAAAATACTACTTTTTTACCTATGTCCATCTTGGTTTATCTTAATAACTTAATTTGACAATACTGCATAAACGCCTGTACTCATTAAAAGAATAAAACAGCAATTACACAAAACTTATATTTTACAATAAATTCAAAACACTAAGATTAAACCAACAACAAATATCTTCTTCAGTCTGTCTATAAATCAATGATCCTGTATCATACAGAATAATGGCAATAATCTACTGGTTGTTCAGAATAATGGAGATGGTCTCAGAGGGCACTAACACGACCATTTTGATTGCCTGCTGCACCCCAGGCTCAGTCTCATGATCTGCACTATTACATGTAAATCATGTCACCCTTTACTTGAAAAATCATTGTCTGACTTGGTCTCAGGTCCATAATAACTTTCTCCACCTCTGGATCAGTTCTGAATAAGTCCATTATTGTATGACAACTAAAGTTTCGACATTGTGTCTTGGAATGGTAGATCAGCTGTTCCAATTTTTTTCTTTGCTCTCAGGAGGGTGTGAACGCCTTCACAATTCAGCTTTTGTCCATCTTAAGTACTTCCACTGCATAGGCTGACCGCTGTAACAATTACAAGAAAACCTTTAACATCTTTTATTTAAAGACTAAGTGAGCAAAATGCCTTTTAAATGTCTATGGTAAATACAGGAATTGGGTTAATGAGTGAGTGACAGTGTGAGAGTGGGGTGTGACAGGTTGGGAGAGGCTGAGGGTGGGGTGTGACAGGTTGGTAGACAGTGAGAGAGGCGTGTGACATGTTTGAAGACGGTAAGAGTGGGTTGTGAGAGATTGGGAGAGGATGAGAGTGGGGAAAGACAGGTAGGAGACAGTCAGAGTGGGGTGTGACAGGTAGGAGACAGTCAGAGTGGGGTGTGACAGGTAGGAGACAGAGTGGGGTGTGACAGGTTGGAGACGGTCAGAGTGGGGTGTGACAGGTAGGGAGACCGAGAGTGGGGTGTGACAGGTAGGGAGACAGTGAGAGTGGGGTGTGACAGTTGAGAGTGGGTGTGACAGGTAGGGAGATGGTGAGAGTGGGGTGCGACAGGTAGGGATACTGTGAGAGTAGATTGGGACAGGTAGGGAGACAGGGTGAGAGTGGTATGTGACAGG
The DNA here is from genome assembly GCA_032209605.1 of Mactromeris polynyma. Taxonomy (NCBI): domain Eukaryota; kingdom Metazoa; phylum Mollusca; class Bivalvia; order Venerida; family Mactridae; genus Mactromeris; species Mactromeris polynyma. Next base: position 1,005,898 of record JASFXZ010000028.1, read on the forward strand.
TTAAGAGACAGGGTTAGAGTGGGGTGTTACAGTGAGACGGTGAGAGTGGGGTGTGACAGGTAGGGAGACAGTGAGTTGTGTAAGGTAGGGAGACAGGATGAGGTTGGGATGTGACAGGTTGGGAGACAGGGTTAGAGTGGGGTGTGACAGGTAGGAGACAGTCAGAGTGGGGTGTGACAGGTTAGAGACAGTGAGGGTGGGGTGTGACAGGTAGGGAGACAGTGAGAGTGGGGTGTGACAGGTAGGGAGACAGTGAGAGTGGGGTGTGACAGTTGAGAGTGGGTGTGACAGGTAGGGAGATGGTCAGAGTGGGGTGCGACAGGTAGGGAGACTGTGAGAGTAGATTGGGACAGGTAGGGAGACAGGGTGAGAGTGGTATGTGACAGGTTGGGAGACAGGGTTAGAGTGGGGTGTGACAGGTAGGGAGACAGTGAGTTGTGTAAGGTAGGGAGACAGGATGAGGTTGGGATGTGACAGGTTGGGAGACAGGGTTAGAGTGGGGTGTGACAGGTAGGAGACAGTCAGAGTGGGGTGTGACAGGTTAGAGACAGTGAGAGTGGGGTGTGACAGGTAGGGAGACCGAGAGTGGGGTGTGACAGGTAGGGAGACAGTGAGAGTGGGGTGTGACAGTTGAGAGTGGGTGTGACAGGTAGGGAGATGGTCAGAGTGGGGTGCGACAGGTAGGGAGACTGTGAGAGTAGATTGGGACAGGTAGGGAGACAGGGTGAGAGTGGTATGTGACAGGTTGGGAGACAGGGTAAGAGTGGGGTGTTACAGTGAGACGTGAGAGTGGGGTGTGACGGGTAGGGAGACATTGAGTTGTGTAAGGTAGGGAGACAGGATGAGGTTCGGATGTGACAGGTTGGGAGACAGGGTTAGAGTGGGGTGTGACAGGTAGGGAGACAGGCTGAGGGTGGGGTGTGACAGGTAGGGAGACAGGGTTAGAGTGGGTAGTTACAACTTACAGGTAGTGAGACAGGGGTGTTACAGGTAGGGAGACAGTGAGAGTGGTGTGAGACAGTTGAGAGTGGGTGTGACAGGTAGGGAGATGGTCAGAGTGGGAGACAAGGTGAGAGTGAGAACTCCAATAGTTCACAAAGTTTGTCCAGGGAACTTGCCCAGTTGCCTGAGATAAAGGCACTGGACAGGGAAGGCCTCACAAGGAAGAACTCTTTCTCAGTCTGAAAAATAGTGAAGGTTCATAGTGGACCTTGGCAGTAGCAACCGCAACCCACAGGTCTCAAAGATCAACTTTTCAAGACTATGTCACGACTTGTCTCAAAAAATGATTTCTCTCCAATATATCTATGACTTAAATCCAATATAAATCACTTAAGGAATTTTAAACCTTTTTAAGAACTTTCTTTAAATATAAATATGTATACAGATCGATTATGCTAAGAAACCAACTTGTATGTAAGTAATCATGGGACTCGTGTAACTAGTAATGATAGCAGTATTAAAACTTTCCTTTTTCTGTACAGAATATTATTTCACAATGATACTCAGTTAGTATAAGTTATACAAGTGATATTTTATATTAAGAACATTAATTTATTAACAGAATCTCAGACAAAACCAGTGTTTGACAATCAATGTATGTATCCCATTAGGCTGTCATACTTACAAACTTCTTGTTGCCCATGAAAGGTTTTTTTTTTTCGATAATGTTGGTAAAACCCACATCCGCCTCAGACCCGATGTATGTTCGCTGCTCCCATAATATCCTCCTCTGAGCTGCAACAAGTAAGCAATGTAAGGTTGGCATACATAGATGTTGTTAAGGATTTAACCACATGAAAGAAGTATGTAAAATCATGATCAAGTTACTTTGTGACCGTGTGAAACTGTATGATTCAAAATCGCAATATAAGCGAAGGTGCTTAAAAAACTTACACATACCACAGAAAAAGAGGTAAAGGTCTACTGAACTTTTATCTTGTTTTCAAATACAACCAATTTTCGACTGGACAAACTAAAAAATGCTTAATACTATATGATGTAAAAAATGTGCGACCAAACTAGCATAGTAATCGGATATTTTCGGTTTCCACCGGTTCAGTGACAGTGTGCACCGATATTTAGTGCCATCCGTATACGGGTCAGCACAGTGAAACAACGTCAGTAATAATGAATTTGGATTTATTATGGATGGGTTATTTTGTAGAAGAGACCTTATAGGAAGATTAAACTATGCCTTTAAGCATGTTAATGCAATTTAGCAATTCTAAATATTCGATCACCACTCCCCACCCACCCATTTTACAACGAAATTCACACCAAGTCATAAATACAACCAAAAAATACATGAATAGGAAGGAAAAAAATGTAAACTAGCATAAATCGTGATAAGGAAACATATATTAAAATATTACCTTCAAATTCTTGCTAAAAGCGACTTTCCTTTCACTTGGCGCCCTCGTTCCTGGCAGACGCTTGCATGACGCTTAATTGGCGCGTTTATCTCACGGATACAATTTAAGCACGTTTACAGTGCGGATAAGTTAAACATATATACGTGCTTAGATGTTAAAAAACGTGTATCAATATTTTTCCATTACATTGCAATTAGACTTGGCAAATGGATTAGTTTGGCATTAAAATAACATTGCTACAAAGTGTCAAACTAACAAAAGAAAAAATGTCAAACAAATAATGGAAGAGCAGATATTGGGCTGACATTTGTTTTGATTTAACTCTGGCCAACATTGGACCGATGATAACATATATATTTTTTCCACAATAATAAAAACTAGTTTTCATGTTATAATTGTTACAAAGATGTAATATTAAACACTACTGTATTTGCACACATAAAAAAATAGTTGAAATGCCAATGTTTCCCGCAAACTTCTTGCAACATGATTTTTTGCATTAAAGATTCTTGCGAACTTCTTGCAACACAAATTATTTTATTCAAGTTTGCCGCAAACTTCTTGCAAAGTTGCGGCTAGCCGCGAACTTTCTGCGAATTTGCAGCAAAGTCGCAGTAACTTCACCGCTAGCCGCGAAGTCCTGCGAACTTCTTGCAAACCTTACTGTGACTAAAAAAGTTTGCGGCTAATTTGCTGCAAATTTGCAGCAAATTTGCTGCAAACTTTCTGTTTTCATAAGGGTTATTAAACTGGTTATGCCCTGAGTACTTTATTGAAGTACATAAATTAGAAATATTTACTGGCAATATCAATGACAACAGTGTTTGTTGCTTGATTTCATTATTCCAAGACATGTTTGTTTGTTTCATCGGGTTTAACGCCGTTTCTCAACGATATTTCAGTTATATACGGCGGCCGGTTCACCTAACCAGTTTTTCCTGGACTGAAATCTAACCAGTACTAACTTACCCTTCCACAAGGAGCCGGCAACTTCTCCACATGAGGATGAAAATCGACATTTTTTTGTCAACTTTTCATTATTCCAAGACATGAAAGACAGTAAAACCTCAATAACAAGACCACCATTGGGACCCTTGAAAACTGGTCTTCTTATTCAGGTGGTCTTAACCTTGAGGTCAAATAAACAGTGAATACGGACTCGAAAATTGTGTTCTTAATTTTGAGGTAGTCTTATTATTGAGGTGGTCTTTATGTTAGGTGTTACTGTAATAACTTCAAAGAAAATCTCTACATAGAACCAGGTGTGAAGTATACAATAGAAATTGATAACTCTTGGGCTTGACCCAGAGGTGTAAGAAAAATGGAATATACAAAGAAGCATCTCTAGAGCAACATCCTTTTAGATACCTACATTTTGACTGTTGTTTATAGGTTAATTTTTGACATAGGATAAATAAATAGTGAATTCTTCGTACACATAAAGTTTCTACTGTTGCTCAAGAGAGGTTTCATTGTACAGTAAAACCTCAATAATAAGACCATCCATGGAACCCTTGAAAACTTATCTTCTTCTAAAGGTGGTTTAATTTTGAGTAGAATAAAAAGCAAAACAGTGAAAATGGACTTGAAAATTCTTAATTTTGAGGTGATCTTATTATTGAGGTGGTCTTATTATTGAGGTGGTCTTTAAGTGAGGTGGTCTTTAAGTGAGGTGGTCTTTAAGTGAGATTTTACAGATAACGAACATAGTAAAGTTTATATAAGATTGAAAATACCTGACGAGAAGGTTGTCTTTGGTGTGGTAGGATAAATCATTCCAGGTTTTTTCTCTGAAAGCAAGAAACATCCACACTTCATGCAAAAACGAACAAATTAACTAAAACGCACAGAGAGTACAATAAATAACAAACAAAATAGTTACTGCAAAAAAAGACGGAAACTGATTCTTTCTCAAACATGCAAGAATGAGAGAAGAGCAGCCTGACGCCATTGTACAATTTTTAGGGCCATCATTGATTCAATTTTTTGCGATTACATTTTTGAATTCCTTTAGCGGACTATCAACTCCTATTTTTATGTATGTTTATGACTGTATACCCTACATAATAATTAAATGTTCAACTCGCAGTTTTATAATAACAAAACATTCAAGTAATTAATCCATATTTTTAAGTTCACAGTATTATATTATATTGCTGACATTTGGAATGTTCTATCCAATGTCAGCAATATCACAAGTTAGAGTTCACTAGGTATTGGTATTTTGTAGAATTCCAGCTGATAAGCCATCATATTATCTATCTAGTGTGGTTGCTAAATCATTAGAGCACTGTTTAATAAGCAGCCCACTATCTAGTGACGTTACGATATTTTGGTAAATTTTTAGACAGTACCCAGTCTCCTGTATTTTCCCGCAATAATACTGATATTTGTAAGTGTGTACTATCGATTGTCAATCAAAAATAAATTGTTGATTTATCAATGACAGCCCTACAAATATTGTGTGTTCATAGTATTCCAACCAACAAATTTACAGCAGTTTCATATTTTTCAAATTTTTATTCAAGAAATGAAAAACGCCAGCAAGAAAATGAGAGGTTTGATTCATTCCCCACTTTCCATGTGTAAGTCTGGGGTCAACAAATAAACAGTATATAAGAATGGGGCCTGATTTATACATTCCTTAAGGTAATAGTCATTTGTGACTGATTGCCAAGCTTAGCATATTACATGCGATTCTATTCAACACACTAGAGAGCTGAAGATTGTCATACATTTATAACACTGCAAATAAAAATCCAGTAATTTCATTGGTTAAAGGCTCGCGTATAGTATTCTTTATAACACTGCAAATAAAAATCCAGTAATTTCATTGGTTAAAGGCTCGCGTATAGTATTCTTTATAACACTGCAAATAAAAATCCAGTAATTTCATTGGTTAAAGGCTCGCGTATAGTATTCTTTATAATACTGCAAAGAAAAATCCAGTAATTTCATTGGTTAAAGGCTCGCGTATAGTATTCTTTATAATACTGCAAAGAAAAATCCAGTAATTTCATTGGTTAAAGGCTCGCGTATAGTATTCTTTATAATACTGCAAAGAAAAATCCAGTAATTTCATTGGTTAAAGGCTCGCGTATAGGATTCTATATACACTGCGCTGACAGGGTATATGACGTCCGAACTCATTTCCCCTTCTTGCGCCTCGTGACCATTTTCGCTGACCGCTCGACTCGAAAACTTTTATCTCTTGATGTCTGCAAATTACTAGAAATTGACAATTGATCTTCATACATGAGTCAATAAATACTAAAAATCCAGTAACTTCATTGGTTAAAGGCTCGCGTATAGGATTCTATATACACTGCGCTGACAGGGTATATGACGTGCAAACTAATTTCCCCTTCATGCGCCTCGTGATCATTTTCGCTGACGGCTCGGCTTGAAAACTTTTATCATTTGATGTCCGCAAGTTACTAGAAATTGACAATTGATCTTCATACATGAGTCAATAAATACTAAAAAGATTACATGTGTTCTTGTATTGATATTCAAAACGATAGATTTTTAAAGGTTTGAGCTAAATTCAGCTTGATAAAGTCCATGTGATCAGACGCTTGGAATTTCAGAATCAAGCATGCACTTAACCATGTGTATTGAGGTTCCTTATTGGGTATACAATACAGGCAATATACGAGTGAAATAAATAAAATTTGATTTACAGCGAGTAATTTCCGATATATTTTAAAAGGAATACATTTTAATTACTAATATTATACATAACTAAAACACTCTAAACAATTTTATGAACCAAAAACTGCAAAAATACACAGATCTAATTATTAGATCTAGAGAGCAAGGCATCAAAACATTATCGAAACATTAATTGTTTAACTTCATTTGTATGAAAACATGGATTTGCAGTATTATAAATTTGTTATACTTGTTGTCAACAGGGTATATGGGGGAATATAACCTTTCTGCGATTCATATAACCCTCGACTAAGGCTTCAGGTTATATGGCACACAGACTGGTTATATTCCCCCATATACCCTGTCAACAACCTGTATAACTAATACTATATACAATAGCAGGTATATAGAAGGGGAGAGAACTCGTGACAATCTCCTGTGCACAATGTCACAAGTTATCTCCCCTTCTTCTGAGCACAACAGAACTGAATCAAGTGCAGAAAATCAAATACTGAAAAAAGCATTTCATTGAAAGCAAACATAATTCAGACACATTTTGAAACCTACACATGGAAGACTGGTAGGGACATTCACACTATATACCAAAGTCACAATTTCAAGAATTCATGAACCCATGATTTTAACTGTAGAAATTAACTATTTCAACGTCAGGAATTTAATATTCTACACAAGTTCGTGATCTCAATGTCACAAATTTATAAAATTCAATTTATAAAGTTGAAATCGTGAATTCAAAAAGTTGTAATTGTGATTTTTTTAAGTTGAAATCATGAATTCACCAATTCATAAATTTACAAATTCAAGGTATCAAGCAAGGAATTCCAAATTAATAATTTGATGGAAAATAAGGCCATAAATGAAATCTGCATACCAAAATACATAAACTGACCAAGTTTCATTGAAATATCTCAATTATTAAAAAAGTTACAGCATTTAATCAAGAAAAAAACATTTCTTCGGTGCCGTCGATTTGTCGTTAAAACGACTAAATTCACGCGACAAAATGACCAAATTCGACCCAAAAATCACAACTTCAATTTACTGTAACTTTGGCTCTAGTTGAGATATTTTAAAATGGTAAACAGTTCTGAGTTTGTTTTAAGAAGATCTTTCATTTTTAATTGAAATACATAGAAAATATAACACTAAAAAATTTAACTGGGGTTGCTAAAATTATAGAACTAAAACTGAGGACTTCACATCACTTAGAAACATCAGACAACAAAAACTGTAAAATCAGAATTTTTTGTGAGGGATTTTTATTCTCTATTTTCGCCATAATTCTACGACAAAACTGAAAGAATTTTCTTATGAACATCAAACGTAGTGCAATATTATAAACTGATAATTCATGAAATATTGGCCTCGCAAAAAAAATCTGATTTTTAAGTACAAAGTAAAGATTGGTACATGTACTAATTCATTAACACATACTTATACATGTTCCATCTGCAGCTAGCGTGTATCCTTGACAACAGTCTGTTACTATGTAATATATCTTGATTGTCTCGTTCACTTTCTTGTCACAAAACGTCTTACTGTAATACAAACAGCTTTAAGTCATATATCTTTCAGACAATGGGTGGATCTTTACTTTGAATGCCTATAATGTTGTATAACTTTACCAAGAGAAAAAATAGCACATGTTTTACAATGCTATAGGAAGTTGCTGTAAAGAGCGAGTAGAAAAATATATGCATATGTTTGCAGTGGTTCCACTGAGTACTGGTAACTTTCCTCATGATTTTACTGAGTACTGGTAACTTTCCTCATGATTTTACTGAGTACTGGTAACCGTCCGCATGATTTAACTGAGTACTGGTAACCTTCCTCATGATTTTACTGAGTACTGGTAACCTTCCTCATGATTTTACTGAGTACTGGTAACTTTCCTCATGATTTTACTGAGTACAAAATGTACTGGTAACATTTCTCATGATTTTACTGAGTACTGGTAACTTTCCTCATGATTTTACTGAGTACAAAATGTACTGGTTACTTTCCTCATGATTTTACTGAGTATTGGTTACATCCCTCATGATTTTACTGAGTATTGGTTACATCCCTCATGATTTTACTGAGTATTGGTTACATCCCTCATGATTTTACTGAGTACTGGTAACTTTCCTCATGATTTTACTGAGTATTGGTTACATCCCTCATGATTTTACTGAGTATTGGTTACATCCCTCATGATTTTACTGAGTACTGGTAACTTTCCTCATGATTTTACTGAGTACTGGTAACATTCCTCATGATTTTACTGAGTACTGGTAACTTTCCTCATGATTTTACTGAGTACTGGTAACTTTCCTCATGATTTTACTGAGTATTGGTTACATTCCTCATGATTTTACTGAGTATTGGTTACATCCCTCATGATTTTACTGAGTATTGGTTACATCCCTCATGATTTTACTGAGTATTGGTTACATCCCTCATGATTTTACTGAGTATTGGTTACATCCCTCATGATTTTACTGAGTATTGGTTACATCCCTCATGATTTTACTGAGTATTGGTTACATCCCTCATGATTTTACTGAGTACTGGTAACTTTCCTCATGATTTTACTGAGTATTGGTTACATCCCTCATGATTTTACTGAGTATTGGTTACATTCCTCATGATTTTACTGAGTATTGGTTACATCCCTCATGATTTTACTGAGTAATGGTTACATCCCTCATGATTTTACTGAGTATTGGTTACATCCCTCATGATTTTACTGAGTACTGGTAACATCCCTCATGATTTTACTGAGTATTGGTTACATCCCTCATGATTTTACTGAGTATTGGTTACATCCCTCATGATTTTACTGAGTATTGGTTACATCCCTCATGATTTTACTGAGTATTGGTTACATCCCTCATGATTTTACTGAGTATTGGTTACATCCCTCATGATTTTACTGAGTATTGGTTACATCCCTCATGATTTTACTGAGTACTGGTAACTTTCCTCATGATTTTACTGAGTATTGGTTACATCCCTCATGATTTTACTGAGTATTGGTTACATTCCTCATGATTTTACTGAGTACTGGTTACTTTCCTCATGATTTTACTGAGTATTGGTTACATCCCTCATGATTTTACTGAGTATTGGTTACATCCCTCATGATTTTACTGAGTATTGGTTACATCCCTCATGATTTTACTGAGTATTGGTTACATTCCTCATGATTTTACTGAGTATTGGTTACATCCCTCATGATTTTACTGAGTATTGGTTACATCCCTCATGATTTTACTGAGTATTGGTTACATCCCTCATGATTTTACTGAGTATTGGTTACATTCCTCATGATTTTACTGAGTATTGGTTACATTCCTCATGATTTTACTGAGTATTGGTTACATTCCTCATGATTTTACTGAGTATTGGTTACATTCCTCATGATTTTACTGAGTACTGGTAACTTTCCTCATGATTTTACTGAGTATTGGTTACATCCCTCATGATTTTACTGAGTATTGGTTACATTCCTCATGATTTTACTGAGTATTGGTTACATTCCTCATGATTTTACTGAGTATTGGTTACATTCCTCATGATTTTACTGAGTATTGGTTACATTCCTCATGATTTTACTGAGTATTGGTTACATTCCTCATGATTTTACTGAGTACTGGTAACTTTCCTCATGATTTTACTGAGTATTGGTTACATTCCTCATGATTTTACTGAGTATTGGTTACATTCCTCATGATTTTACTGAGTATTGGTTACATTCCTCATGATTTTACTGAGTATTGGTTACATTCCTCATGATTTTACTGAGAACTGGTTACATTCCTCATGATTTTACTGAGTATTGGTTACATTCCTCATGATTTTACTGAGTATTGGTTACATTCCTCATGATTTTACTGAGTATTGGTTACATTCCTCATGATTTTACTGAGTACTGGTAACTTTCCTCATGATTTTACTGAGTATTGGTTACATTCCTCATGATTTTACTGAGTATTGGTTACATTCCTCATGATTTTACTGAGTACTGGTAACTTTCCTCATGATTTTACTGAGTACTGGTAACTTTCCTCATGATTTTACTGAGTATTGGTTACATTCCTCATGATTTTACTGAGTATTGGTTACATTCCTCATGATTTTACTGAGTATTGGTTACATTCCTCATGATTTTACTGAGTACTGGTAACTTTCCTCATGATTTTACTGAGTACTGGTAACTTTCCTCATGATTTTACTGAGTACTGGTAACATTCCTCATGATTTTACTGAGTACTGGTAACATCCCTCATGATTTTACTGAGTATTGGTTACATCCCTCATGATTTTACTGAGTACTGGTAACTTTCCTCATGATTTTACTGAGTATTGGTTACATCCCTCATGATTTTACTGAGTACTGGTAACTTTCCTCATGATTTTACTGAGTACTGGTAACTTTCCTCATGATTTTACTGAGTACTGGTAACATTCCTCATGATTTTACTGAGTACTGGTAACTTTCCTCATGATTTTACCGAGTACTGGTAACTTTCCTCATGATTTTACTGAGTAGTGGTAACTTTCCTTATGATTTTACTGAGTACTGGTAACTTTCCTCATGATTTTACTGAGTATTGGTTACATCCCTCATGATTTTACTGAGTACTGGTAACTTTCCTCATGATTTTACTGAGTACTGGTAACTTTCCTCATGATTTTACTGAGTACAAAATGTACTGGTTACTTTCCTCATGATTTTACTGAGTATTGGTTACATCCCTCATGATTTTACTGAGTATTGGTTACATCCCTCATGATTTTACTGAGTATTGGTTACATTCCTCATGATTTTACTGAGTATTGGTTACATTCCTCATGATTTTACTGAGTACTGGTAACTTTCCTCATGATTTTACTGAGTATTGGTTACATTCCTCATGATTTTACTGAGTATTGGTTACATTCCTCATGATTTTACTGAGTACTGGTAACTTTCCTCATGATTTTACTGAGTACTGGTAACTTTCCTCATGATTTTACTGAGTATTGGTTACATTCCTCATGATTTTACTGAGTATTGGTTACATTCCTCATGATTTTACTGAGTATTGGTTACATTCCTCATGATTTTACTGAGTACTGGTAACTTTCCTCATGATTTTACTGAGTACTGGTAACTTTCCTCATGATTTTACTGAGTACTGGTAACATTCCTCATGATTTTACTGAGTACTGGTAACATCCCTCATGATTTTACTGAGTATTGGTTACATCCCTCATGATTTTACTGAGTACTGGTAACTTTCCTCATGATTTTACTGAGTATTGGTTACATCCCTCATGATTTTACTGAGTACTGGTAACTTTCCTCATGATTTTACTGAGTACTGGTAACTTTCCTCATGATTTTACTGAGTACTGGTAACATTCCTCATGATTTTACTGAGTACTGGTAACTTTCCTCATGATTTTACCGAGTACTGGTAACTTTCCTCATGATTTTACTGAGTAGTGGTAACTTTCCTTATGATTTTACTGAGTACTGGTAACTTTCCTCATGATTTTACTGAGTATTGGTTACATCCCTCATGATTTTACTGAGTACTGGTAACTTTCCTCATGATTTTACTGAGTACTGGTAACTTTCCTCATGATTTTACTGAGTACAAAATGTACTGGTTACTTTCCTCATGATTTTACTGAGTATTGGTTACATCCCTCATGATTTTACTGAGTATTGGTTACATCCCTCATGATTTTACTGAGTATTGGTTACATCCCTCATGATTTTACTGAGTACTGGTAACTTTCCTCATGATTTTACTGAGTATTGGTTACATCCCTCATGATTTTACTGAGTATTGGTTACATCCCTCATGATTTTACTGAGTACTGGTAACTTTCCTCATGATTTTACTGAGTACTGGTAACATTCCTCATGATTTTACTGAGTACTGGTAACTTTCCTCATGATTTTACTGAGTACTGGTAACTTTCCTCATGATTTTACTGAGTATTGGTTACATTCCTCATGCTTTTACTGAGTATTGGTTACATCCCTCATGATTTTACTGAGTATTGGTTACATCCCTCATGATTTTACTGAGTATTGGTTACATCCCTCATGATTTTACTGAATATTGGTTACATCCCTCATGATTTTACTGAGTATTGGTTACATCCCTCATGATTTTACTGAGTATTGGTTACATCCCTCATGATTTTACTGAGTACTGGTAACTTTCCTCATGATTTTACTGAGTATTGGTTACATCCCTCATGATTTTACTGAGTATTGGTTACATTCCTCATGATTTTACTGAGTATTGGTTACATCCCTCATGATTTTACTGAGTAATGGTTACATCCCTCATGATTTTACTGAGTATTGGTTACATCCCTCATGATTTTACTGAGTACTGGTAACATCCCTCATGATTTTACTGAGTATTGGTTACATCCCTCATGATTTTACTGAGTATTGGTTACATCCCTCATGATTTTACTGAGTATTGGTTACATCCCTCATGATTTTACTGAGTATTGGTTACATCCCTCATGATTTTACTGAGTATTGGTTACATCCCTCATGATTTTACTGAGTATTGGTTACATCCCTCATGATTTTACTGAGTACTGGTAACTTTCCTCATGATTTTACTGAGTATTGGTTACATCCCTCATGATTTTACTGAGTATTGGTTACATTCCTCATGATTTTACTGAGTACTGGTTACTTTCCTCATGATTTTACTGAGTATTGGTTACATCCCTCATGATTTTACTGAGTATTGGTTACATCCCTCATGATTTTACTGAGTATTGGTTACATCCCTCATGATTTTACTGAGTACTGGTAACTTTCCTCATGATTTTACTGAGTATTGGTTACATCCCTCATGATTTTACTGAGTATTGGTTACATTCCTCATGATTTTACTGAGTACTGGTTACTTTCCTCATGATTTTACTGAGTATTGGTTACATCCCTCATGATTTTACTGAGTATTGGTTACATCCCTCATGATTTTACTGAGTATTGGTTACATCCCTCATGATTTTACTGAGTATTGGTTACATTCCTCATGATTTTACTGAGTATTGGTTACATCCCTCATGATTTTACTGAGTATTGGTTACATCCCTCATGATTTTACTGAGTATTGGTTACATCCCTCATGATTTTACTGAGTATTGGTTACATTCCTCATGATTTTACTGAGTATTGGTTACATTCCTCATGATTTTACTGAGTATTGGTTACATTCCTCATGATTTTACTGAGTATTGGTTACATTCCTCATGATTTTACTGAGTATTGGTTACATTCCTCATGATTTTACTGAGTACTGGTAACTTTCCTCATGATTTTACTGAGTATTGGTTACATCCCTCATGATTTTACTGAGTATTGGTTACATTCCTCATGATTTTACTGAGTATTGGTTACATTCCTCATGATTTTACTGAGTATTGGTTACATTCCTCATGATTTTACTGAGTATTGGTTACATTCCTCATGATTTTACTGAGTATTGGTTACATTCCTCATGATTTTACTGAGTACTGGTAACTTTCCTCATGATTTTACTGAGTATTGGTTACATTCCTCATGATTTTACTGAGTATTGGTTACATTCCTCATGATTTTACTGAGTATTGGTTACATTCCTCATGATTTTACTGAGTATTGGTTACATTCCTCATGATTTTACTGAGAACTGGTTACATTCCTCATGATTTTACTGAGTATTGGTTACATTCCTCATGATTTTACTGAGTATTGGTTACATTCCTCATGATTTTACTGAGTATTGGTTACATTCCTCATGATTTTACTGAGTACTGGTAACTTTCCTCATGATTTTACTGAGTATTGGTTACATTCCTCATGATTTTACTGAGTATTGGTTACATTCCTCATGATTTTACTGAGTACTGGTAACTTTCCTCATGATTTTACTGAGTACTGGTAACTTTCCTCATGATTTTACTGAGTATTGGTTACATTCCTCATGATTTTACTGAGTATTGGTTACATTCCTCATGATTTTACTGAGTATTGGTTACATTCCTCATGATTTTACTGAGTACTGGTAACTTTCCTCATGATTTTACTGAGTACTGGTAACTTTCCTCATGATTTTACTGAGTACTGGTAACATTCCTCATGATTTTACTGAGTACTGGTAACATCCCTCATGATTTTACTGAGTATTGGTTACATCCCTCATGATTTTACTGAGTACTGGTAACTTTCCTCATGATTTTACTGAGTATTGGTTACATCCCTCATGATTTTACTGAGTACTGGTAACTTTCCTCATGATTTTACTGAGTACTGGTAACTTTCCTCATGATTTTACTGAGTACTGGTAACATTCCTCATGATTTTACTGAGTACTGGTAACTTTCCTCATGATTTTACCGAGTACTGGTAACTTTCCTCATGATTTTACTGAGTAGTGGTAACTTTCCTTATGATTTTACTGAGTACTGGTAACTTTCCTCATGATTTTACTGAGTATTGGTTACATCCCTCATGATTTTACTGAGTACTGGTAACTTTCCTCATGATTTTACTGAGTACTGGTAACTTTCCTCATGATTTTACTGAGTACTGGTAACATTCCTCATGATTTTACTGAGTACTGGTAACTTTCCTCATGATTTTACCGAGTACTGGTAACTTTCCTCATGATTTTACTGAGTAGTGGTAACTTTCCTTATGATTTTACTGAGTACTGGTAACTTTCCTCATGATTTTACCGAGTACTGGTAACTTTCCTCATGATTTTACCGAGTACTGGAAACTTTCCTCATGATTTTACTGAGTACTGGTAACTTTCCTCATGATTTTACCGAGTACTGGTAACATTCCTCATGATTTTACTGAGTACTGGTAACTTTCCTCATGATTTTACCGAGTACTGGTAACTTTCCTCATGATTTTACTGAGTACTGGTAACCTTCCTCATGATTTTACTGAGTACTGGTAACCTTCCTCATGATTTTACCGAGTACTGGTAACTTTCCTCATGATTTTACTGAGAACTGGTAACTTTCCTCATGATTTTACTGAGTACTGGTAACTTTCCTTATGATTTTACCGAGTACTGGTAACATTCCTCATGATTTTACTGAGTACTGGTAACTTTCCTCATGATTTTACCGAGTACTGGTAACTTTCCTCATGATTTTACTGAGTACTGGTAACTTTCCTTATGATTTTACTGAGTACTGGTAACTTTCCTCATGATTTTACTGAGTACTGGTATATTTCCTCATGATTTTACTGAGTACTGGTAACTTTCCTCATGATTTTACCAAGTACTGGTAACTTTCCTCATGATTTTACTGAGTCCTGGTAACATTCCTCATGATTTTACCGAGTACTGGTAACTTTCCTCATGATTTTACTGAGTACTGGTAACCTTCCTCATGATTTTACTGAGTACTGGTAACTTTCCTCATGATTTTACTGAGTACAAAATGTACTGGTAACTTTCCTCATGATTTTACTGAGTACTGGTAACTTTCCTCATGATTTTACTGAGTACTGATAACTTTCCTCATGACTTTACCGAGTACTGGTAACATTCCTCATGATTTTACTGAGTACTGGTAACCTTCCTCATGATTTTACTGAGTACTGGTAACTTTCCTCATGATTTTACTGAGTACAAAATGTACTGGTAACTTTCCTCATGATTTTACTGAGTACTGGTAACTTTCCTCATGATTTTACTGAGTACTGATAACTTTCCTCATGACTTTACCGAGTACTGGTAACATTCCTCATGATTTTACTGAGTATTGGTAACATTCCTCATGATTTTACTGAGTACTGGTAACTTTCCTCATGAGTTTACTGAGTACTGGTAACTTTCCTCATGATTTTACCGAGTACTGGTAACATTCCTCATGATTTTACTGAGTACTGGTAACTTTCCTCATGAGTTTACTGAGTACTGGTAACTTTCCTCATGACTTTACTGAGTACTGGTAACCTTCCTCATGATTTTACTGAGTATTGGTTACATTCCTCATGATTTTACCGAGTACTGGTAACATTCCTCATGATTTTACTGAGTACTGGTAATTTTCCTCAATCAGCTAGTGTTCTGAAAACTAAGGCAAAACTTCTGGCAGTTATATTTATCATACAGAATTCTTGACTTAATGATCATGAAAGTGATGACCTAGATACTTACATATAGAAAGTACAATAGTTCAAACTGAGCCAACCACATCGTGCCGTGTACGATTGTATACATGGATCTTTAACCACAACTTCTTGAACTTTATCCCGACTCAACACATTGGTGCATTTGTTACAACTGGATTAAAAAACAGAATTAAGTAGCCATGCATGTGATTTACAATGAACTATAGATTTAAGCTTAAAAATACACTATACAATTAAACTTATGAGCAGGCCCGTAGCTACACTGAGGCACACCGCCGCAGCTGCTTGGGTTAAAAATTCCAAAGCAACCAAAAATAATATGAATAAAGAGATAAATAGAATGCAGGAAGAAATGCATGAAACTATATAAAATGTTCAGATATACTTCTATTAATGCATAAAGGAAGTCTATTCTTATAACCAGACAACACAGGAAGATGTTTCTATGGGCATGTTTTTCCCCCCGGTGGAGAAACCCGGCCCCATACCCCATCGCTTTTATTGCCTTGTTTTAATTTTGCCATTGGCTACGGGCCTGATAAGTGAACAGAGGTATAAATATGACCGTATCTCGTTCAATATTTGTCTGATCTTGCTGAAATGTATAATACATTTATTTCTTGTCATAAATCCACAGATTCAACAAAAAAACTCAATAGATGTGATGATGCGATAAAAATCATTACTGAGTCAATCCCAGTTAAAGATGATTTGGTCGATTGGACAGGGTCTAATAGCGCGTGACGATTCATGGTTCAACAAACCATGTTATTTAAATCAATAAATTCGACTCCAGAGTCATGATCTACACACTTAGCCAATATACAAAATTTCGTGTAGAAATGTTAACCAATGAAAAAGCTATGAAAAAAATAGGGTAGGGTTTTTTTTTTTATTATTAACGACTATAATTTAGTGTTGTCGTCATCCCGCGCAACAGAGTTTCAAATGGGACCCACTTTTATGATTTTTTTTAATTTTTTTTTGATATATTGAATAAAAAAGTTAGGGTCGACGGGAAAAAATAGGGTCGGTCGGGAAAGGGGAACCACACTTATTTTTTGTTTTGGCCTAAACAGTTCACACATATAAGTCTTGTTAAGTGTATAACATTTACAGGAAGGAAGGGTAGACAACATCTACTTGTTCAATGGTGGATTCTGAACACTGTCCATGGTAAATCTCCACGTTCAGTCAATGCACATTTCTGTGTTCTTACATACTTTACATAATTTGTACATAATACTTGATTCCTTTAGAGATCTATAGAGACCATTGTTATAGGGTGGAAATAAAAATGTTACCGAGGAAATAGATATTACATGCTTTCATTATATGACAAAAATTGTTAATTAATGGCGTCAAAATCTGTCTAAATTTGGTAAATCCCGCAATTATAGGGGTTTTCAGCTGTTTTTATAGCCGTTATTAGGCTACATAAATAAGTACATTCCTAACGCCAAAAAGTTCACAATTTTCCTAATTTGAATGCAAAAAGAAGAAAAAATGTTTCAATTTAGCAGTTCATATATAATAGCAATTTTCCATTAATTAATCACAACATCCAAGAATTTTATTCCTCATATTTTTATGTATTACATTGCTAATCTTTTTCCTGATTTATAAGTTTAATGCGCAAATTATATATAAATAATGTTCTTAAATAATTGAATTGTTTTCAAATAACAATTCATTCCATTGAGAAGAGTCCTGGGGTAGTCCTTGGGTATATTGTAGCAGTCCTGGGGTGTCTTGTGGTGTCCTGGGGTATTTAGACCGACCGCAGTATCCTATTCCTAATGGCTATCTCACTCAGCCTGTCCCAATCAGACCTGAATAATCTGCTGTCTATATGCCCATCACCCTAGGAATTAAATATGAAGTAAATCAAGGGGGAAAATGGGGCCTGATAAGGGGTTCAAACCATGACCCCCTAAATACTAGTAGTAGTACAACGCTGAGCTAACTGGTGGCTGTCTAACCTCACAACACTATGCTCAACCACAATGGATAGTCAAAACACAGCAGCCACCACTGAAGTAAATCAGAGGTAAAACTGCACCCGACGTGGGGCGCAAACCCATAACCCCTTAAACACTACTAGTAGTAGTCTAGTACAGCGTTCTACTGAGTGAGCTAACCGGGCGACTGTCTAACGGCTGTGGGACAACTCGACCCCTAATTTTTAGAGGATCAAGTGTAAAAGATGATGGACTAAATAGAAATTATATATTAATAAGAATAATTTTTTGTATCAATTACAATAATTAAAGAAAAATTGGGAGTCGAGTTGACTTGCCGAAAAATCCGAAAATAGGGGTCGAGTTGATCAGGGTTAATATCAGGGGTCGAGTTGGTTAGGGGTCTAGTTGTCCCGATACCCTGTCTGACAGTGACACCACACCACTATGAATATATATACACAATTTCGTTTCTGTTACTTGACAAAAGAAAGAAAATAATACTCAACTTTTTTAACACGCGGTTACATGAAGAACATAGTAAATAGCAAAGAATAAATCTTACCTCACTAAGCCAAATACACACAGAAATGGAACGAGGATCCATGTCGATGTGCGTAGTAATGGTGTCATGTTAAAAGGTTAAATTAGAAAGTTTTGTGTTATCAAAAAGTTCTATATTGATAACACGAGGGTGTGTGAATATCTGATGACCTTTCACTGAGTTTCAGTGCATAATGTTGTATATTATCCAGCAATTGAACTTTGGAGTATCTTTGTTTACAAAATTGTTTCTATGACCTTCACCTTGTCGCCAAACGAGCGGAAACCGATTCGATATCAACCCAACGAGTATTTTAATACAATAAAGTAAAATAAATCAGGACTACATTAATATTTATTGCCAAATATTACCTCACAACAATGGATTGATGTAAGAAGTTAAATTAGTGTTCAGTGCCAAAAATATACACCATCTCAGTTATCATATTTCAGTAACTTTTCCTTAATTATTATTCTAATATTTAGTAGAACCCGTCTACTCAACTTTCACGTGTTTGATATTTATAAACAAACACAAACACGTACACTGAATCTATACCAACAGTTGCTATCAGTCTTAAAAAATGGCAGATTTCAAGTTCAGCGAAGATCCTTCACTAGAAAAATTGTAATATTGGTTTTATATTTGATGATTCCAAAGCATCTGATTTTGTTTGATGTGTTTAATTATTCGTACTCAAAATACTTCGCGAGGACTTTTCGCCCCTCAACAAATTTATTGGGTTCAGATTTATAGAATATATATATCATGTTTAATAATCTTGTCAACTTTAAAGTATGTAGGTCCCACGATTTTTTAACGATTGGCCTAAATATCATTCTAAACCTCATATTATTGATATAAGTATGAAATAATATATAATATATATTTAATAGATCTATCTATGACGACATCATTCAAGAAGTAGCTGTCCCTCCCACCGTTCTAATGGGGCTTGTTTACCCAGCTTAAGTATAACTAGATGATAGGTTTGAGCTGTGTCAACCGGGCTTTTCGCTCTGGTGCCACTTCAGGTTGGTCAACCTTGATGGTCAAAAAAGCTCGGGGTTCAATCACAGAATTAAATTCTGTTCCGTGTTGCACTTCTACGTTTGATAATAATTAAGATACCCATATATACTATATTTCGTTATTTTCTGTATTTTTCTCTTTTCATTCTTCACTTTTCATTTATGCCTACTGTGGTATTTATCATTGTCATTAGTTTGACTGGACAGCTATTATAAATACTGCATTCATGATGTAGAGTTGTTAATTTACTGAGCTGGTATTATATATATTTTTTTTGGGTTCGCATAACTTTAAAAAGGCCTGTATAAATCAGATGGTCAGCGTTCAGTTACACATATGAAATCATGGTATGCAAGATTTCTGTGCAATGATTTTGTCCATGTTTCAATATAAAAGCTAATGTTAAATTTAGATTTTACTTTAATTTTGTAATCAGGAAATTAAGAATATCTTCTGTTGAGTATATTCAATTTTGTCATTTAATCCAACTGTTATGTTTTTTGTTTAGACGACAGATACAGAGAAAGTTTGCTGCCGACAGAAATTGGAACCTGAATATCACTCTCCACGGAACCTTCTGTTGGCTCTCGTGGGAGAAGTTGGGGAGTTGGCAGAGATTTTGTAAGTTCCATTTTCAAGTGCTGTGAAATCCAGGGTTAATACAGATATTTTTGGAAGATGACCGTCACCCTTCAAGTTAAGGAGGTTTACGCGTTAAACTTAGAAATTGGGGAAAAAGTCTAGAAATAACAGCAAAATTTTAGGAATAAAAGTAAAAAACATAGCGATTAATTATCAACAATTGCTTTTTATATAAACTGCCTGTGAGATAAACGCCTCTTTGTTAATATTTGGCTTAATTTGATCAAAACTTTTTCTTCAGCTTGATTTGGATTTTGTATGTTCAGTTTGGGTAAGATTTATACTTTTTGGCATTGGGAATATAGCTGAATAACGGCTGAAAACTCTCAGCGTAAGCAACAGTACATATCAGACTTACAACTTCACAGAGTTACTTGCCTTAGTCGCAGGAGATTGCCACAAGTTCTTTCCCTTTATCTATTCTAGAGTTCTCTCCCTTTATCCCTTCTATATGCTATAAAAGGGAAGGAACTCCGAGTCTCGTGACAATCTCTTAAGGTTATAAATATCATACAAGAAAAAGCAACATCAATTATTTTATTCGGGCAAGAATATGTCTCAGATTCCACCTTGACTCGTTCCGTTAGGTTAGTGCTCCAGTCAGACTTTGAGGTGGTGAAGTCGCCATGAGTTTTGACAAGTTTAATATCAAATACACGTTTATGGATTAACTCTATACACTGTATAGTAAAGCTGTACATGTAGACTTTTGATGAAGTTTTACATTCCAGTAAATGCACACAAAATTCTGTTAAGTGTTTTTTATTATGAAAAGTATTTTTGCAACCAGGAGAGAAAGTATACTAGCTTATGCTATCGAGTTTTTTTCCAAACTATATCAATGAAAATATAAAAAACTAGATTTTCTGTACTCGCCCCTTGTTTCTGATGTTGTTATTTTTGAAACAATCTCGATAGCATTAGGTAGATTTGATTATAATTATCTTTGCATACCTGTGTTTCTTTTGCAAATTTAATGCTTGTGCAATTAGCCTGATTAACTGGGTCAACATGATTGTACAATTTGACAGTACCATGTTTCTATTGCAGTCAATGGAAAGGAGAAGTGAAGGACGGATTACCAGGTATACATGAACTACATAAATTAATGTCCATTTTTATAAAAATTGTCTATCAAAATGTTCTGTACATTCTAAGTTACCTCCCTTCATACAATTTGTCAGAGTTGCCTCCCCGTATCAAATATTTGCTGTAATAGTTAACCTTACTGCCAATCCAAAATCATATCCGTTTATCAAGTAGTCTACAAAATTTACCTCCTTTATCATGAAATAGAAATGAACCGTGAGTGACTCATCTGCAGTATTTTCTTGATACTAAATACTATATAGGCTCATTTGCTGAAAAAACTCAGTTTACTCGCACAATGTCTAAATATAGAATTTTTAGTCATTTCATCAAAGTTAATGGGATTTACTTCCATCCCATCCTCGTTACTGACTGTAAAAATCTTGTACTCATGAATAATTAATGAGGTGAAATCCAGCCACTTGATTGGCCGCATGAGACACACCTCATGCAATACGGAAATTGCCGAGGAGTTACGGATGAAATCGCAGTTCTGAGCAACAGCTCTTCACAAAGGAGATTCCTTCTTTTTTAATACTGTCCATTTCATTGGTCGAGAAATGCTAATGAATATTCATGCATTAAGAAGTTTCACTAGCTTATTTGCCCAGGGTGTCATATATGTTATGAATAGCCTGGGTACCGAGGATGCTTCCTTCCATGTTTTGCTTATTAATGAAAATGATTTCATCAGATGTTTTGGTTTTTAGAATTTTCAGATAAAGAGAAGGAACACGTAGGTCAAGAAATGAGTGATGTGTTAGTTTATCTGATACGTTTAGCTGACAAATGTCAAATTGACCTTCCATCGGCTGTTGTGAAGAAAATGGAACAAAATGAACAGAAATACCCAGCGGATAAAGTGTATGGAAAAAGTCACAAGTACACAGAATATCTACAAAATGACAATCCACAACAAACTTCGGATAAAGGCGATTCAGGAAGTGGACCATAGACTGAAGATATTAGGCTTTGATGAAGATTGTGTTCATTTTATAGAATTCCTCATACTTTTCTGTTAATTTTGTAATAAAATTTTAAAATTCTAGACAGAAATTTAATTGCTTTATTTGAGGATTATGTTTCAGCCTCTGAAGTTTAGAGGTTGTTGAATCAATCCTCACGAAGATAATGTTAACTTTTCCTTGTTAGGCACCATAAGTTCTTTGATTATAATTACAACTTACATGAATTTGTGTATAAAACTTTTACTGATGACTCTCTTTACACGAAAATTTGTTGCGAAGGAATATTCAATTAACAACTCACATCTGGGCCCAGGATCAAAACGAATCCTTACACTCAGCACATCTAATGACCGTTAATTTAACTAACTAGTAGTTTCTCGTGTTTTTGTTTACACTCGCTATATGCAGATGGTACCGATTGCATTTGACATGTGCATATGAATCAATGATTTCTCATCATGTGTTAGCAATTTAAATATGATTCGCCGTTGTTGTATTGTACAGTTTTATTGACCTGTCAAAATTTGCATATCTTTATAGTCGATGCTCACTATAAATTCGTCTTTATAGAAAGTGGCCTGATTACCAATTTATCGTGTGTATTAACCATAAAGATATGCAAATATTGACAGGTCAAAAAATCTATACTATAGTAGAGTTTGAAGTCATTCATATTTGTGTGTGTATATAGAAAGTCACTGAAGCATGTTGGCATCTTACAGAAATCACAATAATGTCAAACGCGACGTATTTTGTAAAAGATGTAATGCTTTTCATAGGTTTATTTTTCTATAAAGAAAGTGAAATCATTGATAACCATCAGCCAATGAAAGTAAAATCATATACAAGTACATGACTGTTACAGTTGGTGCAGATTAAATGGATAAAAGTTTCCCTAATTGTCCCTTTAGTATACAATACTGTCGCATGCTTCCCAACTTTCTTTGACCCTCAATAGGGTTTTTCCAGATTTCTAAGTGGGAGATTTGGACTTTCAAGTGGGAGGAAATTTGCGGCCTAATTTTTAGCGGCGCGCGCTGTAAATATGTTAGTTTTTTCTTATGTATGGTGATTTTAACCTCACTATATAAAAAATACAAGCAAATATAACAGTTTTATATTTATTAGAATATCAAAGTTAAATTAGAACAGATAAAAAATTACATTAAACATACATACAATCTATCACAACAATAACATCATACATACATATACATACATACATATATACAGTCTATCACAACAACCACATCATACATACATATATACAGTCTATCACAACAATAACATCATACATACATATATACTGTCTATCACAACAACCACATCATACATACATATATACAGCCTATCACAACAACCACATCATACATACATATATACAGTCTATCACAACAACCACATCATACATACATATATACAGTCTATCACAACAATAACATCATACATACATTTATACTGTCTATCACAACAACCACATCATACATACATATATACAGCCTATCACAACAATAACATCATACATACATATATACAGCCTATCACAACAATAACATCATACATACATACATATATACAGTCTATCACAACAACCACATCATACATACATATATACAGTCTATCACAACAACCACATCATACATACATATATACAGCCTATCACAACAACCACATCATACATACATATATACAGCCTATCACAACAATAACATCATACATACATATATACAGTCTATCACAACAATCACATCATACATACAATATCAATCAACAACATACTACAACTTGAACTTAAAACAACCTATCACAAGTTTGCACCCATAGAATGGAAATCAAATCTCTAACATTAAAGGCCATTAATACATTTATATTGTCATCTAAGTATCTCATAAAATACCAAAAACATATATCATCTATGATCAATCACAGTTTATAATGTATCTGTCTACAGCACTATGTATCACAGCCTCCTGCACATGTTTTCTTCCTGTCAAAAGTATTAAACTCACACTAACTCTTTGAAAATTTGATTGGCACAACTTGCAGTATGCATACTGCTCACCTTTGTCACTCCGGACAATACATCTGTTGGTTAAAGTCCACACATCGTTAAATTTACACACATACTTTTTTCTCTTAGTTGGAGTTGTAGAGTCTGAACCTTGAGCTTTCCGTTTAGTCATGATTATGCACGTTAAACAATTAATTCTTTTTGATATGTTTGATACGAGTTCTACGAAAGAAATGGGGAGACACATTTCATTCAGATTCACGATTTCGTACTAAGGTATGTTGAGCAATCGCAGTTTTCCTGCTCATAAACGCCGATTTAAAAGGACGTTCTTAAACAATGAACATCAAAAATACTTACCGCATGTTTTAATTGCTGCTCTCCTTTTAAAGTTCGTAATTGCATGGCCCCCGCGCCAATTATCGTCTATAATTCGTTGTCTTAATAATTGTCCGAGCAATTAACTTTCACGCCTTTCATTCTGTATTTCGCGCAATGTGAAGGTCGTTCTCGTTCACGCGAGACTGAAATCGAGCGATTTGATTGGCTCATTGCGAACATTCGGTATTATTCGGATCTCTTTGTACGATTCTATCTCTGGACTCGTAAACATTGGTAAACCCGATCAAAACACAGATCTCCAGCTGTGTAAACAATGACCCGAAGCTATTTTCATTACACATAACATCCGAAATTCGTTTCGTCGGGTTATATTAGGTTTCAATCGGGGCCGTCGGGTTTTAGACTTGGAATCGGGAAACTCCCGATTCAATCGGGATGGTTGGGAAGCATGCTGTCGGACTCGTTCATTCGAATTCATCGGGTCAGAAATTTTATTTCATAAAATACAAATTCCTAATTTCAATTAGAAATGCCTAAGAAGAAACATCGGGCCCCGATATTTATATCGGATGATAACAAGAATTCTGATAGAAGGTTGTCGAGTAAATGAGCTGCAACTATATACAAATACTTGAGCTCAACAAACTAGATTTAGGCCCAGTATGAACAAAGCAGTTGTCGCCGAGTTACTTGGATATTGTTATCTACCCGATAAAACAGGCATGTTCTTTCAATTTGATGTTGGCTATATTTTGTTCATAGTCAGCAAAGCAAGTTGGCTATGACGGCATGTTCCTGATTTAGTGCAGGTTGTTCGAGAAAAAGGCATGGATTTGTTGATGCTTATTTCAGTAAAATAAAACTTGTGGTTTTGTAAAAAGTTTTTATTACAAAGCTTTGCATTTTCTTGGTTGTCTGCATAGGAGGTTGTCACAAGTTGTCTCCCTTTATCATGTCTTGAGTTCTCTCCCTTTATCCCTTCTATAGTATATGTATATAATGGTATATTTTTTATGTACTATAGAAGTGTTAAAGGGAGAGAACTCTAGATGGGATAAAGGGAGAGAACTCCTGACTATCTCTTGTGGTTGTATGTGCTAAAGAACAGATAACTAAATTCTATAAGAATATTTTTTATTCAATTAAAACTAGTTAGCGTTTATTTTTTATTTGAAACAAAGTAATTCATACAAAAAGGTCCAAATAAAAATGCTTCATATATATACTAGTCAAGAGAGCTAACCGGCCATTTATAATTTTGAGAATCTTTACTACATTACGACAAAGTGGTCTGAAATGATGAATGAAAACATCAACGTTAATCTAAAGTTAAATGCATTAAGTGAATCATATATGTTATAGCTTACGGCAATAAAATTGACAGATAATGCATGTATCTAGTGGCTCTTTAAGAAACTAAATGAAATATTACTGGTGGGTTATAGCACTTATGACCAGTATATATGCAAACTAGTGTCAAACCATTCCATTGTGTGATATTTGATCACAGACCAAAAATAAACATAAAAAAACCCACGGGAAATTGTCACAAGTTCTCTTCCAGCTATTTCCTTTCTATAGTATTAGTATATATATAGTTCTATAAATAGACTAGTATGATGTGGAAGGGATAAAGGGAGATAACTCTGGAAGGTATACAGGGAGAGAACTCGTAACTATCTCCTGTGTAACAAACACATCAGAATAGATTTGGCATAGAAATGGCATATGAATAGTATTAAGTTCAAATATTGTCCAGCCAATATTCATTGTGAAGTTTGAAATATAAAAACATGTACTTAACTACACTGCAAAGTTTTAAGTAGCTCAAATTAAAATTATGACAAACAGTGGTATTGCAAAAAAATTGCCAGTGAGTGTTACATACACACAAGCATAAGATTTTGCTATAAACAAACTAAGGTGGTCAGCCAATGAAAAAAGGTTTTGCAAAATATTGACCAATGGAAATGGGGTATACAATAATGTAAGTCCCGAACTGGTAAATACAAGACTAGGGAGCAGTGAGATTATTATGAAATGATCCGACTTCAGAAATGGTTTCGGTCACAGGGACTTGACACAATTTTTACATTTGTATGTACAAGGTATGCAGTAAACTATTTACAAATACTGTGTCAGGACCCTGAGGTTTTTGAAATAATGTCAATTGCAGAGTGAAATAAACGAAAATGACGAAAGATGAAACAATGAAAGAAGTGAATTATAAAACTAAAACACGATCTATTGCACAAAAATATTTTGTTATAAAATAACGCAGTTATACACAGTATGGCTCATGCACTTTTCTATTTTTGCCCCAAGAGGGTGGGGGGCAGCATGAATACACAGGATTTTAGATAGAAGAGGATTCCTGAAAGGTGGGAATTTGACACACCAAATGATTTCTGGTCCTGGAAAACAGACTAGCAGGCTTTTTAATAGATCCGAGAATTGGGGAATTAGCATCTCCCACTGTGGGGATTAAGACAAAATGCTTGGCATTTGGGTGAGGATTAAGACCCCAAAATATACACATTGTCTGATTTCCTGGATCATCCCTCCCCTTAGGCAAAACTTGATAATATAATGGTAGGAGTTTTTAAATCCATACCAAATTGGAAGAAGAACAAAGTAAAACTTACCGTACTCTGTGGAGACTAGAAAGTGTTTAAGTTGGATAAAAATCCAACCAAGAGTTCAGACGAAGCAGCCAAAACAGACTAGGTAACATTTAAACAGACTGACAGAGAGATGTATCACATACAAGAGGTCCAAGATGGCCCTGTATTGCTCAACCAAATACCTGAGCATGTCTGCAACTTGGCCTATACTTCACTCATGAACTGACCAAATTTCATGAAGATCTGGCAGAGAATTTGGCCACTAGAACGTTACAGAGGCTGTTATTCAATTACGTGACATATTGACCTAGTTTTTAACCCCACCTTAACCAGTTTCGAGCTTGGAAGACGATGATACAGACTCAATTTTAGAGCTTTTCCTGTGAGCTGATAATCAATATGGGTATCTTTCTTCCATGAAGATTATGGTGACTCAATAATTCCACAAGAAGATTTAATTCAATATGAACATAAAACATATAGGGGATACAGTGAATACAGATAAGGTGTTGGCCCCTCAACCCTGAAGTTTGGGGTTTGTAACGAGAAAAGGTCACAATATTCCATCCTCCGTACCCAGGTTATACACAACATATATGATACCCTAGGCAAACTGACTTAAATGTTCGTACTCATGACTAATTAATGAGGTAAAATCCAGCTGCTTGATTGGCCGCACGGTTCTGAGCAATCCTATTTTTAAACAGTCGCTGCCGTTTTGTCGAATTTGCTGATAGCTCTTCACAAAGGAGATTCCTTCTTTTTTGTTATTGTCCATTTCATTGGTCGAGAAATGCTAATGAATATTCGTGGATTACGAAGTTTCTCTAGCCAATTTGCCCAGGGTGTCATATATGTTATGAATAGCCTGGGTACCGAGGATGCAATATTCAAGAAATCTTACTTTTGGGATATACATAGCATAGTCCATCAAATGTGCTGGTGAGGTAAGATTTGCGTAACAGGGGCCATATACAAGGTTTTCCATGAAGGGTTCTTGAGAGCGATTCAAATCACAAGCAAGATTTAATGATACATACATATAATAGATCAAATAAAGAAGTATTCCACATTCAACACTGGTGTAGTAAAATAATACTGTTAGCGCGCAAAGGAGCTTGTAACAAGGTTAGCTCTCCTTCTATTACATACATGCCAGACCCTATTCATTTGAATTCATTGGATCAAAATTTCATTCTGAATTAATCTTAGTTTCGAATAGCCCATTTCAATTTGACGTGCTTAAGAAGATGCAACAGGACCTGATATTTATTTCGGATAATACCAAGTATTCGGATAGGTTGGCGATTAATTAAGGTCCGAATGTACACACCAGGAGGGATATAAAAGGGGAGATAACCCTGTTACTATATCCTGCAGTTTGGAAGTTGGTAAAGAGCTGAAAGAATTATCATTCTATGAATACAGGAACAGGCAAATCAAAACTAAAACACAAAAAACAAGAACATATTTTTGACATACATGTATTTACGTCTGAAGACTTATTAAAAACAAACCTTCTATCCGAATACTTTGTATCATCTGAAATTACTATCATGTCTCAATGTATCTAATGCACGTCGAATTGTGATGGACAGTGGAGAGAATTTCTATAAGCTTTTGCTTCCAATTTTATCCCCTTGTCTGTAACATGCGCTTCGTATTGTCATTTACTGTATATTACATGACAATTTAGACAAATAAATATGTTTAAAACTAATTCGAAACCATGTATTATTCGAAATAAAATTTCAGTCTCGATGAAATCGAATGATAGAGGTCGGACTGTAGTATACATGTACATGTTTTTGGTGACAAATCCATAATTTTACAGAAATAGAAAATTAGCATGTAAATGTTTATTTCAGAGATGCTGCACAAGCCGTGTTTTCACATATGAAATGCTCCCAAGCATCTCTGTTTGGACCCCCTTAATACCAGGTCCTGCAGCCCCATTTTCCTTTTATTGGCAAGACTAAAACATGCATGAATGCACTTCGAGTAGACAACAAAACTGAACATAAATTAGGTATACACTTCCAACAGTTATCAAATCAGATTTGTTCAATTGTATAGATATTTCAAAATCCTTGATTTATTTGAATTGATAACATGTCGATATCGTTTCTTTCGATGACACCCCGGTTTGAATATTTATCATAGTTTCATGGTAAATTAACATAAAAAGATTAATATAAAAAAGAAAATATCACAGACAATAATTGTCATACACAGTTCATTGTGATAATTGTGAAATAATGAACAAACACTAATGTCATGAATATTCATTAAACCAATATATCCAGCATATCTGCTACATGAATATTCATAATTTCAAAATACAAACACAAAATGAATACAGTCAAACCTGTGTTTAAGACCACCTGCGAAAAAGACCACATTTTGCTGTTCCCATGGGTGGTCTTTACAGACAGGTTTGACTGTATTCATAATTTCATCACAATATGATTTCATATGAATATTCATAATTTTATTACGAATATTCAATTTCCATTCTGACTATTCACATTCGAGTGAGTTTGAGTATCCTATCACTTTCGAGAAGAAAATGTACAGAATGAACTAGAAGCCGATAATACACACTGCACGCCGAGATGTCACATTACACCATTATAGGAATTGGCCGTACTTCTTCTACTTTGTCTCATCTCTTCCAGACCATGAATGATCTCCTCCCTTGCTGCTAAATCTTCTTCTATCCAACCCTAAAATACCAAACAATGTTAAATCATTGCAGAGAATGCAACATCAACACTAATACAGTATTTCTGTCCTGTTTAGCCTTAAAGATTCTCTAATGTGTTAAATGAATGCCTGAATTTATAAAACCAGTGTAGGCTGCGGCCATGCTCCAGTGGTTCGTGCGCTGGACTCGTAACCCGGTGATCCTAGTTCGATTCCCGGGCGCGGCAGGTCATACCCTTCCATGAAAATTTGACAAAAATGTCGATTTTCCTCCACATGTGGAGAAGTTGCCGGCTCCTTGTGGAAGGGTAAGTTAGTACTGGTAAGAATTCAGTCCAGGAAGAACTGGTTAGGTGAACCAGCCGCCGTATATAACTGAAATATCGTTGAGAAATGGCGTTAAACCTGATGAAACAAACAAACATTAACAAGGAAACAAAACAGAGAGGTAGTATTTTGATTAAATAACATCTTAAAGTAATATTATGCTCATGTTTCGTTCATTTGTTTACCTAAACAAACATGAACAATATAGTTCTTATAGTTAAAACATCAATAAACATGCTTTAACAAAGTATGAACTCATAATGTATTGATCCGTACTTGCTGAAGAAAGACGTTGGTACATCATGAAATTAAGAAAACTTCCATTTTTTTTAACAATCAGGCTTTTTTACAAGTTTTGTCTGTAAGTAATATGGTAAGAAAATATATTTTCAATCGGTTGTACATTGCAATGGCTCTTATAAGAGATGTTTTAGCCAATATAACAACAATACTGGATGAAGCCAATTCAAACATGTTATGATCAGATGAGCCAGATACATCTTTAACAAACATTTTATATTGAAGTTAAAATCTATTTTTCCAATTCTAGTACTATTGCTGGAAATCATGCTGATTATTACATTTGATACATTATATACCAGGTGAAAATTCAATACTTCAGGCTCATAAATAATTAATTACCCAGAATTACACGATTTCAGTCGACCTAGATAAGACATTCAGTGGACCAATGAAATATAATTTTTAGAGATAATCATCAAGTATTGTGTAAAGTGAGGTAAATATGGCAGAAATATCCAAAATTTCATTGGTCGATAGGTAAATATGGCAGAAATATCCAAAATTTCATTGGTCGATAGGTAAATATGGCAGAAATATCCAAAAGTTAATTGGTCGATAGGTAAATATGGCAGAAATATCCAAAATTTCATTGGTCGATAGGTAAATATGGCAGAAATATCCAAAATTTCATTGGTCGATAGGTAAATATGGCAGAAATATCCAAAATTTCATTGGTCACTAGGTAAATATGGCAGAAATATCCAAAATTTGATTGGTCGATAGGTAAATTTGGCAGAAATATCCAAAATTTCATTGGTCGATAGGTAAATATGGCAGAAATATCCAAAATTTCATTGGTCGATAGGTAAATATGGCAGAGATATCCAAAATTTCATTGGTTGATAGGTAAATATGGCAGAAATATCCAAAATTTCATTGGTTGATAGGTAAATATGGCAGAAATATCCAAAATTTCATTGGTCGATAGGTAAATATGGCAGAAATATCCAAAATTTCATTGGTTGATAGGTAAATATGGCAGAAATATCCAAAAGTTAATTGGTCGATAGGTAAATATGGCAGAAATATCCAAAATTTCATTGGTCGATAGGTAAATATGGCAGAAATATCCAAAATTTCATTGGTCGATAGGTAAATATGGCAGAAATATCCAAAATTTCATTGGTCACTAGGTAAATATGGCAGAAATATCCAAAATTTGATTGGTCGATAGGTAAATTTGGTAGAAATATCCAAAATTTCATTGGTCGATAGGTAAATATGGCAGAAATATCCAGAATTTCATTGGTCGATAGGTAAATATGGCAGAGATATCCAAAATTTCATTGGTTGATAGGTAAATATGGCAGAAATATCCAAAATTTCATTGGTCGATAGGTTAATTTGGCAGAAATATCCAAAATTTCATTGGTCGATATAGACACTTCTTATTAAGAAATGATATAGACGTAAACTAGAAAAGGCTGGTTTAATTTCCACAGGTGTTTAAACGGCGTAACATAATGGAATCAGGGCTATCCAATGACGTTCTGTAAAGAAACTTGTTTGAAAATATCTCAACCTACCTTTACTTCATCATCGTACATTTTCAGACTAAAATCATCCTTGCCACGATTTCTTTCGCCTCTGTACAAATATGGCAACTGTGGAGAAAGAGGAACAATGTTTAAATATTAAGAAGAAATACAAGTATAATTAACACCATTAAAAACAACACTACAGTCCATTTGCAATAATTCAGAATGTGAAATCTCGAAATGACGGGGAAATTCAGCAAACTGTGATTATGAGACAAGAACTACCGTAACTAACCTGTTAACTGTTTGAACATGGGGTTATCGGTTAGTAAAATCACTAACCGGTTAATCGTTTATTTTTTTTAAATATCTACTTTTCATTTTGGAAAAAAAAATCGAAAAAATATCGCAAGATATCCGTGGTAAAAATTTCAAAGCTTTGTCCCTGAAAGGTGTGAAACCGCGACATAAGGGGCCAAAATCGATAATCCGCAACTAACAGTTTGACACGTATGCATTTGCTATAAATATGTAATGAAAGGGTCATTAAATTGTCGTTTATTTCAAATTACAGCCTGACAACTCTTTTAGTGTTTGAACATTTAGGCATACTTAAAAAGACAGATTAAGGATGTTGTTATTATACTGAACTTTGTGTTTTATAATTGATGTATTTGAATAGATTATAACTGTCTGTTAAGTTAATTGTGATTTGGAATACTTCTATATATCATATATCATATTATAATGTTTGAAATAAAAATGATTTTTTCTTAAAAATGATGCAAATTATTGATATTTTTTTTGTATTTATGAATAAATTCAGTACGTAGCAGAAATAAAACACTATCCGAACTAGTACTAACATCAAAATAAAGGTCTAGTTTACCGATGTCATAGTAAAAACATACCCGGCAAAAAACGAAACATGTATCGAATGGCACGTTCGGTAAACCGGTTAACCGTTCGGAAGATTAAACGGTGAACCGGTTAGCAAAATAACCAAATATTGACATCCCTAGTATTAATACCTTGTGTTCTGCACTTGCGTTACAATTATTAGCTTGGTTAATGATATAGTCGGCTGTCATTATTCTGTCGTTATTTTCACACATATCAAACTCTTCAGCACTAAGTTCTAAATATCTTTGTATCTTCAGATGATCTGGAACAAAAAGGAAACAGTAATCAGAAATCTTAGCTGTACACCACCTCAGATTATATATCAGTGTTCTGAGACCAATCTTAAATCTCAAACCTCAGATTGGGAGACCAATCTTAAATCTCAAACCTCAGATTGGGAGACCAATCTTAAATCTCAAACCTCAGATTGGGAGACTAATCTTAAATCTCAAACCTCAGATTGGGAGACTAATCTTAAATCTCAAACTTCAGATTGGGAGACCAATCTTAAATCTCAAACCTCAGATTGGGAGACCAATCTTAAATCTCAAACCTCAGATTGGGAGACCAATCTTAAATCTCAAACCTCAGATTGGGAGACCAATCTTAAATCTCAAACCTCAGATTGGGAGACCAATCTTAAATCTCAAACCTCAGATTGGGAGACCAATCTTAAATCTCAAACCTCAGATTGGGAGACCAATCTTAAATCTCAAACCTCAGATTGGGAGACCAATCTTAAATCTCAAACCTCAGATTGGGAGACCAATCTTAAATCTCAAACCTCAGATTGGGAGACCAATCTTAAATCTCAAACCTCAGATTGGGAGACCAATCTTAAATCTCAAACCTCAGATTGGGAGACTAATCTTAAATCTCAAACCTCAGATTGGGAGACTAATCTTAAATCTCAAACCTCAGATTGGGAGACCAATCTTAAATCTCAAACCTCAGATTGGGAGACCAATCTTAAATCTCAAACCTCAGATTGAATCAAGTCTAGTCAAAATTTGAGTTGTGACAGTTTAAAGACATATCCTGGAATAAGTTTTAATGCAGATAATTTTTTTTAATTTTGTGTACATGTTCTATGGGATATAAGAAACAAATAACAGAGTTTAAAAGTATAGGTCACCTTCTCCATCTTAGTGCTATGTCTTTATTTAGAACACCACTATTTGGTACTTTTTTTCAAAAAATATGTGCTCAAATGTTATTACAGGCTAGCATCAGTTAACTAAATTTCAATCACCTTGGCCTGAAGGTATTTAGATCCGATTGTTAAGCCATAAAACAGGAGATTGATCCAATAGAAATACAAGGCACTACAATGTATAACATATCATTTCATTGGTCAGTCGGATGCTCTTCAATTGAAGTCATGGGTTAAATTTGAACAAGGCACTACAATGTATAACATATCATTTCATTGGTCAGTCGGATGCTCTTCAATTGAAGTCATGGGTTAAATTTGAACAAGGCACTATAACATATCATTTCATTGGTCAGTTGGATGCTCTTCAATTGAAGTCATGGGTTAAATTTGAACAAGGCACTACAATGTATAACATATTGTAATGCTTGGCACAATCATGCCAGCTCTATCTTGGTTGTGTTCTCTTATAAATGCATGTTAAATAACAGTTAGAAATTAAATTAATATAGTTAATAGTACATTTCACAATTAGGGGGGTGGCTTATTATATACTCTTTACACCAGCAATTGTTGAACGTGTTGTTTGATTTACTGTGTAAATCAATCATTCTTAACTTGCTGGGATATTTCTATGCATCGTTATGTTTTGACTATCCGAGAATTAGGTCATCACATTTATGTCTTAAATACAAACATGTCAAACTATGTCAATCATATTTACCTACGTCGGCACTTAGAATTGTACCTCAGTTGTCTGTCTGGACCGATCATTCAATTCATAATACTTTATTTAATACAGAATATCCAGAATAGTATACTTTATTCATTCACATGTGTCTAGCAGTCGCCATTCGTTGACGTACGTCATACGCATGCGCGATGACGTTTTCCTCACTTGACCTAATTCTCGGGTGTGTATACAAATCGTTAGTGTCATAGTATAATTATTATTTGTTTCTTGTCCTGATATATGACTAGTTTTACGGGTGATGTACCGCACTATGTTTCAAACTAAATAATTTAACGTTGTTTGTACTCGGTATATTCCGTGAGTAATTTTGGTGCTCAGTGAGGAACTGTGAGGAACTGTGAGGAAACGTTCCGTATAAATAGAGACGTCGCCGCGTTTCCTCACCTCACTCCACGACTGACATCCGTCAATTCCGTATTATACTTTATAGAGTTGCAAGAGTCTATATAGTTTCCATATATACATGAGAATCTACATTATCATAACCATTATTGGTAACTATTATTTATTATTGTAGATTGTTAGATCTATGTAGATCTATTACTATTTATCCCTTTCCCGTGAATAACGACCGGCATCACCCGCCAGGCTATTGATCATCATTTTAGATATATATTTCGTGTGCTATTTACTTATAAATCTTGGATCAATTAAATCTGATTGAAATGTTACTCCGCCTTGTGTATTACTGAGTTTATTCAAATTATTGGCCAGTTGGATATTTCTGTCAGCACACCTTGTTCTTGTCCCTGTCACGCTACCCGCACATATCATTTGGGACATTTCTCATTACACACATCGGAGAGACAACAGAAAGAGCGAGGTGTTACAATATCATTTCATTGGTCAGTCGGATGCTCTTCAATTGAAGTCATGGGTTAAATTTGAACAAGGCACTATAACATATCATTTCATTGGTCAGTTGGATGCTCTTCAATTGAAGTCATGGGTTAAATTTGAACAAGGCACTACAATGTATAACATATCATTTCATTGGTCAGTCGGATGCTCTTCAATTGAAGTCATGGGTTAATTTTGAACAAGGCACTATAACATATCATTTGATTGGTCAGTTGGGTGCTCTTCAATTGAAGTCATGGGTTAAATTTGAACAAGGCACTATAACATATCATTTCATTGGTCAGTTGGATCACTGGCTATTTAAAAAAAAAAATAGACCTCAGAAGTAACTTAGCGGGAAAGTAATTCCAAAATGGATGCTGAAGTTAATAAATGTAGACTCTATGGAAAGAATGTCAGATTTAAAAAAAAATATTAGGGATACGAGGTGCACAAATCACCAAAATAATGTTGAATTGTGTTTCCCTGATGTCTTACAGTTAACAGTGTACCCAAAACCGCATCACATACAGAGATTTAGGTGTACATTTGTATTGATAAAAGTTCTCATTAATAATTCTTTAGTATAAGTAACACATGGATAATAACGAAGCCCAGTTTGCAAATGTATGTAAATCCAACAATGTATAATAATGTGTATATCGAGGGTTAAGCGCAAGACTATACTAACTCCTATATAAATACATAGGAGTTAGGACAGTCTTGCGCTTAACCCTAGATATACATACCTTCAATATCTTCTAAGTTTAATTTCCGTCTATAGTTGATTCTAAACATGAACAATTCTAAAACGAAAGCGACCACTATGTTCATAACAACCTGCAAAAAAAACAAAAAAAAACAATAAAATAACGTACAGTAAAACCTCACTTAACGACCACCTCAATATTAAGACCACCTTAATACTAAGATTACAATTTTCAAGTCCATTTTCACTGTTTTGCTCAGTTATGCAACCTCAATATTAAGACCACCTCAATATGAAGACCAGTTTTCAAGAGTCCCAAAGTTGGTCTTGTTATTGAGGTTTTACTGTAATTAAAAGTAACTGCCATACTTAATTAAGTTAAAGCAGCATTACATTTTTATATGTAATTAATGCATGTAATTTTTGTTATTTTTATATTTCGTAAGCAACGACATCCTTACAATTGGAAAAAGGTTTCATTTCACAGAATTTGACATATTTTCCAAGAAATAAGACAATTAACTCCAAAATTTCTTCCAGGAATACGCTCTAGGCATTTGCTTTCAAATGTGACAATTTGACTTGATACAGGTATCAACGAAGGCTTAGTGACACCAAAATGCATTCCCTGTTCATAGAATACCCGATCTGATTGATCAACTCGTACCTTGGTCAACTCGTATCCGAATTTGGTCAACTCGTACCTTAGTCAACACGTACCATAGTCAACACGCACCTACATTGTTAAACCGTTATTATTCGAGTTATTCTTTTTAAAATTCAGTTTTACTGTATTTTCCTGTATTCTTTGAACAATTTTGAACAGTATACTGATAATGTTTGTCAGTACTTATTATGCGGCAGCTAAAACAATTTGGTCAACTCGTACCTACGGTAAATCAAGTCATATTCAAGTTTTTCTAACTGATATCTGAAAAAACTATAACATATGCATTAGTATACAGCTTAAAGTAATAAAACATTGAGAGGTATGAGTTGACCAAAACAGGTACAAGTTGACTTGGGTACGTACGAGTTGACCAAAATTAGGTACGAGTTGACCAAGGTACGAGTTGACCAAGGTATGAGTTGACCAAAAAAAGGTTACGAGTTGACCACAATTAGGTACGAGTTGACCAAGGTACGAGTTGACCAAGGTACGAGTTGATCAAGGTACGAGTTGACCAAGGTACGAGTTGACCAAGGTATGAGTTGACCAAGGTACGAGTTGACCAAGGTACGAGTTGATCAAGGTACGAGTTGACCAAGGTACGAGTTGACCAAGGTACGAGTTGACCAAGGTACGAGTTGACCAAGGTACGAGTTGACCAAAAAAAGGTTACGAGTTGACCAAAATTACGTACGAGTTGACCAAGGTACGAGTTGACCAAGGTACGAGTTGACCAAGGTATGAGTTGACCAAGGTAAGAGTTGACCAAGGTACGAGTTGACCAAGGTATGAGTTGACCAAGGTACGAGTTGACCAAAATAAGGTACGAGTTGACCAAGGTACGAGTTGACCAAGGTACGAGTTGACCAAGGTACGAGTTGACCAAGGTACGAGTTGACCAAGGTACGAGTTGACCAAGGTATGAGTTGACCAAGGTAAGAGTTGACCAAGGTACGAGTTGACTAGGGTACGAGTTAACCAAGGTACGAGTTGACCAAGGTACGAGTTGACCAAGGTACGAGTTGACCAAGGTAAGAGTTGACCAAGGTACGAGTTGACTAGGGTACGAGTTGACCAAGGTACGAGTTGACTAGGGTACGAGTTGACCAAGGTACGAGTTGACTAGGGTACAACTTGACCAGTTACCACAGAAGATATCTACTTCAGGCTGTTAACTCACCACTTTTCCAAAAGTAGGGCTATTTTTTTTTTCAAAAAGTAGGGCAAAGATTTTATTGCCTAAAATTAGGCATATTAGAGATGATTCCTTACTTTTGGCATATCAAAAATGGTACAAATTCACCACAACATTACATTATCCATGAATAGTTGGTGACATGAATATTTTGAGTTAACGCCTTAAATTTGAAAAAAAGTAGGGTTAGTAGGGCTCTATCAAGAAAAAGAAGGGAAAAAGTAGGGAGCAAGTTAAAAAGTAGGGAAAAAGTAGGGAGCAAGTAAAAAAGTAGGGAAAAAGTAGGGAGCAAGTAAAAAAGTAGGGAAAAAGTAGGGAGCAAGTAAAAAAGTAGGGAAAAAGTAGGGAGCAAGTAAAAAAGTAGGGAAAAAGTAGGGAGCAAGTAAAAAAGTAGGGAAAAAGTAGGGAGCAAGTAAAAAAGTAGGAAATGTAGGAAAAGAAAAGCCCACTTGACAGCCTGCTACTTTCATTTTGATGTCTAAAAATAGTCTACTTTCTGTTTAGAAACTGTTGATGTCAAACTAATAGAAAGTCAATTGGTGAAATGAGATGGTTTAAATACTCATATAGCTATCTGAAGGAGACAGTGTGGAATACGTTATACCCCTTTAAGCAGTGAGATTTACAGGAGGGGTATTTTGCATTGGTTTGTGTATTAATTTTCATTTTTTTCTCAAGAAGGAAAATGATGCAAAATCTCAAATTTGTATAAACCAATACATAATTTCAAAATGTTTTACATGTATATTCTATTATGCAAATTATAAAAAGCATTGAACACAATTTCTATAAAGCATAAATAACATTTAATAATTTGGAAGTTCTATTTCAGCACATGAAAAAAGCTCATGACATCACATAGAACATTGGCATTCAATACATGACATCATAATTATAGAATATTGAAATGTTAACCAATCAACGTCAAGATTACTAACGTTGTTCGGTTGAAGAGAAGTTTAGTGGTTAACGATAGATTTGATTGGTTTACACAACACTGATATGCAAATAGCAAAGTCATGTTAGTACGGCTGCGCCAAACAACACTTACCATCATTACAATGTAAAACAACATAAAATATATTCTTGTCCATTCCCCGACATGATGTGCATAGCCTTCCATGATGATAA
Organism: Mactromeris polynyma; assembly: GCA_032209605.1. Taxonomy (NCBI): domain Eukaryota; kingdom Metazoa; phylum Mollusca; class Bivalvia; order Venerida; family Mactridae; genus Mactromeris; species Mactromeris polynyma. The sequence continues at coordinate 1,045,480 of JASFXZ010000028.1, forward strand.
ACCAGTTATTTACCACAGTGAGTTCAAATAATGTCACTGAAAATACACACAAAGATAAAACATGCAAACACGCTCATCAAAGTTCCTCTGAACCTGAAAACCCATAGATCTGGTTCACACAAATAAGGGTCCCACTAGGTACTGAATCTTAAGGGTCATTTTGATATTTTTACAGGATTTTACTGAATCTTAAGTGTCATTTTGATATTTGTACAGGATTTTACTGAATCTTAAGGGTCATTTTGATATTTTTACAGGATTTTACTGAATCTTAAGGGTCATTTTGATATTTTTACAGGATTTTACTGAATCTTAAGGGTCATTTTGATATTTTTACAGGATTTTACTGAATCTTAAGGGTCATTTTGATATTTTTACAGGATTTTACTGAATCTTAAGGGTCATTTTGATATTTTTACAGGATTTTACTGAATCTTAAGGGTCATTTTGATATTTTTACAGGATTTTACTGAATCTTAAGGGTCATTTTGATATTTTTACAGGATTTTACTGAATCTTAAGGGTCATTTTGATATTTTTACAGGATTTTACTGAATCTTAAGGGTCATTTTGATATTTTTACAGGATTTTACTGAATCTTAAGGGTCATTTTGATATTTTTTACAGGATTTAACAGTTTTTTTATCCAATTTACTTATAATTTAGAGAAAAATTGACCCTTCAGGCAGAATCCTTGGGGTCAACATGTGACCTTTGGAAAATTGCAGGGGTCAGAGGGTCAACTCCAGGGTCAAGTTTATCAATGAATAAAGAACAAATCTGAATACATGTAATTATATATTTTACATCTATTATAAACTTACCGCCTGAGAGGAATATATTGTTGAAATTGTTCAAGTAGTAATATCCCTGGGATGTGTTCGTCTTCATGTAATATGACTCAACGCTTGTGTTCCTGTACCAAGAAAGCAATGGAGTATTGTAAGACAAAATTACAGCGATGAAAAGAGATTTTTTTGTCACAGAAAACAAGGGCTCTAACTCTGCACTGTTTGGACTGACCCAGAAAAACACACACATCTACCCCTCATGGTGATTATGCGTATCAAGTTTCACTGGAATCCATTGAAAGGGGGAAGTAACTTACATCACAAATACTTAGCAATGGACCAACCGACCAAATGACTCTGATGTGTCTCTTCAAAACTTTGTTCACAAGGATATAATGGTACTTCATATCTTCCTTAAACTATGTCATCAAAATATTTTAAATACTAAATTCTATGTACAGTAAACATATAAACACGAGACCATCCATGTTTGCAGTAAGAAGCCTCCGTGGTCGAGTGGTTATGGTGGCTGACTTCAAATCACTTGCCCCCTCACTGCTACGAGTTCGAATCCCGCCCGAGATATAGAACTTGCAAAAGAGGAAGCCATCTAGTCGGCTTACGGAAGGTCAGTGGTTCCACCCCGGTGTCCCCCCCATAGTCTTCCTCCAACCTTAAAGCTGGAATAGTCACTACATGACTCTGAATGTTTCTGTGACTTAAAGCCTAATTATAAAAATAACACTACATGTATAGGTAGGTGACAGTATAATAAATGAAAACTTTGTTATGATACCAAACACCAAACTCCTCACAGCAGTTACTTCCCCTTACAGTTACAATAACCACTGCCATCACAAAAGTCACGTGATGATGGTTGGTTGAACAAAATGGCGGATCCGTAGAAGAAACTCACGTGACGATGGTTGGTTATTTTTAAATATTTTTTAAATATTGTTGTTTTTTTAACTTTTCATACCCCCAAACATGTTATATGTTTGAAATTAAGATATATAGATATAACACTGTCAGCTGAAATTAAACAAATGAAAAATATATTTCGTCAAAAATCTCGACGAAAAGTTTGTGATGGCAGAGATCTCCGATAACTATAAGGGGAGATCACTGCGTAGGAGATTGACCAAACACTTATAGAATAAGTTATACATACTTGCAACAATTGGTTAGATCTGTTTTGAGGTAGACTTCCATACCAATAATAGCAAAGAAATAATAGACCAAAACAATTATAATAACAAGTCTGAAAAATAAAGAATTATATATTATAATAATAATAATAATAACGACTTTATTTAAAGAGGCAACACAGTTGGGCAAGCCCAGTCTTCCCTGTGAGCCTCTATGAAATATACATGTTTACAACATAATGCTACAGGCAGGTATAGATACACAAACAATTAAAATTTTACCTGAACAAAAGCAACAACAAAAAACAATGTATGATATTATACATAAATATATAACAATATAACAATTGACATGACACTATTTACAATGTAACACTATGTGGCCCACCAGAGTAAAACCATGTGAGGTATGATCTTTTGAAAGTATTTAGTGTATTTGACTGGCGAATATTTTGTGGTATTTTGTTCCAGATTTTTGGTCCAGAATATGCAAGAGATTTTCTACAAAATTCAAGTCTGGGTTTTGGAATGTATAGAGTGTTGCTTGAGTGTGATCTTAAAGATGTGTTATTTGTTTCATTAAATAAGTTACACATGTATTTAGGAAATATATTATTTATTGATTTATACACAAAAACAGCTTTTTTGTAGAGAATACGGTCTTGCATCTTCATCCATTTCAGTTCTTTAATTATATTTATTTATATATATTAATGGTCATGAGGCCATCCTATGATCCTGTATTAAAATTCAATTTATGAAAAGATTCAAAACTGTAAAACAGGAGCGCAGTCTGAGAGATTAACATATTCTCTACTGAACAGCAGTTGAAAATCTGCGATTCATTATTGGTTTGAATCAGCTGATGATCGGAAAATAATATTCTCAGTACATTTACAAACGCACATTTTTTTACCATTCCATACTTCATTAAACATCATTTTATTACTTTTGAAACTCATTTTTTTATGAAAATACTTGACGATTGTCATGAAATTTAGCATACATGTTGCGTACACATGCAACAATATTGTGTCAAGTTCTTTTCTTGTATCTTCAAAGTCAATAAATGAAAATTTAGAAATCCCACATTATGTGTTATTAAATGTCTACATTTGATATCAATTTGCTTTTAGTCATTCATGTCATCCGTATATATAATAATAAGGGCTATGGAAAAGATATTTTTGGCTGACTTTGTCTTCTTGGGTCAGTGACTCCCACTTAAAATACTAAGTGGTCCCTGTTTTATGCCAGCTTGCAAAACAGTTCACACATATTTATTCAGTTATTTTAAGTTATGAACACAGAGAATAATGTCTTGTTTAGGGCAATATCCCGAAATGTGCTATTAAATAATTAACTAACAATTGAAATGATTAACACAGTACTTGCAAAAATCCATTCATTGTATTGTTAAGTATGTAAAAGATTGAATAGAATAAATTAACCCATCATTCAATCATGCCTTAAAAAGGGGTGATAATTAAATCCGAAATTCGTGATAGAGTTATGGTTCTTGCACCATTCAACTGCCATCTATCATTAGGTCAAGTTTCGATGAGTTCCCTTTGATGGGTTTGAAGTAGTTGTCCAAATGAAAGTTGAATTTTTTACTAAACAGAAGCTCATCACAACTTCTATCAAGACAGAGTTATGGAACTTGCTCTCTGCTCTTCCTCTCATTTATATGATCAATCAAGGCAGAGTTATGGAACTTGCTCTCTGCTCTTCCTCTCATTTATGCAATCAATCAAGACTGAGTTATGGAACTTGCTCTCTGCTCTTCCTCTCATTTATATGATCAATCAGGACAGAGTTATGGAACTTGCCCTCAGCTCTTCCTCTCATTTATATGATCAATCAAGACAGAGTTATGGAACTTGCCCTCTACTCTTCCTCTCATTTATATGATCAATCAAGACAGAGTTATGGAACTTGCCCTCTGCTCTTCCTCTCATTTATATGATCAATCAAGACAGAGTTATGGAACTTGCCCTCTGCTCTTCCTCTCATTTATATGATCAATCAAGACAGAGTTATGGAACTTGCCCTCTGCTCTTCCTCTCATTTATATGATCAATCAAGACAGAGTTATGGAACTTGCCCTCAGCTCTTCCTCTCATTTATGCAATCAATCAAGACAGAGTTATGGAACTTGCTCTCTGCTCTTCCTCTCATTTATATGATCAATCAAGACAGAGTTATGGAACTTGCTCTCAGCTCTTCCTCTTATTTATATGATCAATCAAGAAGAGTTATGGAACTTGCTCTCTGCTCTTCCTCTCATTTATATGATCAATCAAGACAGAGTTATGGAACTTGCCCTCTACTCTTCCTCTCATTTATATGATCAATCAAGACAGAGTTATGGAACTTGCTCTCTGCTCTTCCTCTCATTTATATGATCAATCAAGACAGAGTTATGGAACTTGCCCTCTACTCTTCCTCTCATTTATATGATCAATCAAGACAGAGTTATGGAACTTGCCATCTACTCTTCCTCTCATTTATATGATCAATCAAGACAGAGTTATGGAACTTGCCCTCTACTCTTCCTCTCATTTATATGATCAATCAAGACAGAGTTATGGAACTTGCTCTCTGCTCTTCCTCTCATTTATATGATCAATCAGGACAGAGTTATGGAACTTGCCCTCTGCTCTTCCTCTCATTTATATGATCAATCAAGACAGAGTTATGGAACTTGCCCTCAGCTCTTCCTCTCATTTATATGATCAATCAAGACAGAGTTATGGAACTTGCTCTCTGCTCTTCCTCTCATTTATATGATCAATCAAGACAGAGTTATGGAACTTGCCCTCTACTCTTCCTCTCATTTATATGATCAATCAAGACAGAGTTATGGAACTTGCCCTCAGCTATTCCTCTCATTTATATGATCAATCAAGACAGAGTTATGGAACATGCCCTCTGCTCTTCCTCTCATTTATATGATCAATCAGGACAGAGTTATGGAACTTGCCCTCTGCTCTTCCTCTCATTTGCATGATCAATCAAGACAGAGTTATGGAACTTGCTCTCTGCTCTTCCTCTCATTTATATGATCAATCAAGACAGAGTTATGGAACTTGCTCTCTGCTCTTCCTCTCATTTATATGATCAATCAAGACAGAGTTATGGAACTTGCCCTCTACTCTTCCTCTCATTTATGCAATCAATCAAGACAGAGTTATGGAACTTGCCCTCTACTCTTCCTCTCATTTATGCAATCAATCAAGACAGAGTTATGGAACTTGCCCTCTACTCTTCCTCTCATTTATGCAATCAATCAAGACAGAGTTATGGAACTTGCCCTCTACTCTTCCTCTCATTTATGCAATCAATCAAGACAGAGTTATGGAACTTGCCCTCTACTCTTCCTCTCATTTATGCAATCAATCAAGACAGAGTTATGGAACTTGCCCTCTACTCTTCCTCTCATTTATGCAATCAATCAAGACAGAGTTATGGAACTTGCCCTCTACTCTTCCTCTCATTTATATGATCAATCAAGACAGAGTTATGGAACTTGCTCTCTGCTCTTCCTCTCATTTATATGATCAATCAAGACAGAGTTATGGAACTTGCCCTTCGCTCTTCCTCTCATTTATATGATCAATCAGGACAGAGTTATGGAACTTGCCCTCTGCTCTTCCTCTCATTTATATGATCAATCAAGACAGAGTTATGGAACTTGCTCTCTGCTCTTCCTCTCATTTATATGATCAATCAAGACAGAGTTATGGAACTTGCCCTCTGCTCTTCCTCTCATTTATATGATCAATCAAGACAGAGTTATGGAACTTGCCCTCTGCTCTTCCTCTCATTTATGCAATCAATCAAGACAGAGTTATGGAACTTGCTCTCTGCTCTTCCTCTCATTTATATGATCAATCAAGACAGAGTTATGGAACTTGCCCTCTGCTCTTCCTCTCATTTATGCAATCAATCAAGACAGAGTTATGGAACTTGCTCTCTGCTCTTCCTCTCATTTATATGATCAATCAAGACAGAGTTATGGAACTTGCTCTCTGCTCTTCCTCTCATTTATATGATCAATCAAGACAGAGTTATGGAACTTGCTCTCTGCTCTTCCTCTTATTTATATGATCAATCAAGACAGAGTTATGGAACTTGCTCTCTGCTCTTCCTCTTATTTATATGATCAATCAAGACAGAGTTATGGAACTTGCCCTCTGCTCTTCCTCTTATTTATAAGATCAATCAAGACAGAGTTATGGAACTTGCCCTCTACTCTTCCTCTCATTTATATGATCAATCAAGACAGAGTTATGGAACTTGCCCTCTGCTCTTCCTCTCATTTATATGATCAATCAAGACAGAGTTATGGAACTTGCCCTCTGCTCTTCCTCTCATTTATATGATCAATCAAGACAGAGTTATGAAACTTGCCCTCTCCTCTTCCTCTCATTTATATGATCAATCAAGACAGAGTTATGGAACTTGCCCTCTGCTCTTCCTCTCATTTATATGATCAATCAAGACAGAGTTATGAAACTTGCCCTCTCCTCTTCCTCTCATTTATATGATCAATCAAGACAGAGTTATGGAACTTGCCCTCTGCTCTTCCTCTCATTTATATGATCAATCAAGACAGAGTTATGAAACTTGCCCTCTCCTCTTCCTCTCATTTATATGATCAATCAAGACAGAGTTATGGAACTTGCCCTCTGCTCTTCCTCTCATTTATATGATCAATCAAGACAGAGTTATGGAACTTGCCCTCTGCTCTTCCTCTCATTTATATGATCAATCAAGACAGAGTTATGGAACTTGCCCTCTGCTCTTCCTCTCATTTATATGATCAATCAAGACAGAGTTATGGAACTTGCCCTCTGCTCTTCCTCTCATTTATATGATCAATCAAGACAGAGTTATGGAACTTGCCCTCTGCTCTTCCTCTCATTTATGCAATCAATCAAGACAGAGTTATGGAACTTGCCCTCTGCTCTTCCTCTCATTTATGCAATCAATCAAGGCAGAGTTATGGAACTTGCCCTCTGCTCTTCCTCTCATTTATGCAATCAATCAAGACAGAGTTATGGAACTTGCTCTCTGCTCTTCCTCTCATTTATGCAATCAATCAAGACAGAGTTATGGAACTTGCTCTCTGCTCTTCCTCTCATTTATGCAATAAATCAGGACAGAGTTATGGAACTTGCCCTCTGCTCTTCCTCTCATTTATATGATCTATCAAGACAGAGTTATGGAACTTGCCCTCTGCTCTTCCTCTCATTTATATGATCAATCAAGAAGAGAAGTGTCGTAATTTCTAAGATATAATGAAATGAGACCGAAAATTGTTCAAGACAGAGTTACAGTTCTTGTATTAATCATTTTTTCTCTCATTGCAAGTTATTATAGATCAAGAATAGTTGCAATCCCTTCAGCATTTGTTAGGTGTTACATATTGGACAAAAAAGGGATTAACAGAAATATAGGTCAATTCAAACTGAATTATACTCCATAATTGGCATGTTTGTTAATAGCCTACTTACCCTGTCAATCTGTTGATTAACATAAACAATGTACCCAGCACATCTCTATACCTCTTCTTGGCTTTAAATAATCTAAAATACAACAAAGGATTTCTTTAAAAATAATGATAGCCACACAAATTTCCATACACCAATTAACAGTTTCAAAAGGCCCTACATTCCCCCCCTTTCTATCGATTTTTAAGCAAGTAAATATTACTGACTGCTTATCTCTTCATATAGCTTGTATGGATAATTCTAGGTATGTGATCAGGTTTAACAATTGGTTCAATGTTTGTGTTTACATCAAATAAATTAAATTGTATATTTTTGGAAAATTTAGATCGTAAACTTTTCAATGGTATTTTGTTTTAGAAAATCAAATAAATAAGCTCGTGTCCAATGGACTGTTTAAAAAACAACATTTTCTATACATCGGTAGCATAGTACATCGGCTTTACTCGCACTTCAGGTTAGGTAACTCTTTGCTAAACTCGATACACTACTGATATTTATGTTGGACCGTGTCGAAACTGTTCACATGTGTATTGTAGTGAATAATAACTTTATCTCTTTTTGTTTTCAAATTTCTAAGCGCTGTTCAAAAAAATCTTGAATTAACCTGACATTTTATCAACATGACACTGAAATGAAATGAAGTCCACTGCTTATACATATATATCTAGTTTCATTTGGTTTCCTGTATTCCTAGCTTTATAGAAAATATGTTAAATTCTGTTGATAAACCTCCCATTAGAGTATTTAATCAATGCAAAATTTTCATAATTTGGCGCCAAAAACTACGATAGTGACCTTTGCAGATTTGCACCCATAACTATTCGGCTCAGGTTTCTACATCTTGTCCATAATAATACCACTTCCCCTGGAAGAACTTGCATCTCAATAAGAACAAAATTTAGTACTTTTTTTCACTTAAAGCTTAAAACTGGTTTATTTTTTGATAAAAGGCGTCAACATTTCAACAATAGAGAAATCCGCGAGTACATTACAATTCAGCTGCAGCACGCTGCTTATTAATTTCTTAAATATCGGAATAATTTATAACCCAACCCAGCAATCTTACCTGAGTAATCTGAATGGTCTGAGAATGATCACATAGTAGAAACTGTCTGAGTAAGCTTCCCCTAGAACTCCAGCAAGACTCACAACTGTTACTAGAAAGTCAAACCTGATAGCGGGGAAAAAAAGACAAAAAATGGTCAGAAATGAAAAAAATATATAGTTGAACTACCAAGATTATTTGCAGTGAATGACTTTTAACAATGTTCAAAGCAAGTACAGTCAACTCTCGTTAAAACGAATTTTTCGGGACCGTCGGAAATAGTTCGTCGGGAGGCCATTTTGGTGGTGTTACGTGAGAAAGTCTAGTTCGTGACGACTGCTTTGTGTTTGATCGCCATTTGCATAAAACAAATGTTAAAGATGACGTGTTTTAATTAAAGTACACGCTTAATTAAATCACTCATTTTGGCAAGTTTTACAAACTATCGGTTTGATCGCAGTGTTCAACAATTCGACAATGTAGTCTAACATTTTGCAAACATGTACAAATCCTTCAATTATGTAAACAATCGATAATTAAATGTGCGAAAATACAGGTAAATCATCTCAATGACGTGTGAAAACATTCGTCGCCAGCAGGATACAATCCGATTTCGTGTTAAACAATAGATTTAAGGTGCGAACTTGTTAAATGGGACTTTGAAAAAACTTTGACGTAACGAAAAACTTTGAGACAAAAATTCGTCTTAACCGACAGAAATTCATATAGACAAAGAAGGATAAAATCTGGACTTTTTAAAAACTTCGACGTAACGGAAAATTCGTCTTAAGCGAGTTCGTCCTAACGAGAGTCGACTGTACATGTATGATTTAATTAGAAGGAACCAAGCTTGTAATCAGGGGTTTCACTTTCATTTTTCAAATTGAGGCACTGGGACTCCCACATTTGGGAGTCCCTAACAAATTTTGGGGGTCACAAGATTTAATTTTCGGCTGTGATCATTTGTCATCAGGCATTGTGATCATGTATTACCAAGATGTTTGCAAGAGCCAAAGTTCTAGGCTATGAGTGCTGGATATCAAAAGCATTTAATAAAAGTTATGTCAATTTTATATTTAGAATGGAAAATTTGATTGCAGTGCGGGTATTTGTCAATTTCTTGTTCATTAACTGACAATCATGCACTTTCTAGCGCTTTTCTTCTATGTTAAGTTGGATCCAGTAAATGGACCCATTCCCAATCGAAAATAGTATATTTTTCCCAATCCATAAAAATGAAAATTTCCTAAAATCGGCAAGGGCTTAAAATGGATATACAGAAACAAGTTATAAGTCAAAACTCATCCAAAAACCTGTAGATAACAAGCTATCATGGAGAATACTTATATAAAGTTGTATTGAGCAAAAGTCCATATTTTGTACAACTAATGTCACCTAGAAGTTTTCCCAATTTAGACAGTTGTGACGCTAAACTTCCCAATCACACCGCATCCAAACCCATTCTCAAAACTGTGAAGAAAAGCCTGACTTTCCGACATCCATTGAAACAATTACACTTTATCGGCACCTTCAGAGTGCAAAGATTTCGGAAACTTAATGAATTTCTACAAATCCTATCAACTACCTATTACTGAAAATGGAATATTAACGTCTAATCTAAAAACAAGAAATGGGCAATGCCCCCAAACCAGGTTTAGTACGTAGTTATTTGTAACCAAGGCTCAATTTGTATAATGAATACATGATGCTCATCAATGCTGCAAAGGTGCCATAGGTGATACATGCATATACACACTCACACTTAGATATATTATATATATATGCAACAACTATACACCAAGTTTGATGTCAATACACCAACGCATAGCGAAGATATTAAGTGGAAACTGAATTTTAAATTTTAAGTGACCTTGGACGGAACGAACCCAAAAGCAATCCCAAGCGAGCTCTCGACATGTTCTTACTATACACTAAGTTTGATGTCAATACGATCAACGAAACTTAAGTTATTTGCCGGAAACCAAATTGCTAAGTTTAGAAACGGTGACCTTGACCTTTGACGGGACTATTCCAAAAGCAATCCCAAGCGAGCTCTCCACATGTTCTTACTATACACCATGTTTGATGTCAATATAATCCACAAAACTAAAGTTATTCGCCGGAAACCAAATTTCTATTTTTAATAATGGTGACCTTGACCTTTGACGGAACGAACCCAAAAGCAATCCCAAGCGAGCTCTCCACACGTTCTTACTATACACCAAATTTGATGTCCATACGATGAACGGAACTCAAGTTATTTGCCGGAAACCAAATTACTATTTTTTGGAACGGTGACCTTGACCTTTGACGGACCGATTCCAAAAGCAATCCCAAGCGAGCTCTCCACACGTTCTTACTATACACCATGTTTGATGTCAATACGATGAACGGAACAGGGCGCCCGCCCAACGACATACACCATTCGTTGAAAACCTTACATATTGTAATATTGAAAATTTTCACTCACACATCCCAGCCGTTCGTGAAGTATTCATATGGACCCTTTCCAAGAATTTTTATCGAAGCTTCTACACAGTAAGCTGAAAGAGAAATTGTGTTTGTTTTTATCAAGTTTAATGCTGTTTTTCAACTATTTTTCAGCTACAATTGGCGTTTAGTTGATCTAACTAATTTTTTCAGCAATTGATTAACACACAGTACTGACTTGCCCTTATGCGATCAGCTGACAATTTTCACACATGAACCAGAGAAGGAAGGCAGATGACAGTACTTAGCCAGAAGTCACAGCTGACAATGACCTGCCCAACCCAAGAATCGAACATCAACCTCTCCATAACAACCACTTTCTTAAAACACCAACATGTCTATAACAACCATTTCCATACAACACCAGTCTCTCAAGAACTATATATAACAAGAGATGTTTGTAAAATATTATGTTCCCCTGTGAGCTTGACCTTTGACTCTGTGACCCCAAAATCAATAGGGTTCTTCTGCTACCCAAGATGAATGTGTGGACCAAGTTTGAGGATGATAGGTCAAGGGGTTCTTGAGTTATTGATCGGAAACGAAAAGGGTACGGACGGACGGACCGACGGACCGACATGTGCAAACCAATATGTCCTCTCTTCTTTGAAGGGGGGCATAACAAAGAGACAATTTGTCTATGAGTAATGTTGCTTATGAAAGTGTGAATACTTGAGTAACAATGCGATCACACTTACTTGCTACAAAAGCAATGGATATGTACGACAAGGTGTATGTATGTGAACCGACGACCACACCTTTGGCGGATAGCTGGATTGTCTCAACTAATATAGACACAAAGTTGGCGAATATAATCAAATCTGAAAATAAACAAGAATTTTTTTGAAAAAAGATCGTCAGCCCAACATAAAAAAATGTAGAGATGTTACGATTGCTGGTCACTCAAAAGCCAAAATGGATTTCGGTAAATTCACTGAAATTCAGTGGATTTCGGTCAGGTAACATACCCTTTATCGAAAGCTTAACCAATCCGCGTCCATGTTACAATGTTGTTCGGTTGAAGAGAAATATCCGTGGTGGCTAACGTAAGATTTGATTGTTTTACACAACACTGATATGCAAATAGCAAAACCATGTAAGTACGGCCCCATGTCGCTCACCTGAATACACTGCCATTTAGGCGGATTTAGACTAATGCGCAAATAAACTGGCCTAGGTTTGAAAGAACACCATCTAAGGATCATTCCTGTGAAGTTTAGTGAAAATTCATTTGTGGTTAATTATAAGGAGATGGCGTTTTTAAGAAAATGTTGATGCTCTACGATGGACATCCAACGAGCTCAGATGAGCTTCAAACAAGGAACAGGTCAAAAGAGAGAATCCATTTTGTATATGAATTATTGAGGTGTGAATAAATACAGTAGGGCCTCATTCATTCAAATTCATCGGGTCCGAAATTTTATTTCCAATAATACATGGATTCTTATAGTCCATATCAGATAAAAACCCTGCCAGAATTAGTGCTTATACAGTTATTATGCTCAATTATATTTGTTTGAGGAACAAAATAAACAATACTTACAGACAGCATAATCAAACCACTTCCAAGTCACCAGTCGATTTATTCCTGTAAAATAAAATTTGAGTTGTTTGACATGTACTTAAGAAATAATAAATATGGTCTGATAGTTTATCATAGAGGTATACAATAGGTAGGAATTTGAATGCAGAAAATTCTATCACGGAAGATTGGCATGAGTTGCATTTTCTGGAGAGCTGAAGGCAACATTTGGTGAACGTTACGGACAGGGTTTATACCACAGGATATTGTCATGATTTCTCTCCCTTTATCCCTTCTAGAGTTATATATATAGTAGGTATACTATAGAAGGGATTAAGGGAGAGAACTCCAGAAGGGATGAAGGGGAATCATGACAATCTCCTGTGTTGATCATCGTGCAAGAGTTAGAATTTGTCGAAGGTTCTGTATTCTATTCTTTTATGTACCTGTACATCGATCTATGTCCATTAGGGCTGATAGCTATACGTATACATTAATATTCAGAGATGTATAACAAAATGTTCAATATTTCAACATTATACAAAGAAAAATGTCTTCAAATTATGTTATTTTAATCAAGAGGCCAGTTACGTTCTTTGTACAAAAAGGAACACATGATTTTCGAAAGGAAATGCCATACTTTTAAATATTTTATTGCACGGATGTCTGAAATACGACGACCATAAATCTTCGTCCACCTGTTTAGCCTGAAAAACAAACGATCCATAAATTATTTGTCTTAGTAATATTCAACACAATGAGTTCATGAGATGTCTATAAATTCCAAATGTCTGGCATTGGATTTCTCTGATACTATTTCTTCAATTAAAATTGAGCTTTCATTTAATTATGCTAGCTAAGGTAATGAAATACAGCAAGATAAGTATTCATTTAAAATCTTCTTTAAAGCTACATTAAATCGTTCTCTTGATGGTAGTTTTGAAACACTCGAATTGCATTTGAGTACTGCTGTACGATTTACAATATCTTCTCTAAGTGACGTCATTTCCAGAAAACGTCACATGTGACGTCACCATGTACTGTCCCAAATATTGTTTCCTGCTTGCAAATAGTGACATCACATGTTGCGTTTTCTTAAAATGATGTCACTTACAGGAGAGGTTGTAAAGCCCTCATTTCATGTCACAAAAAGAATTTCTGCTTGTTTGATAAATAGCTTTGTGAACCAATACAATATATTTTTCTGTCAACCGATATTTGAAAATAGTCTATTTCACGAGAATATTAATTGGTATTTATGATATCAATTGCCGACTAGTATAAAATATTTTATGAAGTACAATCAGAGTTTTTTACCTGTTGTATTAATATCAATATTTTGATGGATATGGAAACATTCAATACAATATATCAATCGAACCCAAAATGACTGTAATCGAAAAATATCGAGACCGGCACAAATCCTACTGAAATCTCCATTATAAAAAAAGAATTGTGGGTAGGTTGTTGGAGTGGACATACAGAATACAGTCAGACCTTGTTTATTTGACAACCTTCTATTTGAATACTTGGTATCATCTGAAACAAATATCAGGATGTTATGTATCTTCTAAGGCACATCAAATTCAAATGGGCTATTCAAAACCATGTATTAATCGAAATACAATTTTGGACCTGCTTCAAATGAACAAGGTCTAGCTGTATTTCCTGTCATGTTGTCTTACCTTCCATTTCAGATCACAGACTTCAAAAATCTCGTAAAACTCATCTAAGCACAGCTTCCCCTTTTGTGACGTGTTCAATGCTTTGAACATCAAATACCCTTCTTTCCTAGCTGCAATTAAATGAACAATTGATAACGTTTACAGCCAATGAAATAGAATTGGAAATGCTTAAAAAGTTCTTCCATTATAGATGCAACTGTAGCTACTTTACCATCAATTGCGATTGAAATATATACCTGGTCCAAGGCTATAAATCTTAGTATGGAGACCAGCCTCAAAACAGGAGCATCTGATTGGTTGTTTTACAGCACAGTCTTAAAATTGACCAATGGCAAGGCTGCAATCTGAGACTCAGAACCTTATCATAAATCTAACTGCCAGCAGAAATCCAGCAATTCTATATAACTTTAAGACATTAGACAAAAACAAAACTTTCTTCTCAGGATAAAGACAGCTCTATGTTACAGTCTATAGATAATTACTAAGTCTATGGTCACAGCCAAACATGACTGTTATAATTCTATCATGGTTCATCTTATTGACAATTTAGGTCAATTTATCCATTATTTAAAAGTAATTTTGAACATCAATGTATTCTACAACGGCATGGCATTTTTCACCTTTCTTCCCTAATTATAAGCTTCAAGCCAACTTAAATGCATTTCATTTTCACAACGAAAATATCTTTAAAAAAAATGATTGGAGCAAATTGAATAAGCTAAGATGTTGTTGTTTAATTGGTCAAGACATTGAGTTGCCACAAGGATAAAATTACACAGCATATGAGAAGTACTTGAATAGGGCAAAAAACATGTCGACTACCATATCGTACTGTATTACCATACTATTACCAACTCGCCGGTAGGCCCTGTCCAAAATAGCTCAGTAATGTTTTCATCTTTTCCATCTTTGTTGGTCTGTTTGTTCATCTTTGTTTCTTTTTCTATTCGCAGTTGAAGAATTCAAGGACAATATACCAAAATTCATTTGTTTTTTTTTCATCTAGCACTTCTTTCAAGGAGTTTTTGGCTGTTACTAATTCAATTACTTTTGTAGGCATCAAATTCAAGGACTTTTCAAGACTGTGCAAACACGGTATAAACATGCACATGAAGGCAGGGACATAAGGAAGGTCAGGTATAGAACTAATGTAACTGCATCATTACTGCATCATTAGTTGCGATAGTCTTGCACCAAACTCTATGAAACTTACTAAGACTGGGTCTGAAGTTCTGGAGAAGTCCAAGAAATGCTATCAAGCTGATCAAACTCTGTTCCTGTAAAAATAATATCGTATTAATAATAATATCTATTAACGCTATCAAAAATTCAATTCTCGATACAATGACAATGTTTGAAGCAAGGTAATAGAGTTGAATTACTGTCACTCGAAATGTTATTAGTCAAAATGTCAGGATAACTCCAGAAATGTTCTGATCCCGCGGAATTTCCAAACATTTTTAATGAAAAATTGATGCAATCACTCATAACATGCTAACTCCAAAATCATACATGTGAAGTCTCCCGATTTACGCGGGAGACTCCCGGTTTTGACAGCCAACTCCCGCTCTCCTGGCCGGGAGCCACGATCTCCCGATTTTCAAAGTAAACATCGTGAATTTTATTATGGGGTATTTTTTAGTTCATTGACGTCATTCCCTGAAATTACTTGTCAAACTGATAACCTAAAGTGTAAAATCGTCAGAAATATTCTCTAAACCGTCTAAATAGTCTCTAAACCATGGAATCAAGCGCTTGGTGACAATGATCAAAATACGATGCGACCCTCGCTTTTCATGTTGTTTATTCAAGTTTCACACGTTTCTATTGTATTCTGATATGACTATTAGCAATAAAATTGTTAATTGGCGACTCGATTGAAGGGATGAACCCCAGATTACGAGTTAATTCGCAGCATATTGCTATTAACAGCTTATGATACGGATGAAGTCATAATATTGACAAAATTTCAGCCACACAAAAAAAACTCCCGTTTTAAGGCTCAATCTCACGCTTTTTGAGGTGCAATCTCCCGATTTGCCTTCAGAAAAGGTTCACATGTATGTAAAATAGCTTACTGAAATCAAATCAAAATCAAAAGAACCCTGTAGCTTTTTATTAAAATTGGGAAATAGTACCCGCAGGTTTACTCTTTTGACCAGTATATAAACATACGAGTGCTGCTATGGGATTTACAACCTCTTCTGTAAGAGACCGTCATTTTCAAGAAAACGCAACATGTGATGTCACTATTTGCAAGCAGGAAACAATATTTACTCCATATGGTCACTTCATTTTCATATTGCCATATGGGGCATAAATTGCTTACTGTCAGTACATGGTGAAGTAACCGGTTAAGTTTTGTCTGGAAATGACGTCACTTAATGAAGAGGTTAGAAATCGTACAGCGGCACTCAAAATTAATAAATTATTATTAATGAATTATCCCTTGCTAACAAAGATATCATTAAACATGTTCACTACCTTATGAATAATTCTACAATTGGCTGATACACGAAATTTGATTTGCTAAATTTATGCAAACTAATATCCAATAGCATTATTTGTCATTCAGTTTTCACAGGAAGCTTGTAATCAAAGAACTGAAGGTTCTGGGAGGCATTTCAAGGCAAGACTGCACGCATTCTACATTACTGTATTAGAAATTAAGAAAAGCAGCTTTATATAAAGACTTCCGCCATTCCACAATTGATATATCCCTGACATTTCAGCTCTTATACTCGTTAAATCTATAATAGAATCAGAGGAGTTTACATGTATATGTACTTTTTTCTTGAGACAACGAATATGGCGGTACTTCGAGTAGACCATCCGGTCCAAGATGATAGCAATGAGCCGCTAAAGCGCCTAAAAAAAACACTGTTGTAGCATTGGTAGCATTGGTAGCAGTTATCGCAATAGTAATAATACATGCGAATAGTTTCATGTTAATGCTAACTTTATTGTAGAATGCAGTGAAGGACCTGGACTTATCAGAAGGCAGTAGCACTAATTCATCGGAATACCCATAACACTCTCAACCATACCTTTTTGGTTGTTAGCAGTTTAAAAGCGTGCCTACATCCTTCTCTTTTATGGAAGAAAAGCTTTTTCAGTTTCTTCTTTTCAAATCCTGAGAATGTGTCGTACACAACAGCTAAAAACTGAAAAAATTATAACAAACTAATACAGACTGACCTCGTTTATTTGACAACATTCATGAATTTGGATGAATGAATATATATGAGTCTGATACAGATATTTCCTATGCTGGCGTGAACTCGGAATGTAGGTCAAGATAGAAAATTATATTTCTTTTCTTGGAACCAGTCAGATTACAGCATTAAACAAAGGGGCATAACCCTTGAATAAACTATTACAAGATTGTTAAATAAAGGGAAATAACTCATAAACAGACTTTTATAAGATCGTTATATAAGGGAAATAACTCATGAACATACTTTAATAAGATTGTTATATAAAGGGGAATAACTCAAACTTTTGTAAAATTGTTACCAAAAGGGAAGTAACTCCTGGATGACTTGATATCAAATCGAAAGGATATGAATAAATCTATGACAATTTAGAAAATGGTAGATAACTCTATCACACACTACCAAGCATTAAAACTCCACAAAGGGATGTAACTCCAGAGCATCACTAAACAAAGGGATGTAACTCCAGAACATCACTAAACAAAGGGATGTAACTCCAGAACATCACTAAACAAAGGGATGTAACTCCAGAACATCACTAAACAAAGGGATGTAACTCCAGAACATCACTAAACAAAGGGATGTAACTCCAGAACATCACTAAACAAAGGGATGTAACTCCAGAACATCACTAAACAAAGGGATGTAACTCCAGAACATCACTAAACAAAGGGATGTAACTCCAGAACATCACTTACCAAGTTCATAATGAAGTACAGTTCCAAAGACAGATATGCAATAAAGAAGAAAGCAGAGTAATGACTATCACTGTATGCGGGCATCATTACATCTGGATAGCTGAAAATATGAATGAAATAATAAATACAGTAAAACCCCAATAATAAGACCACCATTGGGACCTTTGAATACTGGTCTTAATATGGAGGTGGTCTTAATATTGAGCTTGAATAAAGAGCAAAACAGTAAAATTGGAGTTGAAAATGGTGTTCTCAATTTCGAGGTGGTCTTATTTTTGAGGTGGTCTTTAAGTGAGGTTTTACTATAGGTTAAAGAAAATTGTACATAGAGCAAGTTTGTGAAATGAAGGGAACGTAACTCTGTCGAAATTTACTGATTATCTTAACCTAGTTGTTATATAAAGGGGAATAACTCATGAACAGACTTTTATATCTTAACCTAGTTGAGGCAGAACTTTAGCCGCATTAGTCTTAATAAAGCATGCTTATTTATCCCTTTTCTCAGTTAAGTTGCAATTTATGGAAAAAGTAGGCTCCATTTTAACAGATTACAACCATAACACCTGTTAAACCACAATTTAAGCACAGCTATAGTAATGACAGAGTGATTTCCCTTGACTATTTTATTACTGGAACACTGACAGTTTATTATGGAATGATTAGAAACAGAAATGTATACAAAATATTTTCCCCTATTTTACCTTCACCATGCAAACTTTCTCATTCAATAGGCCTAGCCATCTTTATTCTGATCAATTCTGTTTATTTGGTAAATAAGATAGGTATATGGAATTTTAGGGGTGGGTCCTCCCCCCCCCCGCCCCCCTCATGAATCCACTAGTTGTACTGAGTACCCATTAAGACCAAGGATATGGCCATACAGGATTTGTCTAAAAGCAGTACAGATAGGTGATAAAGCAAAGTTGCCGAAGTGCTAAACATCGGTCATAACCCACTTGCACCAAATATCTAAATAACTTCACAGATATGCCCTCAAACAAATATATCCTATGTTTACCTTAGCGTTAATACCGACCTTAACCAGGATTTCACACAATGAGATCTCATTGAGCAAGTCTTGTATAAATACGAAATACATCGCAAATTAAGGAACAGAAAACAATGAATCAGTGAAACAAGAATTATCGTTGTTATTAGTATGAATCATTTATTATGAAGGAAAATAATCAGCAATAATGATTACACACTTTGCGTTATTCTGACCACCAACCCCCACACTTAACAGGTTAGAAAAACAAATCCATGCAAACATAAGAAATTATTCCATTCATTTGAAAACAGAGCCTTTCATATTTCATTAAGCAGCAACAGTAATGCCTACAATATACAATATAGCCTAAGGCAATGGGGTTGTACATACCAGTATTTTTTTATAAGTGCATAAAGGCTTGCGCTGTTAAGGCGATTTATCACATAACTTGCACTCCAGGAGTGGCATAAAGCAGTGACATAAATATCATATGTAACTAGTTACATAAATAGCCGAATCACAGCACTATTTTCAAGTCTATTTAAAGATTGAAAACAATCTATTTATGGTGTTATGTGATAAATAGTATCTTACATTCGTGCTTATTTGATATTGTTTTTATGAAACGAGTCGACTGAGCCTCGCGTCATATTCAGTCGACTCGTTTCATAAAAACAATATCAAATGAGCACTCATGTAAGATCCTCTATATATAGCCTAGTAAAAAGCCATATTTGCTTTTTAGCAATATCTTTGAAACTACATATTATAGCAAGGTGAAATGTACACTGTTTTATCGTTATACCGTCCTTCAACTAATACTGCTATAATTTTGTAAAAATGTTAAAAAATAATTAAGTTATTTGAACTTTTGGTACTGTCAAATTGTAAATCAGGCTAATTATTGAATTAAAGAAACACATTTGTACGATATTTTTTTTTTAAACCCATAAAAATACACAAATACTTAACAGAATTCCGTGTACATTTACTGGAATGTAAAATATCATCAAAAATCATTCTACATGTACAACTTTACTATACAGTGTATAGAGTTAATTCATAAATGTGAATATTGATACATATTTGGGAATTACTCTATAACTGAATATCTGTTTTGCCTATCAAAATGGCAGATGATTAAGAACAAGGGAGGTAAATATTGTTGGTGTGGGAACTAACTATAACTTCGAAGTAGGTCTGTCACCAATATACGACACATAAGACTTCAAATAGGTTTACCTTTATCCCTTCTATATAGTATATGTACATATAGCAGGGATGGGTCGAGTACTGGGGGATAGTACTTGAGTAAGTACTGAGTACTGGATGACTCATAAAGTACTCGCAAAGTACTCGTAAGTACTGACCGTTTTGCTTCAGTACTTGAGTAAGTACTGAGTACTTGTACTCATAATTTCAGACGAGTACTGAGTACTGCCGAGTACTTGAAAATTGGTACTCAAGTAAGTACGAGTACTTGTACTCATAATTTCAGACGAGTACTGAGTACTGCCGAGTACTTGAAAATTGGTACTCGAGTAAGTATGAGTACAAGTACGAGTATCACATCCCTGACATATAGTACAATGAATGTAACGCTTTTCACACCCACCTCTTTCCGTGGAGGAAATCGCCCTTCAAACATCAAAATATATCCATAGAATACAACAAATTCTCAGCATGAATAATTTATCATCATTGTCCTATTTAAACAGATTTAGACCCCTTGTACTATATATATATACATATACCATAGAATGGATAAAGGGAGAGAACTCTAGAAGGGATAAAGGGAGAGAACTCACAACAATCTCCAAGGGCTTGGATTAAAGAGTTATCACTATATCACAATAATAAAACAACGAAACACTTACTTGGCTGTAGTTAAGAGAATGAACAGGCTGATAAAGCTGTCTTGCAATGTTTCAAAATACTGGAAAAAAAGCGATAGAAAAACTCTAAATAATACAAGCAAGGCATATGAAAAATCAAACCAATTAATTGGGTGTTCAAATGCTCAAGAATTCCTCTTGGGCCTGGGAGTATAACAGACTCTACCACTCAGCACTCAAATCACAAAATGTATTCTTATCAGTCTGAAAGTGACTCATATTGAGTGTATAATGTTAAATATTGAGTGTATAATGTTAAATATTGAGTGTATAATGTTAAATATTGAGTGTATAATGTTAAATATTGAGTGTATAATGTTAAATATTGAGTGTATAATGTTAAATATTGAGTGTATAATGTTAAATATTGAGTGTATAATGTTAAATATTGAGTGTATAATGTTAAATAAGCGCTGAATATTCTTTGTGGCCAATTCTTTTAGAGATGTGAGTGTACAATTCAATGCGAGTGTAATATGAGATCGGATAGTGATTATAATTAAGCCCGAGTGTGGAGTGCGGCACTCAAACCCAATAATTACTCTCATATCTAATACTCGTACCAAAATCTCACAAAAAATGGACCAAAATGAATTATCAGTACTTAACTGGCATTTTCATGCATGTTCCACTCTCAGATTTCCACTATCAGTCTCATAAGATGAAATTTTGTAATTTGATATTTAAGTGATGAGTTAAGGTATTTGTTACAATCCAAGGTCTGATTTCAAAACCATAAATCCACCTTTACAAGACAAAGCAGCATTTCATTCTTTTCTCTATTCCCAGTTGATTATATGGTAGTTTAAAGCCATCCAAATGCATTTAATTCAAGAACAAGATGCGTCCAAAGGACACGGATGCTCCCGCTATAGACTTTTCAGTCAATAAAAGGGCCATTACTCCTTCAAAAGTAGGTCAATTGTGACCGATATTGAACTTGACCTGTAATCTTTTATCCTATATATATGTGCCCAATATGTATATTACCACTCTTGAATATAAACTAGAAATGTGTACATAGGACACAGATGCCCCCACTTGCAGCCTTTGTCACAAAAGCAAATGCAATTATTCTGCTCATAGTTTGTGAATGGGTATCAAAATTACCAAGTGAACAACTGTACTGATTATGGTTTTAAGTCAAGGGCCACAACTTTGCACTTACTGGGCTCAGCCAAACATGAAACCCCAGGTGCACAACTATGCATCCTTGTGAACATTCCTGTAAAGTTTTATGACTCTGGCTCATATACTTTTGGAGATATGAGTGACACCAGATTGCATACTCTGTAGGCTATATTTTAACTAAGTCAAGGGCCATAACTTTGCACTTACTGGGCTCAGCCAACATGAAACCCCAGGTGCACAACTACACATGCTGGTGAACATTCCTGTAAAGTTTTATGGCTCTGGCCCATATACTTTTGGAGATGGTAGTGACACAAGAATTTGTGACGGACGGAAGGACGGACAGACAAGGGCAAATCTATATCCCCCCCCTCTTTCAGAGTGGGGGCATAAAAATATCAAATATCACTTACAGGGTTATTTGGCACTGTGGAAAAAAGGTAGAAACCTGAAATAAATAATTCTAAGAGCTATCATTACTGTTCAACAAATCAGACACTCTTCTTTGCAATTTACGCATAATTAATCCTTTTTGTCAAAAACTTCTTTCACCCAAACAAACTTGCATCACTAGGTAAGGAGGCATTGAAATTTATGAACAATCTCCAACATCAAATCTCTAACTTTCATTCTCAAGTTATTGGGCTCAAAAGAAATATTTAAATATTTAACAAGTCACTTGCTGACCATTGACAATTCATGTAACAGAATGATACTCTTCAATTGAAGTCAGAAACATTCATAATATTTGACAAGGGGAAATAACACATTCTTTCATTGGTCAAAATTTCTATACAGTCAAATATGGATCCAATGAAATTTCCCTATGTTGATAAAGAAGAACAGCGTAATACAGGAATTCAACAAAGCCAAACGATGTATATACTGGCGAGGTAGATCCATTTTCATCACAAGAGTATAGTTACGACATTTCCAAAACACTTTTCTTCAATATATCATGTTTGGTGTATATACTCAGTACATTTATAAACTCACACTTTTGTACCTGTGATATGCTTGTTAAAGGTCATTTTAGTGTGTTTTAAAACTCATTTTGATATGAAAATACCAGTTGATTGAAAGAAAATTTAGTGTTCATCATTGTGTACAATGAAATTGCATCCTATTAAGTTCTTATCTTGCATCCCTGGGTAAGTTCATGAAAATCTTTTATATTGCATTTTTAAATGTACCGAGTATACAATCTATCCCTTAGTAAATTTGGTGAAGAAATGAGGCAGCATGAGTGTTAAAATACAACACATAACACAAGATCAAGCAAGGGTACATAACTCTCGATAAATAACTGTAAATTTTTAACTTACCTAATACAGAAAATATCAACATAAAAAACATAAGTAGCACCAACATGTCAAATATGGGTGGCAGTGACTGAAACGTCTGTCGTGCTAATCTGTAAACATATAAATGATAACAATACTCCAGTGAGTTGTTTTATTGTGTTAAAGTCATGTTTGAGAAACACGAAAAATCGGTCAATGGAGCTACCGGGAATCGAACCCAGGTCTACGGATTGCCGGTCCGTTATGCTAACCACTACACCACAGCGACCTGACGTCATTTTCGTGTAAATTTATCATATATATAAATTTATGATTAATGTAAACTACACTTTGGACGAAGTACAGGGCGAATTTTTACATCCGCCACACAGCACTTAACACCAGCTGTAGTAAATAGTGAAATAAAGTCATGTTTGTAACACCATTTATGTGTATTTGCGTTTATATGTCGTCGTCACCGTTTTCCCATAAGGGCGACACCTCCAAAAGTATGTTAGTCATTTTAGATTTTTGGAGTATAGTGCATGATACAGAAGATGCCGCAGTTCCTGAAGCACCCATCCACGTAAAGCATTGTACACGGGACCTCGGTTTTTCAAAGTCTCGTCCAAAAGACTGTTAGTACTGTCAGTGGTGGAGCGGGGATCAAACCTGCGATTCCTGGATTACTAGTCCAGCACGTTACCCCTGGACCATGGATCCGCTACAACACTATTTACCAACTGTCAGTTATGTATGGCAGTCAGTTGACCTACCCAGTTTTCCTGGAATGCATTATCAACCAGTACTAACTTGCCCTTCTACAAGCAGCTGGGAACTTCTCCACATGAGGTGGAGGACAAATAGCCCAATGTCACTGACTGATACGCCCAGGTATTGAATCAGGACATCCAGGGGACAGGCCATTATTTCTTGCATACCAGAATGCAATTTCTCGCATTTACGCCAGTGCTGGAGAATTCCCATCTTACATCCCCTGGGTAGGACGAGTCTCGAGCTGATGACGTCACGACGTCACATAATGACCTCACGTAACATTGAATAACAACTTGAATGAATTTGTAAAAAAATACTATAATTATGCAAAAATCCCTTAAACCTTAAGTCGATTTATTCAAACTCGTCGTTTACTTCATAAAAAAATAATCTTTCACTAACATTATCATCATCTTTATAACTCAAATGTTCGTTCAAATGTTACCTTCTGACCCCACGACAATAATGAGAGTTGAGTAGAAATAAAGGTCTCAGCCCTCGTGTAACTCTGAAATGATTTGTCTGTCGTATCAATACTACAATAGCTTCCACCATCATTATGCATAATATCACACTCTGGAAAAACAAACAGGGAAACATTGCATACCACCGATAAAAACGTTGAACAACTACAGTCAAACCTGTCTGTAACGACCACCCATGGGAACAGCAAAATGTGGTCTTTGTTTACAGGTGGTCTCTATTAACAGATTAAATATCATTGAAAATGGTCGGATGGGAGATAAAATTGGTGGTCTTTGCAGACAGGTTTTGCAATAGTGGTCTTTGTTCACAGGTGGTCTTTAACACAGGTTTGACTGTACATAGTCTACAAATGTTTATTGTTTACAATGTTTAATATATTTGAAATAAGGAAAGTCAAGGAAAATTCGAACATCAGAATATTTGTTTGTATGTTTGAATATTCAAATACTTATTTGAATAATTGACTCAAGAAAAATCTGCAAAGTTTTGAAATACCAGGGCGTCGCCATGGTGTCATAAAACAAAACTTGTGTCAAATACATTTTGAACTCTACCTGATTATATAATTGATTACTGAACTTGGATTCAATCTAGCACAGTTGCGTTACTCAGTTTGACAGTCCGAAAGGTGTCCCAAATATTGTTTTAAGTGTGTAGATTCAATTAGATAGTACCCAAAATATATATCCATGTATTCAAAATATCGCTGTATATGCAATATTGTAATAAATCGAGTATACCTGACAGAAACATATAGTGACGTGGCGTGGACCACAAGATCTGTATTGTAATAAGCGGTATATCCCAGTAAGTTTACTGCACTTTACTTCTAATTACAAGAAAACAATGCAACAGTTTGAAAACACCAAATGTTGGACCACTTTTCACACATATTTCAAGACTGATATTCAGACGAACTCAGGTTTAGACTAAATAAGAAGTTACTCTTACCAGCCATTTTAAATATAAACACATGAAATTTTGACTGAATAACTATTGTCATCTTCCATTACAATTCTGCCAATTTTTATTCAAATCTATACTGTCATAACAAAGTAGGCGCAAAAAGATCATTTAACATTTAAAAGTCGATTAGTCCGAGTAATAGTCATATTATGTGTCAACCTCTGAGATTTTTGGCCTAAATGAAATATCTGGGAGAAATGGAGTTATTTACATTTCTGAATGCAAGGATATTTGTTGGTCACTACAAAACAAAAATTATTGAAAAAAAAAATAGTTTTTAGGGAATTGCATCACTTTGAATATGGTCACCAAGACTAGGGTAGCGTTTCTTCAAAACTCCTAGGAGCGAAAAGTTAGGCACGAAAACTAGCGCACTTAGGAGTGTTCCTATGTGCGTTTCATTAAACTTACTCTTCATGTGGAGAATAAAACTAAGGTTTCTCGAAGTATTAAGTAATAGCAAATATTAACATACCTTCATACACGTTCGAGGATGCTTGAAGTAGACCTTCCATCCCAGCCATTTCATTCGTATGCCGAGTTCTAAACTCAGCAAAAGCAACATTAGTATCTCCAAGGACCCATGGACCTGACAGAAAACAACAATAATGGTTTCAACAAGGTTTGAGAGTTTGACCCCCCCCTGGTATGTTTACCAAATGAGAGTACCTGGATTTTATACAAAATAAATTTTCTGTTGTTGTCAACTGCTTCTCTGGTTAGCATTTGTTTGTGGTTCAGGCGTAACAGTTGCCACTAGAAACAAAATGGCCGCTCCACTTTGTGTCAAGGGGCTCCAAATTTTCAATTTCTTTTTACACATATCGAGGGCTCAACGCAACACTGTCATAACTCCTATGTATTTATATAGGAGTTACGACAGTGTTGCGTTGAGCCTTCGATATATGGTCTCCCGTGGCTGAGTGGTTAGGCATCCACCTTGATATCCTTCTGTATTGAATCCTGGAAGAGGTTGGTGAGTAGCCAGCTAGTTAAATAATGGTTACTGTGTGCTTACGTGCCTGGTGCCTGGCGTTAATGGATAGGATTTTTATCAGGTCATAAATGTTCTAAAAAAGTAGGGGTCTCATAAATCAGAAATGGCTGGCCCTTTAAATAGGGGTCACACTATGTTAAATTAAAGATGTTACTTTTAATATCGATATATTGTCAATACACCCACCTCAATATATCGAAACAGACTTGCCATCAATGACACCCCTAAGGTAACCAAGGTAAACCTACCCCTACAGGAAGCCTGAGGAAGTCTACAGCTGGTCTCTCACAAGCAGCCAGAAGAAGTACGAGTACCGCTGCCAACAGATCCAGCAAATGGAACCATGGGTTGTGTGCAATGGCATAGGCCGGCAGAGCCTCTGGTTTCCTTGGATGTGTGTAAAATTTGTCATTATTTTCCCCTTCTTGTAGATATATAGATGCTTCCTAGTGATAGATAATCGGACAAATTTAATAATCGAATATAGGAGCGATTTGAAAACTCATAATCGATAATCAAATTGGAAATAATCGTAATATTTAGTTTTTTAGACTGTCGGTATCGCAAATCCAAAACAAGCATCGAAAGATCTACTTTAGTGACACGCCCAATTTCACCGTTCATGCGCATTTTAATCTCTACTGTAAACGCGTTTAATTTAGTGTATTAAGTATAATGCTGACAGTTATTTTCATTTATACAACTTAAGTTATCTCATTTTACTACATTTAACATCAATGGGGTTTTACGTTTCTCTTTTATATCGTAAGATTCTTTTATCTCTGAATAAATACTGTTTTTGTATGTTTACTTTGTATCTTTGTATTTGACTGAATACATCGAAAACAATTCTATATAACTGTAGAATTTGCATGTTTACCAAGGTTTATAACTTATATTATTTGAATACATATAATATCATCTTATTTAAATAGCACTTCAGTCAAAATGTCCGATTATAATCGATTACTGTTGTTCATAATCGATTGTCGACAACGTTGGATGTCCAGCGACGATTTTTCAATTATTTTCGATAATCGCGCCATCACTAATGCTTCCTGTACAAATTTAAGTATTTCTACACTAAGTGCAGAATGGTAGAGAATAACAGGTTGGTGATATGGATGGAGGAAGTTTATCAGTCAAAGCGGAGGAATTTATCGGGTGTCGTGAGATAAGGGTCACGTGACCAAGTGACCTAATAAAGCAAAAAAATATCAGGCACCCCGTTATCGGATAGCAATTACTGCAAATGACAGGATAAAATAACACATCTTTGATTCAGCACAATACCATTGTATACCAAGATTAAAACATTACTATTCGAACACTACTTTGAGATGAAAAGTGTCCAAGTCAAGTTCAGCTCTCGTAAACAGGTCCGGGCATTTGATCTCCATTGTGATTAGAATCCTCACATTAATGTGACAATGTTAATATTAGAGGGGTTTTCAGGCTGCCTTAGCAGGCTTCAATGCTTATAATGGTTTTTATAAAGGTTGAAATTAAGCAAAATACCAGGGCTCTAGAAATCCACTAGCCCGACGTCCTGGACAAGTCTAATGCTGAAGCAGGCTACCAACAGCTTTGATGAAGTTAGTCCCAGACAAGTCTGTTTTTAAAGCTAACCAACATCAGCAATTGTTCAGTTGTAAGTCAAACCTTAGAAGCCCACAAACACATACATGTGATTATAATTTTAGATTGTGGAGCTATCATTGTGGGTATTTTTATTTGTTACTAAATTGACCGATATTAGATAACTTCATTGTAGCTTCCTATGTCGGACAAGTCAAATTTCACATTTCCATTAGTCCAAGACAAGTCTTTGAAAAAAAATCTAGAGCCATGAATACTTGTATTTTACCAGAAGGAAACAGTCTGTAATGCTATCATTGTAATCAGAAGTTGGTGATGTGGTCATGCCATTTTATTGAAACAATTACCCGACAAACTCATAATATTTCTAACTACCAAAGAAAAATCCAA
This sequence comes from Mactromeris polynyma, assembly GCA_032209605.1. Taxonomy (NCBI): domain Eukaryota; kingdom Metazoa; phylum Mollusca; class Bivalvia; order Venerida; family Mactridae; genus Mactromeris; species Mactromeris polynyma. The sequence continues at coordinate 1,074,108 of JASFXZ010000028.1, forward strand.
AGAAAAATCGTGCCCTTCCAATGACTTGAAATCGGTGAAAATTTGAACTATAAACAGTTGAGTGAAGTTGGCGCAGCAATCGTACATGGTACATCAACATTGAATACTGACCCAGATTGAATACAAAGCCAGCACTGACATCGTTATTCAACTTACATTTTTGAATACATATATTATATCGAACCCAGAGCTAGCACTGACATCAACATTCGAAACGGGTCCGCCGCTAATACATATCTGGAGCCCAACATCTAATTTGAGTTTTCTAATTATTTGAATACAGACCTATATGCGAACCCAGAGTTAGCACTGACATCAACATTCGAACTTGACCGCGGCGAATACATATCTAGCGCCCAATAATGAGCCAGCTCGTACATCGTTATTCGAGTGTTTTTTAAATATTTGAATACAGACCTAATATCGAACCCAGAGCTAGCACTGACATCAACATTTGAACTTGTAAGCGGCGAATACATATCTGGAGCCCAATAACAAGCCAGCTCGTACATCGTTATTCAAGTGTTTTTTAAATATTTAAATACAGACCTATTAGCGAACCCAGAGCTAGCACTGACATCAACATTCCAACTTGTAAGCGGCGAATACATATCTGGAGCCCAATAATGAGCCAGCTTGTACATTGTTATTCAAGGGTTTTTTAAATGTTTGAATACACACCTAATATCGAACCCAGAGCTAGCACTGACATCAACATTCCAACTCGTAAGCGGCAAATACATATCTGGAGCCCAATAACGAGCCAGCTCGTACATCGTTATTCGAGGGTTTTTTAAATGTTTGAATACACACCTAATATTGAACCAGAGCTAGCACTGACATCAACATTCGACTTCAGACTGCGGCGAATACATATCTGGAGCCCAATAACGAGCCAGCTTGTACATCGTTATTCGAGTGTTTTTTAAATAATTGAATACAGACCTAATATTGAACCCAGAGCTAGCACTGACATCAACATTCGATTTGACTGCGGCGAATACATATCTGGAGCCCAATAACGAGCCAGCTTGTACATCATTATTCGAGTGTTTTTTAAATAATTGAATACAGACCTAATATTGAACCCAGAGCTAGCACTGACATCAACATTCGACTTGAACCCGGCAAATACATATCTGGAGCCCAAAAACGAGCCAGCTCGTACATCGTTATTCGAGGGTTTTTTAAATGTTTGAACACAGACCTAATATCGAACCAGAGCTAGCACTGACATCAACATTCGACTTGACCGCAGCGAATACATATCTGGAGCCCAATAACGAGCCAGCTCGTACATCGTTATTCGAGTGTTTTTTAAATATTTGAATACAGACCTAATATCGAACCCAGAGCTAGCTAGCACTGACATCAACATTTGAACTTGTAAGCGGCGAATACATATCTGGAGCCCAATAACAAGCCAGCTCGTACATCGTTATTCAAGTGTTTTTTAAATATTTAAATACAGACCTATTAGCGAACCCAGAGCTAGCACTGACATCAACATTCGAACTTGTAAGCGGCGAATACATATCTGGAGCCAAATAACAAGCCAGCTCGTACATAGTTATTCGAGTGTTTTTTAAATATTTGAATACAGACCTAATATCGAACCCAGAGCTAGCACTGACATCAACATTCGATTTGACTGGGGCGAATACATATCTGGAGCCCAATAACAAGCCAGCTTGTACATCGTTATTCAAGTGTTTTTTAAATATTTAAATACAGACCTATTAGCGAACCCAGAGCTAGCACTGACATCAACATTCCAACTTGTAAGCGGCGAATACATATCTGGAGCCCAATAATGAGCCAGCTTGTACATTGTTATTCGAGGGTTTTTTAAATGTTTGAATACACACCTAATATCGAACCAGAGCTAGCACTGACATCAACATTCCAACTCGTAAGCGGCAAATACATATCTGGAGCCCAATAACGAGCCAGCTCGTACATCGTTATTCGAGGGTTTTTTAAATGTTTTAATACACACCTAATATTGAACCAGAGCTAGCACTGACATCAACATTCGACTTCAGACTGCGGCGAATACATATCTGGAGCCCAATAACGAGCCAGCTTGTACATCGTTATTCAAGTGTTTTTTAAATAATTGAATACAGACCTAATATTGAACCCAGAGCTAGCACTGACATCAACATTCGATTTGACTGCGGCGAATACATATCTGGAGCCCAATAACGAGCCAGCTTGTACATCGTTATTCGAGTGTTTTTTAAATAATTGAATACAGACCTAATATTGAACCCAGAGCTAGCACTGACATCAACATTCGACTTGACCCCGGCAAATACATATTTGGAGCCCAAAAACGAGCCAGCTCGTACATCGTTATTCGAGGGTTTTTTAAATGTTTGAATACAGACCTAATATCGAACCCAGAGCTAGCACTGACATCAACATTCGACTTGACCGCGGCGAATACATATCTGGAGCCCAATAACGAGCCAGCTCGTACATCGTTATTCGAGTTTTTTTTAAATATTTGAATACAGACCTAATATCGAACCCAGAGCTAGCACTGACATCAACATTTGAACTTGTAAACGGCGAATACATAACTGGATCCCAATAACGAGCCAGCTTGTACATCATTATTCGAGTGTTTTTTAAATATTTAAATACAGACCTATTAGCGAACCCAGAGCTAGCACTGACATCAACATTTGAACTTGTAAGCGGCGAATACATATCTGGAGCCCAATAACAAGCCAGCTCATACATCGTTATTGGAGTGTTTTTTAAATATTTGAATACAGACCTAATATCGAACCCAGAGCTAGCACTGACATCAACATTCCAACTTGTTAGCGGCGAATAAATATCTGGAGCCCAATAACGAGCCAGCTCGTACATCGTTATTCGAGTGTTTTTTAAATAATTGAATACAGACCTAGTACACGTCCTCTAAACATTTTTTCAATCTTTTTCAGAAAAAGGGGCCTACCTCCCCTCCCTCCCCTTAATTTTGATTTTACTTTTTCAATTTGTTTATTTCTAAACTCACAACAACAACAAAAGTCTTAGAGAGCACCCTCCCCTCGCCACAAACATCCCCCTCTCCTCTATTTATTTTACTGTTTCAATTTGTTTGTTTCAAAAGTATTCAAATAAAATCCCCCTGTAAATTTTTCATTTTTTCAATTTGTTTATTTCAATAGTCTTCAGGAGAATTTTGGAGGGGGCACCCTCCCCTCCCACTTTTTCCCCTATTTATTTTTAACTTGTTTAACTTTTTTTATTTCTTAACTCTCAACAATAACAACAACAACAGAAGTATTGGGAGGCATCATCCCCATCGCCCGAAACCATCTCTCTCCCCCCTCTCCTGCCCCTCTAATTTTTTTTTTACTTATTAAATTTGTTTATGTCAAAAGTTTTCAAATAAAATTGGAGGGGGCACTCTACCCCCCCCCCCCCCTTCCCCTAATTTTTGTGTTTACTTATTAATTATTAATTTTCAAAAAATAAGGCGCGGTCAATTTCTGGGGTTGTCATTAATCGTTAAGCGTTCGTGTAATCAAGCGAGACATCAGCAGTGCATTTGTTGTATAAACATACCTATTATTAGGTTCCCCCCCCCCAACGCTTTAAACAGTATCAGAACAATAAATATTCGACTGTGAAAAGTTAAGGTCCGCCTACCGCTGTAATGTAAGGCGAGATCTGATTAGATAAGCAACTACTGTTGACCAATGAGCGCTTAGCTTTGTAATGAATTTCGACATGAGTGTGTTTACACGAGGCGTGTAGAGAACCAACACAGATGAAAAATTAAGCCTGTAATGAATACTCAGTCTAGAGTTTAGCCCCCATTTGATTAGAAATCCATGAAATAAGCGACATGTTTATCTAATTAATTGCTCTGCATGGGTTTGTAATTCTAACCCTGATGTGACTCTAAATATCTCTTATAAATATCTTCAAGGTATGTTATTGATCACTCTTATCAGATTAGAAACAATACTGATGGCTAGTTGGTAGTACATTACCACTACGAGGATAGAAACAGTAAGTATAGTATATTCAACTAGTTGTCATTTATTTTGTAATTGTGAATAGTAACCATCATTATACATATGATTTTCTACATCACATATTCAAAAAGTAAAAAAAAATAGAGTAGGGAGGGGTATGCTTTGGGGCGAGGGGGAGGGTGCCCTCCAATTACTTTTGTTGATTTTGGAGTTTAGAATTAAACAAATTGAAAAAGTAAAACAAACTTGGGAGAGGGAGGGGGAGAGGAGGGTGCCCCCTACAATTTTTTTGAAGGCTTTTGAAATAAGCATTGAATAAGTAAAAACAAATTGAGGGAGGCGGAGGGGAGGTTGCCGCCCTCCAATTTTTGTTGCAGACCTGAAATAAACATATTCAAAAATTTAAAGGGGATGCCCTCCAAAGACTTTTGTTCTTTTTGTGAGTTAAGAAATAAACAAATTGAAACAGTAAAACAAAATTAGGGAGAGGGGAAAGGTGGGCCCCCGAAAAAAATCCTTTTATTTTCGAAAAGATTGAAAAGGTGTTTAGAGGGCGTGTAAAAATAAATAGGGGGAAAAGTGGGAGGGGAGGGTGCCCCCTCCAAAATTCTCCTGAAGACTATTGAAATAAACAAATTGAAAAAATAAAAAATTTAGAGGGGAATTTTATTTGAATACTTTTGAAACAAACAAATTGAAACAGTAAAATAAATAGAGGGAAGGGGGGGTAGAGGGGGATGTTTGTGGCAAGGGGAGGGTGCTCCCTAAGACTTTTGTTGTTGTTGTGAGTTTAGAAATAAACAAATTGAAAAAGTAAAAACAAAATTAAGGGGAGGGAGGGGAGGTAGGCCCCTTTTTCTGAAAAAGATTGAAAAAATGTTTAGAGGACGTGTACTAGGTCTGTATTCAATTATTTAAAAAACACTCCATTAACGATGTACGAGCTGGCTTGTTATTAGGCTCCAGATATGTATTCGCCGCTTACAAGTTGGAATGTTGATGTCAGTGCTACCTCTCGGTTCGCTAATAGGTCTGTATTTAAATATTTAAAAAACACTCAATTAACGATGTACGAGCTGGCTCGTTATTGTGCTCCAGATATGCATTCGCCGCTTACAAGTTCGAATGTTGATGTCAGTGCTACCTCTCGGTTCGCTAATAGGTCTGTATTAAAATATTTAAAAAACACTCAATTAACGATGTACGAGCTGGCTCGTTATTGTGCTCCAGATATGCATTCGCCGCTTACAAGTTCGAATGTTGATGTCAGTGCTAGCTCTCGGTTCGATATTAGGTTTGTATTCAAACATTTAAAAAACTCGAATAACGATGTACGAGCTGGCTGGGTATAGGACTCCAGATATGTATTCGCTGCGGTCAAGTTCGAATGTTGATGTCAATGCTGGTTCTGGGTTCGCTACTAGGTCTGTATTCAAATATTTAAAAAACACTCGAATAACGATGTATGAGCTGGCTCGTTATTGGACTCCAGATATACATTCGCCGCGGTCAAGTCGAATGTTGATGTCAGTGCTAGCTCTGGGTTCGATATTAGGTTTGTATTCAAATATTTAAAAAAACACTTGAATAACGATGTACGAGCTAGCTCGTTATTGGGCTCCAGATATGTATTCGCTGCGGTCAAGTCGAATGTTGATGTCAGTGCTAGCTCTGGGTTCGCTACTAGGTCTGTATTCAAATATTTAGAAAACTCGAATAACGATGTACGAGCTGGCTGGGTATAGGACTCCAGATATGTATTCGCTGCGGTCAAGTTCAAATGTTGATGTCAGTGCTGGCTCTGGGTTCGCTACTAGGTCTGTATTCAAATATTTAGAAAACTCGAATAACGATGTACGAGCTGGCTGGGTATAGGACTCCAGATATGTATTCGCTGCGGTCAAGTTCGAATGTTGATGTCAGTGCTGGCTCTGGGTTCGCTACTAGGTCTGTATTCAAATATTTAAAAAACACTCGAATAACGATGTCCGAGCTGGCTTGTTATTGGACTCCAGATATACATTCGCCGCGGTCAAGTTGGAATGTTGATGTCAGTGCTAGCTCTCGGTTCGATATTAGGTTTGTATTCAAACATTTAAAAAAACACTTGAATAACGATGTACGAGCTGGCTTGTTATTGGGCTCCAGATATGTATTCGCCGGGGTAAAGTCGAATGTTGATGTCAGTGCTAGCTCATGGTTCGATATTAGGTCTGTATTCAAATACTGTAGTATCATTTGAATTCGCGCAGGTCTAATTTTCGCGTATTTCGCGCTAGAGACGAAGCGCGAATTTAAGTCCGCGCGATTATTAAACTTCCGAAACAAACATGGCTATCCGAATTTTTGACTGTCCGAAAATGTGTATATATGCATTTACGTTTTTTCTTTTCATAATTTGTCGCCATTTTTTTTCTGATAATCTGTGTGGAATAATTAGGAACATGGAATATTTTGACACAGTTTGATTACTAGTACGTAAGAGTGGTTTAAATGGAACATTAATTCATCAATTGATTTTTCTTTGTTTACGATGTTTATACATGTATAAAGAATACACGACTGCATAAAATCGTTGTCATCCGGATTGCACGCACTGCAACTTTTTTCTTCATACTTTAATTCTTGAACAATTCGTACAGTCTTGTCAATTAACGCCAATTAATCGTTGGACGTGTCATATTGTTTGTGGTATTGTTATGGGGTATGTTTTAATTCTTTCCCGACTGGTTCGCTGAAATAGCCAGGGAATCAAGCGCTTGGTGACACTGATCAAAATATGACGCGAACCTCGCTAGTCATGTTGTTTATTCAAGTTTCACACGTTTCTATTGTATTCAGATATGACAATTGGCAATAAATTGTTAATTGGCGACTCTATTACAGAGATAACCCCCAACCTACGAGTTAATACGCAGAATATTGCTATTTACAGCTTATGATACGAGATGATAACACGCGCTGCGATACCGTCATTTTTGTCTGATTTTTTTTCTTCAAAAATTTAAAATGCGCGAATTTAGGCCCGCGCGAAACTGCCTTTTTTGCTGTTTGCGCGAAATTTCACCCCCGCGAATTTAAGTGATACTACAGTATGTAAAAAACACTTGAATAACGATGTACGAGCTGGCTTGTTATTAGGCTCCAGATATGTATTCGCCGCTTACAAGTTGGAATGTTGATGTCAGTGCTACCTCTCGGTTCGCTAATAGGTCTGTATTTAAATATTTAAAAAACACTCAAATAACGATGTACAAGCTGGCTCGTTATTGGGCTCCAGATATATATTCGCCGCTTACAAGTTGGAATGTTGATGTCAGTGCTAGCTCTCGGTTCGATATTAGGTCTGTTTTCAAATATTTAAAAAACACTCGAATAACGATGTACGAGCTGGCTCGTTATTGCGCTTATTAAGTATAAAACATCATTAATAAGAACCATTGCCATGCATTACCGTTTAAAACAATCTGGATAAAGCATATTTTTCATGATTGATTAGATAAACGAATGAACACAAAAATGAGCCTCATATATCTTTAAGTAGCAATTGAACCAAAAGAAGCACAGCAACACTATACAAACCATATAATTCATGTGCCATGCTGACTTTTTTGTATGAGTTGAAGTCTGAGAGACAGCTGGTGTGTTCAATGAAAAGCTAACAGCGTCCGCATCCCCGCCATTGTTATGAGAATTATCTGTGAACACAAACATATAAAATAGTTCAATACAATATACAGTATAAATGGATAACATCGCGTGTCAAAAAGGTCGCATATTGCTGCTTCCAGACATTTCGCTTGCGGACTCAAACTATCGACTACATGGTGCGCACGTCAAAATGCACTGTGGAAGTGGAAATTTACTGTGCACATCAAAATGCACTGTGGAAGTGGAAATTTACTGTGCACGTCAAAATGCACTGTGGAAGTGGAAATTTACTGCGCACGTCAAAATGCACTGTGGAAGTGGAAATTTACTGCGCACGTCAAAATGCACTGTGGAAGTGGAAATTTACTGCGCACGTCAAAATGCACTGTGGAAGTGGAAATTTACTGCGCACGTCAAAATGCACTGTGGAAGTGGAAATTTACTGCGCACGTCAAAATGCACTGTGGAAGTGGAAATTTACTGCGCACGTCAAAATGCACTGTGGAAGTGGAAATTTACTGCGCACGTCAAAATGCACGGTGGAAGTGGAAATTTACTGCGCACGTCAAAATGCACGGTGGAAGTGGAAATTTACTGCGCACGTCAAAATGCACTATGGAAGTGGAAATTTACTGTGCACGTCAAAATGCACTGTGGAAGTGGAAATTTACTGCACACGTCAAAATGCACTGTGGAAGTGGAAATTTACTGCGCACGTCAAAATGCACGGTGGAAGTGGAAATTTACTGCACACGTCAAAATGCACGGTGGAAGTGGAAATTTACTGCGCACGTCAAAATGCACTGTGGAAGTGGAAATTTACTGTGCACGTCAAAATGCACTGTGGAAGTGGAAATTTACTGCACACGTCAAAATGCACTGTGGAAGTGGAAATTTACTGTGCACGTCAAAATGCACTGTGGAAGTGGAAATTTACTGCGCACGTCAAAATGCACTGTGGAAGTGGAAATTTACTGTGCACGTCAAAATGCACTGTGGAAGTGGAAATTTACTGCGCACGTCAAAATGCACTGTGGAAGTGGAAATTTACTGCGCACGTCAAAATGCACTGTGGAAGTGGCACGTCAAAATGCACTGTGGAAGTGGAAATTTACGCTGTGGAAAATGTTTGCAAAGTTTGTGCATTCATGAAATTCGCAAACTTCCACCTCAAAAATTTTACCAATTTTGTGCATTCGCGAAAATCTTTGCCGAGTCAAATGGAAGTTTAAGCTAAACTATTTTACATAAATCATGTAAACTTGGAAATTCAATCATAAGTTATAAATAACCAACATATTTGTGCTCCATTCATAAATGGAAGATTTGCAGTTCGATTTGCAAAATACAGGCTCTGTTAAATGTTGGTTAATATTTGAATCCATCATAATTTGATTACCATTATACAATTTTGTTAATTCGTTAAAGAAATTTGAGAATATTCCGATTCTTCAGCACTGCTATAGTCTCAGGCCTCTCATTTAGTTCAAATGTATGAAAGCATTGAATATAATTAACTTACAGTAAGATTTTGACCTACCGTTCATTCTTAACTAAATATAGAAAATACAGCAAAACTATACTGTGCAGAAAATGTATTAGATTTTTTTTAATTTTATATTTTGATATTTTCACTGAATAAGGTGCATATATATATCAATCTCAAACAAATCGTTTAATGAATCATTCAACATGTCAAATGATTTCAAACATACTGGTAACTGCATTAAGTGCAGGCGTGTCGCGACGATACCGCCCATAAAACCTGACAAGCTATGCACATAGTACGATGTATTTTTAAAATGCCATTCTTGAAATCTATGCAACTAGCTGAATTTCAAGAAGTTATTCGTAGAGGAAAATAATGAAATAATTACATTTTTTGAACTGTGATTTGTGTACCTAATGGACCTTTTTTTTACTGGGATCACATCCATATATAGTTCACACTAATGTCATTAGTTTAACAGCCCATCCTTTAATTGTCTGGGATCATCATTCGCTAAACGATTACCACTGCATGTTTTACAACATTATCAATCCAATTGTTCTTGAAGGATTGTTTACATAATAAGTACACCTCATACCCATTCTAACTTTGTTCCCATCAAAACAGAATGCAAACGACAATAACATCTAATGGTCTATACACCCCTAAGGCAATTAACATAATTATGGCTTCTTTCAATTCTCAGTCATTATACTGACTATCTCGGTTCGATTCCCGGTAGCGCCATTGACCGATTTTTCGTGTTTCTCAAACTTGACTTTATTATCTGAAGTAATTTTGCAGAAAATAATTGTCCGGTTTTGAGAGGTTTATTTAACGTGTAAAATAACAATTCCGGAGTAGAGGATCTGCACTGTAGTTTTTTTTTTTATATGTTGCAAGGGAGGCACTAAAACAGGACCGAGAAAATTGCCAATTATAGGAAATTTCAGAACTGGAGAGTTTCCGGATTGGGGAGTCTCCACTGTACAAGTTATTGAGAATATTACTTATGTCTGAAACATTTGTATTTATATTTATACAATAACCAAACCAAATAGAAAACGGAAAGTGTAGAATTAAAAACCAAACAGAGAATGCAGTATCCCTAACACCTAACTGAGAGAATGCAGTATCCCTAACACCTAACCGAGAGAATACAGTATCCGTAACACCTAACCAAGAGAATGCAGTATCCCTAACACCTAACCGAGAGAATGCAGTATCCCTAACACCTAACCGCGAGAGAATCCAGTATCCCTAACACCTAACCGAGAGAATCCAGTATCCCTTACACCTAACCGAGAGAATCCAGTATCCCTTACACCTAACTGAGAGAATCCAGTATCCCTAACACCTAACCGAGAGAATCTTGTATCCCTAACACCTAACCGAGATAATCCAGTATCCCTAACACCTAACTGAGAGAATCCAGTATCCCTTACACCTAACCGAGAGAATCCAGTATCCCTTACACCTAACTGAGAGAATCCAGTATCCCTAACACCTAACCGAGAGAATCCAGTATCCCTAACACCTAACCACGAGAGAATCCAGTATCCCTAACACCTAACCGAGAGAATCCAGTATCCCTAACACCTAACCGAGAGAATCCAGTATCCCTAACACCTAACCGAGAGAATCCAGTATCCCCCTTACACCTAACTGAGAGAATCCAGTATCCCTAACACCTAACCACGAGAGAATCCAGTATCCCTAACACCTAACTGAGAGAATCCAGTATCCCCCTTACACCTAACCGAGAGAATCCAGTATCCCCCTTACACCTAACTGAGAGAATCCAGTATCCCCCTTACACCTAACCACGAGAGAATCCAGTATCCCTAACACCTAACTGAGAGAATCCAGTATCCCCCTTACACCTAACCGAGAGAATCCAGTATCCCCCTTACACCTAACTGAGAGAATCCAGTATCCCCCTTACACCTAACCACGAGAGAATCCAGTATCCCTAACACCTAACTGAGAGAATCCAGTATCCCCCTTACACCTAACTGAGAGAATCCAGTATCCCCCTTACACCTAACCACGAGAGAATCCAGTATCCCCCTTACACCTAACTGAGAGAATCCAGTATCCCCCTTACACCTAACTGAGAGAATCCAGTATCCCCCTTACACCTAACCGAGAGAATCCAGTATCCCCCTTACACCTAACTGAGAGAATCCAGTATCCCCCTTACACCTAACCACGAGAGAATCCAGTATCCCCCTTACACCTAACTGAGAGAATCCAGTATCCCCCTTACACCTAACCGAGAGAATCCAGTATCCCCCTTACACCTAACTGAGAGAATCCAGTATCCCCCTTACACCTAACTGAGAGAATCCAGTATCCCCCTTACACCTAACTGAGAGAATCCAGTATCCCCCTTACACCTAACTGAGAGAATCCAGTATCCCCCTTACACCTAACCACGAGAGAATCCAGTATCCCTAACACCTAACTGAGAGAATCCAGTATCCCCCTTACACCTAACTGAGAGAATCCAGTATCCCCCTTACACCTAACTGAGAGAATCCAGTATCCCCCTTACACCTAACTGAGAGAATCCAGTATCCCCCTTACACCTAACTGAGAGAATCCAGTATCCCCCTTACACCTAACCACGAGAGAATCCAGTATCCCTAACACCTAACTGAGAGAATCCAGTATCCCCCTTACACCTAACTGAGAGAATCCAGTATCCCCCTTACACCTAACTGAGAGAATCCAGTATCCCCCTTACACCTAACTGAGAGAATCCAGTATCCCTAACACCTAACCGAGAGAATCCAGTATCCCCCTTACACCTAACCGAGAGAATCCAGTATCCCTTACACCTAACTGAGAGAATCCAGTATCCCCCTTACACCTAACCGAGAGAATCCAGTATCCCTAACACCTAACCGAGAGAATCCAGTATCCCTAACACCTAACCGAGAGAATCCAGTATCCCCCTTACACCTAACTGAGAGAATCCAGTATCCCTAACACCTAACTGAGAGAATCCAGTATCCATAACACCTAACCGAGAGAGTCCAGTATCCCTAACGACAAGCATAAAAAAACTAAATTGTAAAACAATCAAAAAGGTAAAATTAGTTTCATGATTTGACAACAAATACTCTTAAGTGACGCTTTCAATATTTTGAATAAAGGGATTATGGACATCTAACTATTAGGGGCATTTTGACAATCTTATCATCTTGGCCAAGGGGATTATGAATATTTTATCAAATCTATCTATGTGTCTATATACCCCCCCCCCCCCCCCCTGTGAAGAAGGCTCATGAAGTTATTCATGGAACTTAATGAACTTCATGAACTATAGTTCATGAATTGACAGAATAATTCATGAATATCGAATAAATATTCATGAACTTCAAGAAACCTTAATTTTGTTTTTGAATGAATTAATTTATCCATTAACTTACTCATAAACATATAATCGTGAATAATTTCATGAACTTCATGAACCTTTTTCACAGGGGACTAACAAAAGGCTATTTCTGAGCCAATTGGATTGTGACCGAGGGGATTTTGCGGTAAACTCGTAGGGCCACTTTCGGTGGCTCGGTCAGGTTACTCTAATCATGCAAGTCTTTATGAATATCTAAAGAACGTCAGAAAACAATGTGATTTCCCTCCTATTAACTCCTATTCATATATATAGGAGTTACGACATTGTTGCGTTGAGCCCTCGATACTGACCATAAAATGAACAATACAACTGTCACATTACCAAAATAATTTAAAGATGTAAATAACCGAAATATATACATTCCACTTACGAGACATATCCGCTAACGCAACATCCTGAATACACTTAATTCACAATTATTACCGATTTGACATCACATAATCCACGATTTTAGAACTACATGTATGTACTGCATTAACAGAGCAACTGAAACCACAGTTTAACTCAAAAGTGATTTTAACTTATTTATACAAAGTACCCCTTATGAAAGTTAATACACAAAAATATGCAGTATTTATGGATACACAAGTTCACTGCAGTGTGAATGTAATCTAATATACTTTACGTCATCTGACTATTTACACAGACAAGCAGCATGATAACATATCACATATTCTGTATCATATCAAGTGTGATAAACAAAAGTACTACGCATACAATTTATTACATTTGGCAAACTTGGTAACATTTACTAAAAGCAATTCTTAATAAAACAGTTAATTATCATCTACATGTACATATATTGTGAACATTTGGGGCGGCTGGAATTTTCTTTTCTTTTAAATAATTGCATAATCTCAACTTTGCAGGAGATACACAAGACTATTTTCATTCCAGGGATCTAATTGACTGTTTTACTGTACATTGCGTTCAATGACAGACTCTCCTCAAATTGTGTTGGTTATATATGTCCAGTGTTCGTTTTCAGCCGTTTTTTAACCGAGTTACACTTTAGTTATAAAATATACAAAAAGTTTTGCCCTCGTCTATGCTATTTACACAAAAACACGGTCGCACACTCAAAGCCATATCATTGATTTACAGTTAGACCTCAATAATAAGACCGCCCTAAGCATGCTTGAAAAATGGTCTTAATATTGAGATGGTCTTAATATTGAGGTGGTCTTAATATTGAGGTGGTCTTAATATTGAGATGGTCTTAATATTGAGATGGTCTTAATATTGAGGTGGTCTTAATATTGAGGTGGTCTTAATATTGAGATGGTCTTAATATTGAGGTGGTCTTAATATTGAGGTGGTCTTAATATTGAGGTGGTCTTAATATTGAAGTTGAATGAAGAGCAAAACAGTGAAAATCGACTTGAACTTTGTTCTTAATATTGAGGTGGTCTTATTATTGAGGTGGTCTTATTATTGAGGTGGTCTTTAAGTGACAACTTGGTATGACTGATATTTACCTAAATTTAGACAAGACAGATAAATTGTTGTTATCCTAATATCCACAATAACAATATTTTATCAGTTTCACATCGCTAAGAGCTCTTATCTGACCTACTTGAACACTCCAATTCAACGTATAAAGCCAGCATTATTGTCATAAATACTCTCATTGCCAATTGACATAATAATAACTGCAATAAAAGTGGTCACAGGAGATTGTCATGAGTTCTCTCCCTTTATCCCTTCTAGAGTTATCTTCATTTATCTTTTCTACTGTACAGAAAAAAATCACCTAAAGACGACCTCAATAATAAGACCACCTCAAAATTAGGAACACATTTTTCAAGTCCATTTTCACTATTTGGCTCTTCATTCAACCTCAATTTTTAGACCACCTCAATAAGAAGACCAGTTTTTAAGGATACAAAAGGTGATCTTATTATTGAGGTTTTACTGTATATATGTACTATAGTATATGTACTACGGAGGAGATAAAGGGAGAGAATTTCAGAAAGAATAAAGGGAGAGAACTTGTGACAATCTTCCGTATAGTAGGGATAAATGGAGAAAACTCTAGAAGGGATAAAGGGAGAGAACTCTAGAAGGGATAAATGGAGATAACTCTAGAAGGGATAAATGGAGAGAACTCTAGAAGGGATAAATGGAGATAACTCTAGAAGGGATAAAGGGAGAGAACTTGTGACAATCTTCTGTATAGTAGGGAAAGATGGAGATAACTCTAGAAGGGATAAAGGGAGAGAACTTGTGACAATCTTCTGTATAGTAGGGATAAATGGAGATAACTCTAGAAGGGACAAAGGGAGAGAACTCTAGAAGGGATAAAGGGTAGTCATAGTAAACCAAATGTTTTTTTAAAGATGCACAATGTATACAAGCATATATATAAACGCGTATATGGAACAATGACACGAAGATAATTCCGAAAATTCGAATATATAAACATTACTCAAATATGCTTGTTCACGGTATGATTTTTTAAGTGTGACAATTGAATCACATGAACAATCGTATCACAAATTATCTTTAGGCAAACAACCGTCAACAAGTGCATTTTTTTTTTTAATTAGTTTTTTTTGCTGCTTTTATAGCCGTTATCGGGCTATATTCCCAATGCCAAAAAGTATATTATTTTTTCCCAATCTGATTGTAAAAAAATCCCATTAAATCTGAAGAAAACATTTTGATTCAATTTAGCCAAAAATTGACAAAATTAGAGGCTTTACTCGCACTGGTAGTTTATATGTAAATACCAATTCTCGATTAATTAATCACTACTCATATATTCTTAAAAATGTTGATATAATTTCCAGACTTTCTCCCCCCTCCCATTTTTATGTTTAAAGCGCAAAATTCCCAATTGGAAGGGTATGGTACATTATCCCAAAGTAGCTAAAATAAACCCTGCAAATAATAGTTTGTAGTACAATTATCACAAACGATTCAGTATATCATGCACCGAGTCACTATTGAGCACAATCGAGTTTATGTACGAAAATGAATTATTCTACTTAAAGGTGCGAATTATAGAGCCTTTTAGGCTGAAGGGGCTGAATAATTGGTTTTAGAGTTCAACGCTGGGCAGTTTGACCTACCAGTAGTAGAACAATACAGTAAAACCCCAATAATACGACCACCCACGGGTCTCTTGAAAACTACTCTTATTATTGAGGTGGTCTTAATATTGAGGTTAAATAAAGAGCAAAAAAGGGAAAATGAACTTGAAAATTTGCACCCGGCGCGCCCCCCCCCTAAAATTCTCAAACCTTACATGTATGTCCATGTGCGTAGGAGCTGGGGCCGCAGGAGCAGGACATATTTTGACCCCTACTTCTCATCTGTATCTTAAACTAGTCAAAACCAGTCACACATTGTATTGGCATTCAGCCAAGATATTTAATACGCATGACAACGTGTTATCATCGCTACCAGACAGGGACCGTCGCTAGTACCCTGACTGCTATCTAGGGTGTGAAAACAGTCGGCGGCTTAATGAAGGTATGAAAGGAAGCATACTAACCAAGTGACAAGTATATTTATATTGGCATTGTTTTGAATCTTAAAGTTTTGATAATTACATTTACTTGACGATCAATTAAATGGCGATAATCTCATTTACTCACAAAAAGTATTTTAACAGTGCACACAGACACAAATTAAATACATATTCTGAATCTCCATTATGAAAGTAGACTTTGAAATGGATGTTCCAAAATATATCCCTAAAAGTCCCGTGTTTTTTTACAAAATTACACATATCACGGACATATAAACCATGTTCGTACACATAATTATACATGCATGAATAAATGTAATAATTTTTTTTTAGGAAAATATCATTTTAAAAGTGATGGATTTTGTGCCTGTCAAAGGTGATTTCCTTAAAATGTTCTAATCCGGAGGGGATACCCCTCCCGTACCCACCCCATCGTCGGCACCAATGCTCAATACCTTCCTACGCGCCCGATGTCTGTGTATGAATACGGAAATGTACAGATATCCTTAATTATAAGATTTTAAAATAAGCGATTCTGATTTATTGTAGCAGTATATACTATCATGATGATGTTTATAAACAGTCATGGCCGTTTAACAAGGCTTGAGCAAAACCCAAAAAAAGGGACGCCCCCCCCCCCTAACTCCCAATCCTGGATCCGCCCTGTTGTGTTCTTAATTATGAGGTGGTCTAATTATTGAGGTGGTCTTAAAGTGAGGTTTTACTGTATTGATTATAGAGAGAAGTTTGTTTGGATTTGTAATCAGTTCCAGTCATCAACAGTGTTTGCCGCGACCGAGTGCCAGCCAAAAAGAGTTCATTGTATTTAATATTTGCATAATTATAATAATTATATAAATTATAAAAGATTTTTACTGAAACTTTTATACTGTTGGCAGCAAGAATCTCGCCAGTGACGTTTTCAAGTTTCTGTCCACAAGCAATCTTCGACATAACCCACTTGTCAGAAGCCAGGGACAGGTAAAATTACTGTCGGACAAGTAAAAACTCCATTTTGTCCGCCCGAACGGGCAAGTCATGTTCATGTTCCGATCTGTCACAAAAAATTTATGAAGTAGTATGTACCCGGTAATACTTGTTGACTGGTTTTCATTTATTATCACTTTTGTTTGTGTAACAGCAAATCAAAACATCATATTTAAGCGGTATTTTGACAAAAACTAAACCTGGAGACCCATTAACTTTTATTCTGGCAAGTGAAAGCTAGTGAATTCGGGCAAGTGGAAATTGCAAGTTGTCTGCCCGAATGGGCAAGTCCTTCAAAAAAATTATTGTGAAGACTGCACAAGTGGTTGCCAAGAACTCCTTAGCCAAATTAACATGAACATACATTCTGTAGTGATCTGGTATGAGAGCGATACTGTCAACCTGACCAGCTCGGCTGGTAGAGTGCTATGCAAGTGTTGTGGTAGTGGTGGGCTCAGGTCCAACCAAGTGCCAAATTCTTGCTACTATTGTAGATCCCAGAGGAAAAAAACATGACCCCAAATGGGATTGAACCTGGGACCTCTTGCACTTCTCCCCAACAATTTGAAGCAAGGCCTCAAATGCACCATCCCTGCAATTTCTAGCCTGTTACCGCTCCCCCGGTGGCCCATACCCGCACTCCTGGGTATGCTTGTCAGTAGAACGCTTACTATAGTTCAGGTATGCACCAAGCCTCCAAAGTTCGCATTATTATATCGTTAAAAAAGTCGACAACTATACTAAAAGTTGCCAACATATCCGAATGTGTACTATCCGAAAGTAAATACATTATAGCTGTCAATGGTTAAAATTATAAATATATATCTGTTAAAGACAAAATAGAGCTAGCATACATAAATGATTGACAAAATCTACTGAAATTGTATTAAAACTATTCATATATACTTAAGGACAAGTTGTCTTGTGAAATTTCGTGGTATTCCGTCGTGAGAATGTTTTCGTCCATAGTTAATGATAATTTCCAGCTTGTACCGTTCTAATTCCGTACACATTTTCGAAGATTAACTAGCTGCATCGCTCGACGGACATATATCTCCGTGATCGCTCTGCATGAAGAACGCGCTTTTAAGTTATGCATGAGAAGATATGTTGTTATACTTAACTTCAAAATTGGGTGTCTATAAAAATTATCCTACAATAAAAAAAAAAAATTCTCTAAAATCCAGAGTTTCTGGGGCCAACCAAAGACCAAAATACTCAAACTGGTCCTAACAATAATACCCTCAAGTGTATACCCTTAGAGTGTTAAAATACAGTTGAGCCTCAATAATAAGACCAAACCTTGGGACCCTTGAAAACTGGTATTTTTTTGAGGTGGTCTTAATATTGAGGTAGTATAAATAGCAAAACAGTGAAAATGGACTTAAAAATTGTGTTCTTAATATTGAGGTGGTCTTATTATTGGTGTGGTCTTTAAGTGAGACTTTACCATACATATTTTCTCGAATCTCCGTGCTTTTGTCGTGGTTGTGCTCTTCCACTGCATGGAACTCTGTAGTCTGTACGCACCAAAACCGCGGTGTTTTCAAGATGGCGGACGTGAAATGTTGAAAAGGTTAGTGTCGTTTGTTTTTGGTCAGATCTTTTTTAATAGGTCGTCCTCGACTTTAAATTTTATATGAAATAAAAAAGCTTGAAATTGGGAACCAACGGTTACTATTCGTTTTTATCGAACCGTACGCTCCACATAGCGCTTTGATTCCACTACCGTTACATTCACACGAGGGTGAATATGAAGGTATCGGAATAAGCGCCCGATGTTATTAAAGGAGAGTAATCGAACCGTAGCATCTTCATATAATGCCTATCAGAACACGATGTTTTAAGGAAGTTGAAAAATGAAGCGAGAGACCGAAAGAAAACTGGCGATCTTTTCTCTGAAACGAAGACCTCGATTAATCAACTAGGATAGATCTATGAAACCGACAGAGTTCCTCACACATGAGCATTATTTTACGTTCAACACTCGCTAAAATAGATGTTTTGAACGTTTGAAATTTGGCGTGCTGTATGCCGCGGAGCTAAACGTAAACGTGACTTCTACGGCGCATGGTACTTCATGCTTCTATATCCATTAAAATGACCATATAGCGGTTATAAATGTTAAGTTAGATAGCTGTTAAATCGATTTAATCCCCCCGTATTTTTACTGACAGTTCCAAGACTGTAAATCGTTGTGTGGTTATTATTTCTTTATGTTTATAGATGTATGTTAAGTTCCCCTTTCCTCGTGTGCTGTTCTTTTACTTGACTATAATATCCATGTTTGTCCTCTTTGATTCTCCTAGTTATCCCTTACGGTCAGCCAGGCCATTCATTGCACCCCTATTATTTCTTGTTTAAATGCTTGTTAAATGAAATTGTGATTAAACAACTCGACTTTGTTCGGACAATGAGAATGAAGTTGAGGACACAATAATAAACTGTAGTGCAGGGTTGTTTTCTGGTGGCAAAATATGGAGTCATACAAGTTTCACAACTGACGGCGGCCGAAATTGCGCTTCAAACATCACAGCATATCCATGAATTCTCACCTACCTTATCCGACATCGGCGACAATCGATTATGAACTAATCGATTATAATCGGACATTTTGACAGCTTTTTGACATCTGTAAATTGTGTTTATCTATTTCTTCAAGTTATAGGATCAAATCTGTATTAACATCCACGCTCATCTATACATAGAAAACAACGCATCTTGGTCCGTTCAGTGCCAGTTACCTAGTATGAGTGTGCTAACAATGTACCTGTTCTTGCGTATACTTTTTTATCGGACGGACACATGGCTATATAGATATGAATGATATACATGTATACTTCAAATATTTGTTTTCTTCACTGAATTTGACACAAGTTGTAATAAACAAGACATTTAACTCCCGACTTTCTTGGAAGAAAACTTCTCTGTGACCAAAGAACTCCATGTATAAACTGTTGCATGTGGCGATTTTGACATGAGCACATGTATGAACAATTTAATATTGCTCCAACTTTATTCAGGTACTGTGAAGATAGTGGAAGCATATATCTCCTAAGGCCAGATTCAAACTCACGACCTCTGTGTTTGAGTAAATAGCTTATACCCCTATACCGCTCTATCATTGTGTCACCCAGCTAGCACCCCATTGCCTCAGATAGGCTACCTAAACCGCTCTATCACTGTGTCACCCAGCTAGCACACCATTGCCTCAGATAGGCTAGCTATACCGCTCTATCATTGTGTCACCCAGCTAGCACCCCATTGCCTCAGATAGGCTACATATACCGCTCTATCACTGTGCCACCCAGCTAGCACCCCATTGCCTCAGATAGGCTACATATACCGCTCTATCACTGTGCCACCCAGCTAGCACCCCATTGCCTCAGATAGGCTACATATACCGCTCTATCATTGTGTCACCCAGCTAGCACACCATTGCCTCAGATAGGCTACATATACCGCTATATCACTGTGCCACCCAGCTAGCACCCCATTGCCTCAGATAGGCTACCTATACCGCTCTACCACTGTGCCACCCAGCTAGCACCCCATTGCCTCAGATAGGCTACATATACCGCTCTATCACTGTGCCACCCAGCTAGCACCCCATTGCCTCAGATAGGCTACCTATACCGCTCTAGATATCGCTGTGCCACCCAGCTAGCACCCCATTGCCTCAGATAGGCTACATATACCGCTCTATCACTGTGTCACCCAGCTAGCACCCCATTGCCTCAGATAGGCTACCTAAACCGCTCTATCACTGTGTCACCCAGCTAGCACACCATTGCCTCAGATAGGCTAGCTATACCGCTCTATCATTGTGTCACCCAGCTAGCACCCCATTGCCTCAGATAGGCTACATATACCGCTCTATCACTGTGCCACCCAGCTAGCACCCCATTGCCTCAGATAGGCTACATATACCGCTCTATCACTGTGCCACCCAGCTAGCACCCCATTGCCTCAGATAGGCTACATATACCGCTCTATCATTGTGTCACCCAGCTAGCACACCATTGCCTCAGATAGGCTACATATACCGCTATATCACTGTGCCACCCAGCTAGCACCCCATTGCCTCAGATAGGCTACCTATACCGCTCTACCACTGTGCCACCCAGCTAGCACCCCATTGCCTCAGATAGGCTACATATACCGCTCTATCACTGTGCCACCCAGCTAGCACCCCATTGCCTCAGATAGGCTACCTATACCGCTCTAGATATCGCTGTGCCACCCAGCTAGCACCCCATTGCCCCAGATAGGCTACATATACCGCTCTATCACTGTGTCACCCAGCTAGCACCCCATTGCCTCAGATAGGCTACATATACCGCTCTATCACTGTGTCACCCAGCTAGCACCCCATTGCCTCAGATAGGCTACCTATACCGCTCTATCACTGTGTCACCCAGCTAGCACCCCATTGCCTCAGATAGGCTACATATACCGCTCTATCACTGTGTCACCCAGCTAGCACCCCATTGCCTCAGATAGACTACCTATACCGCTCTATCACTGTGCCACCCAGCTAGCACCCCATTGCCTCAGATAGGCTACCTATACCAGTCAATCTCCCGGACAGGAACCATTCATTTATTAATTCCAAAATACAGCTAAACTCAATGACACATTGCCCAGGGTGACACATTATATTTATTGACTATGAAACTATTAAATGCATCGGTAACGACTTAAAACTTAATGTACATCCAACTTTTGTACTTTTATGACAAGTAATGTTTACGAGAAGAAATACTTTAAGGTATGCGTACCTTACACTATAAACACATTTACAACATATCCAAAATCTGGTATAAGTGTATGGTGGCTTTTAGTGGATACGTGAGGTAATAGGTCGTGGCCAGGAGGCAATGGGTCGAATTAGTAGGCGGCATTTAACACTCAATTTTCTTGTGACTTTCTCACTCTCTAATGTGTTGTAGACTGTTGCTTCCATTGAGTTGTGGGGTAGACATTGTCTTATGTATGCGGCGTTCCATGTCACAATTTAATTCCTCTGTCTACTTCGGTAACATTAATAAAGACTTCGAGCGAGAACGTCATTCATACAAAATGCATAGCCAACCCTAAAACATCAGGAGACATAAAAGTTAGTGAGCTCTGCTATGGGATTTTCTGTAAGTGACGTCATTTCAAGAAAACGCAACATGTGATGTCACTATTTGCAAGCAGGAAACAATATTAACTCTATATGGTCACTTCGTTCTCATAGTGACATATGGGGCAAATATTGCTTACTGTCACATGGTGACGTCACATGTGGCGTTTTCTAGAAATGACGTCACTTAAAGAAGAGGTTGGAAATCGTTCAGTGGCGCGCATTATAATTTATATAGATCTACTTATATATACGAACTAACTACAAAAACAAAACTTACGAAACACTTACATTAATGATGGGTAAATTAGGGGTACCTCTCTGGAATGTCAGTGCCGAAACCCGTAAATACACTGGGGATGTCTCGAGTTTTCTCCCTTTACTCATTCTAAAGTTATCTCCCTTTATCTCTGCTATAGTATATTTTTGTTAAGTTGAACGATTTCGTTATATTTTTGCAGTTTTCCTTTTACTTTCTGTTCCTATATACTTTGTTATTAAAAAAAGAAAAGGAATTTGTTCAACTTTCACTTTTCATATACATGTGTATATTACATTTGAAACACATTAAATAAATTTTTATCTTAAAATCAAACAAGGTGACCTATTATTTTTATTTCATATTATCATTCAGACAGTGACTCTCATATAGTATACCAAGTTGTAAGAAAATCCCCGCACTAGAAAAAATATAGAAAAATTGTATCTATTTTGTTCTATTTTCATATGAAATATGCACGTTTTAATCGTCATTATCATAAAATTGAGCAAGGTGACCTATCAGTTTTATTTCATATTTTGGCAACATACATCACACTGATCAAATATACAAAGTGTAATGGAAACCTCCGCATTAAAAAAATGGCCCTATTATTGTTGAATACATTTGCCTTTAATGGCTTATTAGAAACCAGAGTAACGATACCCGAAAGGAGTCGTACAAGGCACGACAGGAAGAGCAACATTTCAACATCCGGCACCATGTTCACACAGGATCAACTGATCTGGACTAACTGTGATCTATAAAATATTTGCCATTTTCTAGACATAATTGAACACCTTTTCGAGTTTTCTCATAAACTTACATAAAATACCTAAACATCTTCCAATTTCTGGCCATTGACACATCTAGTTATTGAACACATTAACATGCCGATTTTCATAATATCATTAAATACCAGTCATCGACAGGTAAGCAAATGGTAACCATTATTCAACTTGCTAACGGCTCGCCTACCGGCCATGTACCGGGGTTCAAACCTTCGACCTCTCGCTACCAAGACGGATAATTTAACCACTCGGCCATTGGAGACGATTTATGACAGTATTTTACTGAAAGTTCCAAGGCTATATGGTTATTATTTCTATTTATGTTTTAAATGTATGTTAAATTTCACTCCCCCTGTGCAATTATTGTCTTGATATAGTGTTCATGTTATTTTCTCCCCACTTTCGGCCTATTGTTGCCAGCTTTCTTGAATTGTCCTGTGATGTATTCCATCCATTATTCCCATGAATTGGCGAGGAATTTATGACCGTTATTGGTACGTTCATTATTTAATAATTTTTTTGTTGAACTTTGATAATAACAGTAAACAGGTCGACGCATTCAGTGCGGTATTTAGCCTCCAGATAAAAGTAAAAGTATGAAATCATTAGCCAGGCAGTTGGAAAACCTTCAGTGTAATAAACCACAAATAGAGATAAATTAATGTGATTTTCGCGGTGTACATAACTAAGAGACTTAACAGTCATAAGGTTTCATTTTTATATCTAAACTTACCCCGTTTTTCGAGTATCGATCCGGAATGAAACGACTCTGTCAACCGATCGTATACATTGTATACAGTAAAACCTCAATAATAAGACCACCCTTGTATACATTGTATACAGTAAAACCTCAATAATAAGACCACCCTTGAGACCCTTGTATACATTGTATACAGTAAAACCTCAATAATAAGACCACCCTTGTATACATTGTATACAGTAAAACCTCAATAATAAGACCACCCTTGTATACATTGTATACAGTAAAACCTCAATAATAAGACCACCCTTGAGACCCTTGTATACATTGTATACAGTAAAACCTCAATAATAAGACCACCCTTGTATACATTGTATACAGTAAAACCTCAATAATAAGACCACCCTTGTATACATTGTATACAGTAAAACCTCAATAATAAGACCACCCTTGTATACATTGTATACAGTAAAACCTCAATAATAAGACCACCCTTGGGACCCTCGATCGTATACATTGTATACAGTAAAACCTCAATAATAAGACCACCCTTGGGACCCTCGATCGTATACATTGTATACAGTAAAACCTCAATAATAAGACCACCCTTGGGACCCTTGATCGTATACATTGTATACAGTAAAACCTCAATAATAAGACCACCCTTGGGACCCTTGAAAACTGGTCTTAATATTTAGGCGGTCTTACTATTTAGGTTGAAGAGCAAAACATTGAAAATGGACTTAAGTTTGTTCTTAATTTAGAGGTGGTCTTATTATTGCAGTGATCTTTAAGTGAGGTTTTATTGTATATATGTTTATTAAGTATTTTCAAAGGGATGCGGTTCCTTTTTTCTCATTTCAAATATTACAATTGAACGCACAGTCACGTTAAATAGCTGATTATCATTTAAACTGTATTATGGGAATGTTTTTAAATGCTGTAGTTGCAAATGTATAAAAAAAACTCGCATCAATGTCAAGCATATACCTATACAATATGACTACGATTGAAACACAATCTCATCTCAACCTTTCCAAATAAATAAAGGATATGTGTCGGGTTCGTTGGAATATCATCGAGTGAATATCAGACAATATATTTCCACGAGTGGCTTACCAACGTTCAGTGCTCACTAGATGACTTTATTTTCGACCTTCCACCGAAACAACAAAATAGGATGATGCCAAAAACAACATCGACAGCAACAAGAACAATCCAATAAAATATCCACGACAATGTCAACATTGACGATTACAACAGCAACGACGATATTGCCAACATCGATGACAACGGCAATAACAATAACAAAAATATGTATACTAACAACCGACGACAATAACAATATCGAAAACGACGACGACAACAAAAACATCATCGACGACAACAACAACAACGACGACAACAACAACGACGACAACAACAACGACGACAACAACAACGACGACAACAACAACGACGACGAGAACAACAACGACGACAACAACAACGACGACGAGAACAACAACGACGAAAACAACAACGACGACAACAACAACGACGACGAGAACAACAACGACCACAACAACAACGACGACGAGAACAACAACGACGAAAACAACAACGACGACGAGAACAACAACGACGAAAACAACAACGACGACGAGAACAACGACGACGAAAACAACAACGACGACGAGAACAACGACGACGAGAACAACAACGACGACGAGAACAACAACGACGAAAACAACAACGACGACAACAACAACGACGACAACAACAACGACGAAAACAACAACGACGACAACAACGACGACGACAACAACGACGAAGACGACAACAACAACGACGACAACTACGAATATGACAACAACAACAAGCCGACAACGACAACAAGCCGACAACAACAGCAACTACGAAGATTTATGCGGTTAAAACAGTGAAATACGTAAATTGGTAATATAATAACATTCACATTATGGCAACTTTTCCAATTGACAAATAGTTGAAATGAAATTATGTTGATAACAACGGAAATTTGTTTGAAATGTGTATGCATGCACAGAAACGTGGCGCCAGGATGGCTGATTGACCGGTCCGGATACGCATGTTCGCAGTTTCGTTTCCCTTCCGCGACATATCAAAGTACGGTTCTCAATATGTAGTTTTGACTCCATTGTCTACCGTAACCACACTCTATGAGGGATGTGCTGAGACAGATGGGCCTGTTATTGGATGTTAAAACATGAGCCACATGAAGGGTCTGTCTCCATCCATTGCGCGGCGAAATGACTGGTCAGTCACATGCTCGTAGCTGTACGCAAATATTTATCCAGATTCACACAAATTATATAATTATAACGCTTTTCATTCCATTTTCAATATAATTTGTGTACTAATTTTTGCAGTATGTATTATATTATAAGTTTGCATTGAATTGCCACCAATTTATTGAGCCATGACTTTTTTCAATAAACATTTAACCTTTGGTAAAACAGATTTTATCCGATTGTTATTAACTATTTTTCTTTAAGGGTATATACAGTAAAAATACGGCCGTAATCTGTGTTTATATCTCGATATATTTTTATAATTTTATAATTATATATATGGAGGTTAAATCAAGTATAACTTATTTAAACAAATTTCATTGTAAAACGGGTTTATTACATGCTAGTTTTTTAACCGAATCACTTACCTGTTATTCTTGCGCCACTTCTGGAAGAAAGAAGTTTTCGTATTAAGGTGACGCGACTGTCGAAAATTGCCATAGAACTAGTTGTTATACCGAACAACACAAACTCATGCAATGTTCGTTTCCACGAGGCCAATTTAAATTTGATATACAATATAGCTAATATTATTGTACATGTCTATCATAAAACAAAATTATATTGCTTTCAGTTTTTGTGAAATTTGTTTTTAGACAAGCACAAACTATATAATCACCAATAGATACAAGTTTTATTTTCCCCATAAATATTTGACCTTATTGCCCTAACTAGCCCAGATTGTTTAGACCACACGAATGTTGTACAATGCTCAAATTAATATCAAACAAAACATCAAAAACTATTTGCCCTAATCGCTAAAAGTGTTTGTCAAGCGAATGATTTAATTACTGCTACGTTCGTAGATTCCAATCAGTATTAAGTAAACTATACTTAATCCGTTCGTTATCGTTTGTTACTTTTTGTGTGGTTTGTCTTTTGTCGAACCAGGCTGACCAGGTCAGGCAGCGAATATGAATACACACGCTTCGCTTATCATATCCAGACAATATTGACAATGCGCTGGCTAATCGCTCAAATAATAATAATATTAATCATTCTTTTCTGATTAATCATTTTCGTCGAAATGTAAACAACGCCTTCGGCTGGCTTATACGACAGAACTTATGTTATGTTTATATTATTTAATGTGAATCTATAATGTACAAGTATTTACGATAATTTTCCTGTTGTAAATTTACGTTCGGGATAGGACGTCACTTATTTTTCAGCACGTTCGCGATGTAAAAATCGACTGTCCCGTCCAATATGCACTTAATAAAAGTTATAAGTACTCCGACGACATATTTAGGATATTGCAATTAAATATGAATATAACAAATAGAAATTTCACACACAGAAAGTCAAATATGTCGGTTATGTTCCTATATTAATTTACAGCGCAAAATACAGTCTAATCATTTAAATACAGTCAATTAATACCACCACACTGAAATAAAAAGTCACATATTAAATATGTATCTGGCTCATCTGAACATAAAATGTTTGAATTGGCTTCATCCAGTCTTGTTGTTGCATTGGCTATAACATCTTTTATAAGAACCATTGCCATGATCCGACTTAGGTAACGTGAAGGTTGTGGTGGCGGCGGTTACAGTAGTGTTGTGTAATTGAGTAACCGGTATATCGAAAATTTCCGCAATTTCCGTACAGTTCGGATATAAACATCGAAGGTACATTGGGGCGGCGATGGGGAGGGTATGGGAGGGTTGTCCCCGACCATTGGTGAGATTGTTTTTAATAATGACGAATATAGAGCTTCTCCAAGTCCAAGAGCTTTATTCTGCTGTATGAAATTCTTGAATTATGACATCGTGAGTTTTGTAAAATTAGGGGGAAATAAATTACAAACAGGTAAAAACAACCACTTGTATGTACATACAGCAACAATCAACTTTAATTATAACAGAGAAGTTCTGGTGCCTTTTGTACAAACACACGTTCAGGAACTTAAAGTTCACGAGGATGACTTGGTTTATTCATGTTAGCATTAGCAAAATCTATTTTCTTGGCAAACCTGTATGGTTGATAATTATTGTGTAGACCTTCAATCTTGGTACGTGATGCAGATTTCGTGCATTGTGATCTATTTGTATACGACATCTGACCAGGGAACCAACATATCCATGCTGGAATAAATGACGGGATTTCATTGCAGTTATCACGTTGGTCATATACAGAGTTAATTCACATACAATTTACGATAGATTCCACATCTACAATATTTACCCCCCTTGTTCTTAATCGTAGCCGCGGCCGATGTCCAGTGGTTAGTCCGCTGGACTTGAAATCCGGCGATCCGGGTTCGATTCCCGGTCGCGGCAGGTCATACCCTTCCATGAAAATTTGACAAATATCTCGATTTTCCTCCACATGTGGAGAAGTTGCCGGCTCCTTGTGGAATGGTAAGTTAGTACTGGTTAGATTTCAGTCCAGGAAAAACTGGTTAGGTGAACCGGCCGCCGTATATCACTGAAATATCGTTGAGAAACGGCGTTAAACCCGATGAAACAAACAAACATGTTCCTAATCGTCCGCCATTTTGATAGGCAAAACTGATTTATCTATTTATTTTAAGCTATTATAGGAGTAATTCCCAAATTTATGATAATTGAGTAAATACCAAGATAATTTGCATGTGACAACCACTTTTTCTTCAACGTCTTGGCCGTCTGCCAACATGAGCATGATGAATAAGTTATGTTTATATATCTGATTTGATGTTATCATCGTTTACATTATATTCCCTATGAAACTTTAAGGAAATTTCCCTATCAATATGGCCGACTATTCAGAACAAGGGAGGTAATAATTGTAAATGTCTGAGTTTCAGACTTAGGGTGTTTGTGAATAATGACCCTCTACTTCTTGTCTGAGTCCTATATGAATAAGCGGACTGCTCTTCGACCACACCAACTTATTGATGGCAAGTGTAGAAATTAAGTAGTCCAGAGCCATTGACAGCGGTAAACGTAAAGAGGAGACGGTTTTACATCATGTTATTCAAGACAAGTGATATTTTAAATGAACGGTTGTAATGCTAAACATGAACATATGCATATTTTACCCACTGAAGTAAAAACACGTCTATCTCAAATTACTTCGTACCCTTCAGTATTATTAATTAAAAGGGAGGCGCGGTAGCCAAGGAGACTCCTGATCTTCGAGCCCCAAGATTAGCGGGGTTTGTTTACGAACTTTACAATCCCTAAATTTGGTACGAGTACTGGTTAGTAGCCAGGAAACAATCATTGAGAGTGATTTTAGTATAAGTTGTAAGAACTTGTTTCACCATTGATGTTAAATAAATACATGTATGTTTAAACTTCAATGATTTATTATTATTTATGATCTGATAACTATAAGACGAATGCATGTTATCCACCCAACAGTTAAGTGGCATGCCTGACATAATATTGATTCGCAAGACCACGTTTCTGTCGGAACCGCACGATAAAAATTATTACATTTGTCAACCTTTTTGTAGTCAGGATAATGATTCGTTTACCCAAAGCTAACAAAGCATACGGCTAATGTGTTTATTATATTCGTGTTTGTTTATTGTTTTGATTGTGCGAATGGTCGAAGTAATCTTTATTGTAACAAAATAGCAATTTTACGGTTGATTGTTCTGTATACTTGCATTACCCTGACCATGTTGTTTTTAACCATATTTATTCATAATAAAAACTTATAAAAATAAATACCAAAAAACTCTTAATGTTTATTCCAGTTGTACCTATGATCAATTCTTAAATCAAGTACTAAAAGGTTAAAATAAAACAACTGCAAACGTCTGTAAATATTTGTACAAAGATGACATGGCAAAAAGTTTGATAATGTGACATCTGGGCGTGGTTTGTTGCTAAACGCAATGAACCCAAACAGTTTAGCCACGCTTTACATTGTATAAATAAGAGGGATTGCCAAACGTTTTCAGACTTTCTTCTAATTTCCTGCAAAGGTGTACCTCATCTGAACTAAGGTAAGAAACTCTTTTTTTATTAGAAAATAACATGATAGTCGTTTTTAAACAAAACGAAAATATTTTCATACTTTCGATGTGTTCAAATGTTATTTATTTCTCATATTTTAGCACTGTCGTAAACTATCAAACTTTGTTCAAACTCGGATCCCGTAATTATATTTGGGTAGGGGTCATATTCATGAGTTGTATGAGTTATTTATATAGCGATTAAGTGTTCAACCCATTTAAACCCCTAGCATTGTTTACTGACAGTTCCAATGGTTGTAATTCGCTGTATGGTTATTATTTCTGTTTGTGTTTTAAATGTATGTTATATTTCCCTTTCCCCCGTGCAATTCTTACACTTTGTATAGTGTTCATGTTATTTTCTGCCCAGTTTCGACCAAGTGTTGCCAACCGTCTTGGTTTGTCCTGTGATCTTTTCCATCCATTAATATACCCGCCCTTCACTGTTTGTCCTCTTTGATTCTCCTAGTTATTCCTTATGGTCGGCCAGGCCATTCATTGCGCCTCTGTTCCCTTACGTATGTACCCTAACGAACCTCCTCAAGTGCCTTATGTTTGATGAATTGTTTTTTCTCGAAAACTTGTGTGGAGAGACACTGTCTTATGTATGTGGCGTTCCCTGTAGCAACATTTCTCTCTCTTTTATGCCAAACCATTATATTTTAATCGCGTTCTAAGTGAAAGGGAAACGAGGGAATCTACTTTTGTATTATTGATTTTTTTGCTTTTACACCCCTAAAAATGTGATGTGAAATATTTTCTGTATTCCTAATTAAATCGTACGGGACACACTCGGAGTGTGTTTGCTTTTACCGTCAGACCTGGTTTATTCGACAACCTTTTATCGGAATATACAATATCTTCCGAAATTAATATCGGTTCCTGAAATTTCTTCTTATTCACGTCGAATTGAAATGCGTTATTTAAAACCATGTATTATTCGAATTAACATTTCGGATCCAATGAATTCGAATGACCAAGGTCGGACTGTATATGAGTTTTAATATTATGGCGATGTTTATCCCTACACAACTGAGCTGAAAAAAATTCGATGAGAATGATGAGAATTTGCTATTAATATGTTCTATGTGATTTAATTTGAAACAATAAAATTAAATTAGTAGCAAGAAGATGGATCGTTAGAATGGATATTTGTTACATTAAATAAAAGAGAAGAAATTGCAGTATACTGTGATAAGCGTTAACATATTCTAGTAATAAGATAAAGTGCTTACACTTACGTTAAAAAGTAATTTTCCATACTGCATATCTTATTAAATATTTGTACTATTGCATAATTAATTTTTTCATTTGAAGAGCAAACTAGTTTTAAGAAGTTTGTAGATTTTGACGCGTCGCCGTCATTTTGTCGCTTAGTTTTGCATCTTGTTCTCATTATCAGAATGGCTATAAAACGGTAATATATATGTCCGAATTTAATAACTTTGGTATAAAATGAAAGTTGAAAAATAGAATCTGTTAGAATATGTAAAAATATTTTTTACTAAAAACCTAAAATGGATTTTTTTGGTAGTATACATAATTATACTATGGAAGGGCTAAAGGGAGACAACTCGTGATAATCTCCTGTGCTTTTGAGTTGCTTTCATTCTTTCGATACAAATACGTCGAGATAAATATGGTTCAAAGAGCTATATGTCTCGTGCGTTTTTGCAAACATAAAACGGATGAAATATTTTGCTGATATTAGAAGAAAGTTTATTATACTTATTGTTCTATTATCATTTTCTCTTTCTTTAAGTCCTAGTAATATTGCTCTGTTGCTAAGTCTATGCATTTAGGTACTTTCGTTTTTTTTTAAATGCTAAAGAATTCATGTGTCTGTGAATAAATAATGTAACAAGATAACTGAGTTTGAGAAATTTTAAAAATTGAAGAGTCAATTTAAATTCAGAAATAGGAACATAAATTATTACATGATGCGCTATTGGAATGTAATACATGGACATGAATTTAACTAATCAGTTAACCGGTCATTATAACTATTGCCCTCGTGTGCTCTGCTCGACACTGGATGTTCCGCGTTCTATTTATAGCCGGAATATCTTTAAATTATTGGGCCTCAGGTGTACCTCTATTTTACAACATCTTCTGTAAGTGACGTCATTTCATGAACACGCAACATGTGATGTCACTATTTGCAAGTATGGTCACTTCGTTTTCCTATTGTCATATGGGGCAAATATTACTTACTGTCAGTATATGCATACACTTTGAATTAGTCGTATTGTTAATCTCTCGCCAGAGATAATACCAGCAGTATAATATATTTGAGCTGTACTAATTACTAAACAAGAAATATCTCGTTAGGTGAACCGGCCGCCGTATATAACTGAAATATTGTTGAGAAGCGGCGTTAAACCCGATGAAACAAACAAGAAATATTTCGAAAAAGATAGTCGGCGCAATTTGAAGGTAACGGTTTGTTGTGCAACACAAAATAATGCCGTAACAGCTTAATCACTCAACTGAGATCCCAAGGTCAAGGTCATGGACTTTTCTTGTACAAGGTCTTTGGTGAATATCGCAAGTAAAGCGGGCGATAGATTACGCTTTTGTTTCACACCAGTTGAGTACTCAAATCGAACCAATCTGTTAATTTACTGTTTATTCGAATACATGACATGGATCTTGAATAAATATGTTTGATGGAATTGTAAACTCTTAAATGCATATTATGCACAATTGAGTTATACGGCATCCTTTTTAATTCGAAACAGTCCTTCAAATCGATGTAGATCGTAAACGCTTCGAGATTATAAAAAGAGAGAATAACTTGCTACAGGGAACACCACATACATGAGACAGTGCGTCTCCACAGAGACCTCCGGGAAAACAACAATACAGAAAACACAAGAGAAAGTTGATGAAGGTATCAAAGTGGCCGGGAAAACATTTAACAAAATACAAGTTATTGAACATGCAATATTTTTGTGTAAGAAATGCACATACTAGATATATATGTGGCTGTCTCTGAGACTTTTGGCCCAAATGTACTGAGCCTCGTTTCTGGGAAAAACGCAATAAAGACATGTTTCTCACGTTAATTGCAACAGCTAGTTGAACAGTGGGCGAACAGAAGCAAAACATGTATCGGTAAACATTGAGAAGGCCCCTTTCCTTAGGCAAAATAAAAATATATTGTAAAATATTATTGTATCCGAAAACGTATTACTGATGGTGTTAAATTGGAAAAATTACAGTCAGACTAACTTCTGTAGGCATATACATACGTCTTTCTATGCCTCTGTTTTGGACAATAATACACACAACAACTTCAATTGTTAGATCCTATAGAAATGCTCCATTACATCATAAAGGTGCCCTGTCATGAGCATAAACTATTACCTGCATGTAATGAACATGTTATTCAGGATTCGCTCACATTGGTGGTAGGCCACTGTACACATTGACTCATATGACAGACGATTTTAGCTGGTTGTTTCCTACTCCTAATCTGAATCCATCCCTCCAATATCTTGCTACCGTCAGCATATAACGTTTGTCATTGGCCTAACTTATCCACAAGGCAACAATAACACATTACGTAATAAAGTTAGTATTTAATTAATCTTAATCTAATCTTAGTTTGAATACTCTGGCGGCTCTGATTATAGACATCGCGTATTCGCGACCATTTCCTTCCGTGTTACAGAACGTCATGTGTATCGAGCAAAGGGGGTCGGCACCTTGCGGGAATGACATAAAACAGTCATCCAAGTCAAAATCAATCATACCATGTAATATCACTGACAAGGGTTATAACTGAAAAATATTTTCATCCCACGTTCATCTAATTGTCCGTCAGCTTTTTAATACTCCGCCAAATTCACATTCACAAGTATCTGCGTGCAGCTAATACAATACACTTACAACAACCTATAACAATTAAGCAGCTTACATCACAAAAAATCCATAAATCCAGCGTGTAACGTGCAGAAAGTGCCAGTTTTTTAGTCCATCGAGAAGTCGCAACATCAAATGACTCGCGAAAACGTGTGATGATGCCTTACAATTCGTATATTTCTTACAGACGTGAACAACTAAGCACCCTCGATTAATGCCACTAATGTCTTTAAATCACTCACAAAATAGGCATCATAAACGTACTCTGGTCATAGAAATATATAACAACCAATTATTATTTTTCAGGAATACAGAAAAAGACAGACAATGTTACGAATTATCGGAGTTCTTGTGCTTGTGGTCTCTTCTGTGACAGCACAGTTTACGCCAACAAGTAAGGCCTCTTATTTATGTCTATATATTTTTACAACAAATATTTGTCAGCATCTGCTATTTCTAATATTTAAAATAGCATTCTCGCCGATGATAATATTTTTAATTTCACTCCATGTGATATATTGGGCATGAAATATGACATTGAATTTCCAATTGAATTCTTCAGGAATGTACTCCGTTTGTGGTTGGCTCCAAAGTGTAGTTATCCTTAATTAACTTTATATAAGTTAAATGTACACGAAAATGACAATAACTCGCTGTGATAAGTGGTTAGCATAACGGACCGGCAATCCGTAGACCCGGGTTCGAATCCAGGTAGCGCCATTGACCGATTTTTCGTGTTCCTCAAATCATGACTTTATTTCTATACATGTGCTAATGGTGAAATGCCTAAAAAGAATCAAAGGACTGAGAATTCTGAAATCAAGCGGGTTGA
Source organism: Mactromeris polynyma (assembly GCA_032209605.1). Lineage (NCBI taxonomy): Eukaryota > Metazoa > Mollusca > Bivalvia > Venerida > Mactridae > Mactromeris > Mactromeris polynyma. The sequence continues at coordinate 1,108,982 of JASFXZ010000028.1, forward strand.
AACAAAATATATGTGTATACTGAATAGGAGGAAAAAAAAGTGTACTGTAAAGGAACTGCGAGGCATGAATAAACCCTACGCTCCCACACAGCGCTTTGATTCTACTGCCGTTACATTCACATGCTGCTTTAAAACGCATAGATTTTGATATTTTCTGATAAAGCCTATGATTAAGTCGCAGTTAACGAAATCACCATTATTCCATGAAACTAAATTGCATTGGTTTACACGATCACGTGACTACTGAGTTATTAATAGACAGGTTTTTTCCCGTGTTAGAACCAATCAAATGTGTATACAAGCTTTCGTGTCAATGGAGCTTTTCACTATCAGCTAATTGGTTTTACACATGCCATTTAGCAGTTAAATATGGCATTGTTATACTGATTTGTATTACAAATATTGTGGCGACTTTTTTCATATACCACATAATGCTAAGGAACGGGATGACGCATTTAAAAAATACACGCAGATTCCGCTGTGCGAATGGCATTAAATTACTACACATATTCAGGCATCGGAATAATGTTGTCATGCCGATTTATTTAGTTTTTCTTACAATTTACATAATTACATAACTATTTATATGACAGTGAGAGCTGTCAACTCAGTGCACAGTCGCATTTTCTTTATGTACACATGTTTACTGTCCTACTTTCGGGACATTGGCGAGGCGTTGCACGCGCCCTTCCTAATTATGTGAACAAAACCCGGTTTTAAACTAGGTTTAATCCGGTTTAACCAAGGCGGGTTAAACTGGGGTCTTTAAGCTTACCAAGTAGGTGTATTGGGCCAAACATCTAAGAGAACGACACATTGTTCTCTAAGATTCAAAGCAAGAGATACAAATAAAGTTATATTTCACTAACGCAGAAATTATTAACTAACATATGTTTGATTTGTATAATATTCATTGTTTTAAAGTATCATTAAGATATGAAAAAAAGAAGTTGAACTTGCATTCAGTTTACGTTGCCAGTAATTTTATATGTTTAATATGCATCTTGATTATTATACAGGTAATAGCTTAACAAAATTGGCTACAAGTGTTCAGTTTGTTTTCATCTTATGCAATTGTGTTGCTATCAATTGTCAAAGCTAAGTGATATGCTTTTCTTTAGGCCTGTTAATGCCGGTATAATGTTTTTTTTCTTTTTGTCACAAAACCGTATTGAAATTGTGTAGCCTACGTTCTCCGAGCTTCAAGCTATACATGTATGTTCATGTGCACTCACTTAACGTTATCATTATTTGGCGCTACCATGTAACGTCGCGCGCTGCGTTGTGTACTGAATAGTATAATATATCATAATATGATATCGTATCTTGCCAAATCGTATCGTACATGATAACATACATCATACCATGCTATGCCATACCATATCATTATCTAAATATAGTCATATTTGAGGAAAAATCGGTCAATGGCGCTATCGGGATTCGAGCCCGGGTCTACGGATTGCCGGGTCCGTTATGCTAACCACTAGTTGTGTCATGTTAAATTAAGTGTTCTTTTAATTGTTTCAGTATCGGTAACTTGCAGTCCAGAGAGTACAACTGTGGTCGAGTTCGTGGTTACAATAAGTGGGCTTACTGATAATAGCGGCTCTGTTTACATAGAAGATTATTGTGCTACGCAGACAACGAGTACCGGCTCTGCTACTTATACATTTGGAGATACGGATTGTACTTCAGATATAGCAATGGTCAGTGACTTTCTATACACTCGGAAAATATTAACTAAAAGGGATGTCAACGAATATTCGAATTTTCGAATATACGTTTGTATGTCCGAATATTGGAATACTGATTCGGCATTAGACAATTCGATAAAATATTTAAGACTGAATGCAAGTGTATAAAATTTCAATGATGGACATTATCACATTGAGTGACAATGATATATACAGGTGTTAATTGACATGTCATGTTGTATATTTTGGGGCAACAGTGATATAACACTCTGGTGATGACACTTGGGCCCTGAAAATATTAGAAGTCATGGGGGAATTTTTACTACTTAAGTGATCAGTTTAAAACACAAACTGTTAAGCATAAAGTTAAACTTAAAATTTATTTCAAATGTATTATTATTAAATAAGAAGGTCGAATGTTCGAATATTCGAATATTCGTTCGGAATGTTCACCGAATATTCGAATACCAAAATTGCCATTCGTTGACATCCATATTAACTAACAAACTTGCTTAGTGTGAAAATCATCAAACTAGAAGACTATAGAGTGATTGAGCCTTTACATTTAGAATGTCAGTTTCCTAGTAGTATTTATTTATAAAGTAGTACACGCCAAGTGCATTTCAAGAGTTTAGTTCCAATCCAAATTTAGAGTTTGTTTCGTCGGGGTTTACGCCGTTTTCCAAAAATTCTATTTCATATTCTGCAGCCAGTTGACCTAACCAGTTTTCCTGAAATTAAATATATCAACCAGTACTAACTTGCTCTTCTGTAAGTAACCGACAACGTCTCCACATGTGAACGACTTGACCGTTTCCAATGTCACGGAAGAACGTAAACGGCCCAACCCTGTAATCGAACCCGTATCTACCCGGTGACAGTCTAGCGCCATATCTACTGAGGTAGCCGGACGGGCGGGCTAAACATTGATGCTTAAAACTATGAAAAACGGTTAAGCGGCATGTTATATTTTTCCTGTCTAATTTCCACAGGATGTAGCGGTTCCTTTGATTGTGCGAGAAAATGCATTGTTTTCTCAGCTTACTGACAAAAGAGTTACAATTACGTGCAGTGTAAGTGATGACAAAACTATAACAACCGATTTCACTGCGAGGTAGGTTGCTATTACTAGTTTTTCGTGGCTTTGAGTTTTGCGATTTTTGTAATGTTGCAGTATTTCAGCTATAAAAGTGTTTATTTATTAAAGTGTCACCCCTATTTAAAGGGCCAGCCATTTCTGACATATGAGACACCTACTTTCTGTGCACATTTACTTCCCTATTCCTATCCTTTAATGCCAGGCACCAGGAAGGTAGGCGCACGATAACCATTATTTAACTAGCTGGCGACTCACCAACCGGCCCTACAAGAACGGACCCCTAACGGTATTCAAACCTTCTACCTCCCCCTCCCAAGGCGGATGACTTAACCACTCGGTCACGTGAGATTGTGAATAAAATATTCTATAGGCCCGTAACACTGAAGTTTCTTTAACTACTCGAGAAAACCGACGGATTTGGTTAGCTTCTAATTGTAAAATTTCAGTCCTTCAGCTGTGTCATCAGTTACCACGGAACCAATTAATATCATGATTGTCCTCCAATCTTTGTTAAGTGCAGTTTTATAAGCAGCGAACCTATGAATATATTACCTGAACAATACTATTTCAAAAAGTGTATTGAAATGTTCATGTTTGTCTGAAAGCTTGGCGGTGAAAAGGCCGCAGTTTTGTTTGACAGTAAAGTAAACCATTCAGCAGTTGTATGTACCTTTATTGGCATGGATCGGTCCTGAAATCTAACATCCCTACGTTATGAAGACTCATCAGCGAGATGAGGTCACATTTAATCGTATTATAACGTTATGACGTTGATATGCGCGCCAAGTATGTCATGTTACTCGTTTTAATTATTATTATTTTATTTGTGAGACAGTTCAATATAATTTTTTATCACATAACATACGGCGCGGGAGTGAGTTTAACTTGTAGATGTATTATTTCTCGTTATCCACTAGTGGATTATTTATGCAAATTAGGGCCGTATTACATGTTAAAGATGTATCTGGCTCATCTGAACATAAAATGTTTGAATTGGCTTTACCCAGTATTGTTGTTACATTGGCTAAAACATCTGCAATAAGAACTATTGCAATGTAAAACCGATTGAAACAAACTTTTTTCGGCACAGCCGTATTAACATGGTTTTGCTAGTTCGGCACAGCCAGACTAACATGGTTTTGCTAGGCAATTTCTCTTCAACCGAGCAACGTTTGTTACCTTGACGCGGATTGGTTAACACTCTCAATAAAGGTTACGTTAATTACCGAAATACACTCAATTTCGGTGAATTTACCGAAATCCGCTGAATTTTGGTGAAGTTACCGAAATCCATTTTGGATTTGGAGTGACCAGCAAGCGTAACATCACGGCATTTTTTAAATTTTGCACAACAAATCTTAACCTTCAAATTGAGCCGACCATCTTTTTCCGCGCAGTCGTACTAACATGGTTTTGCTATTTGCATATCAGTGTTTTGTAAACCAATTAAATCTTACGTTAACCACCAAGGCAATTTCTCTTCAACTGAAAAATATCTGTAACCTTAACGCAGATTGGTTGACATTGTGTATAGTGTATTTCATGATTTATCCATTAAGTAGTGTTGTTAGTCATTAGCCTGGATTACCTGCCCTTACCATTACATTATCGGTGTGCAGAGTACGCTGAGTACCAGACTAATTAGTCATCACCACTGGGTATTGTCCGGTGTTGGAATTAAGAAGACTTTCTTGGTGTAATGTACCAGTCGCGATCATTTATATTGTGTTGATCAGATACATCGCTATATAACAAGTTTATTAACATGAATGTGTGAGTTCATGACTTATGCAGTAAATAATATTGATGAACTACATGTATATTGAAACAAACTGTACTGTGTCTATGACTAATCACACTACACAGTGATCTCCCCTTACAGGTCTCGGAGTTTCTGTAGTATAGCGTAATTGAATGACCGGCTGTCGTAACAAGTTTTTTTAAATGTTATGATGTACAAACATCTTTCTTCAACAAATATCGGATATATACATAATGAGTTCATTCTTATAAATGCATGTTTAGTGATGTTTTAACCATAGGAAATATATTTTTCATGTTTGGTTAATTAAACAAATGAACAAAAAATGAGCATAGTATACCTTTAATACGCGCTGTCTGAAATCCAAACAAACATGGCCGACTTTCGCGTATCGGTCTACGACAAATATGCAGCATTTTACGATCGTCTAAATGTCAAACAGCTTCATTAACGAAACTTTATCCGAATTGTAACCATTGCGAGCTGAACGCGTACTTCACATCCGATGCGAGTGCACATTTTAGCTTGTCTGGAGGTATAAACACATTGTTGCTGTCGCTGTCCATCATCCGGACCATTGATGGCAAAGTGGATTTTTTTATGTGAACATCTATTGAATCAGTGACGTCACGGCCTCATGTCGTCACAGCAGCGCATGTGTAGGCCTACTAAATTGTGAACTGCTTCAATGTTTTCCTTAAAACTGTAGTAGCTATAATTATCGATCATGTTGTTGATTGTTTGTTTTGTGTTAAGTATCAACATAGGTCGACATTAAATCCGGTTTAATTATCGGTTTTATCGTCTTTTTTATTTTGTGAAAATCTGTGGAACTATTTTTTCTCGACCGAATCACTAAATACGAATACAGGGGCGGCTAGAGAAATGAATCTATAAGATTTGTTTTGTTTTAAGCCCGTTTACAAGTTATGTGATAAATAAAATCTAGTATGAATTCGTGTTTCTATTTTATTGAATTTATTAAACTCGTCGGCGAAAATGATATAATGCTCCGCAAGGCCTCGCATTGTATCATTTTGACCGACTCGTTTAATGAATTCAATAGAACATGAACACTCATGCTAGATCCTCCTTGTATTCGCGGTAAGAAAATGTAGGTTATACAACAATGATAGAAGTACATGTATTACCCATCTCTGTTACTGCCAGCAGCAATACACCTGTCTCACTTATATACCTCTTGTTGCTTGAAGTATATATACTGCTGTTATTGCTATTTAGTGATGGCGCGATTATCGGAAATAATCGAAAAATCGATTATGAACCACAATTATCGATTATAATCGGAAATGTTGCTTGAAGTGTTATTTCAATCAGATGATATTATATATACATTCAAATTTTGCAGCTTTATAGAATTATGTTCGATGTATTCAGTCAAATACAAAATACAAAGTAAACATACAGAATCGTATTTATTGAATGATCAAATGATGTTATAGTATAAGAGTAATGTAACACCCCATTGATGTTAAAAGTAGTAAAAAGAGATAAATAAAGATGTATGAATGAAACTAACTATCAGCATTATACTTACAGTAAAAAAACTAAACGGGGATGTAATGTGAATGTTTTATAGCAAAGAAATGCTTATTGACATGTAGTCAGTTCTCTTTAAAACGATGAAATAGTTGAACTAATTGTTGCAATTCGGCCGTCACACGACGTCGCGTTAAACTTTGCGCGTTTTCTCACATTGAACGCCAGCTCAACAGGACTGATTTCCGATTCGATTATCGATTATGCGTCTTCAAACCGATCAGATAATCGATTATGATTTTTTTCCGATTATCCATCACTACTGCTATTACTGCTAACTTCACACCGGTGTATGTTACACAGTAATGAATCCATCCTCCATACCCTGTCCATTCATAACATATGATACTCTGGGAAAACTGACTGTAAAAATCTCGTACTCTTGAATAATTAATGAGGTGAAATTCAGCCGCTTGATTGGCTGCATGACACACACCTCATGCGATACGGAAATTGCCGAGGAGTTACGGCAGAAATCGCGGTTCTGAGCGATAGCTCTTCACAATGGAGATTCCTTCTTTTTTGTTATCGTCCATTTCATTGGTCGAGAAATGCTAGCAAATTTGTCCAGGGTATCATACATGTTATGAACAGCCAGGTACCGAGGATGCAATGAACCGCGTTGTACAGGAAAAGAAGTGACCACTGTATGAAAGATCATTTCACTTCTTTATATTGAATTGTATCCATACATTTAATTCAATAACAAAGATTTGCATTGTTGTACGGTGAAAATCAGATAAAACATATCAGTTCCTGTCCATTTCATGTACTGTAGACATCACCTGAAGCTATAGGTGATACCATTACTTTAATCAGATATTATCTTAAATCGAGATATTGTGTGTTTATTTTGATGAAATGTTTAAGTTATATTTGCGTACAAGTATGCAGATAGTATTGTCTTATTCTCAGAGAACGGCTTAGAAAGTTTAAATTTGATACAATTGAAACATGGGAGTGGTACTTTGTTTAGTATGAATGGAAACACGAAATATATTTAAAACAGATAAACGGCGTAGATAGAATGATGCCTTCCGGCACGTTAAATGCAATAATGTTTTTGCAACATGTTGAAAAATAAATCCTTACAAAAAAATAACTCGGATCTATATACTATACTATAATCAACAACCTGTCTTAACAGGGTCATTTTATACATACATTTTATGCTTAAACATATTATCTACTTCCAGCTAAATTCGAACACGGCTAACAAACGCACATCCGTAAGTTACGAAAATCCCGCTTGATGCCTCTTGCGTGAACGTAAACCCCGTTTGGTGCCTCTTGGGTTAAAATATGATTGGTCAGATTTTAAAAGCCCGCTCCGATGACATTATGTTGTTAAAAAATGTAGGTCAAAATCAATGTTATACACCTACGCCGAAAAAAGTATTGTGATAAAGGGAAACTAACTGTTGTTGCGATCTGAACAAAAATGTTGATTTTAATAAGTGAGGCAGTCCGAGACAAAATTAAACTATTATTTATAAAGGAGAAAATATTGCGATCATTGGTAACGCATCTTGGGCGCATAGTATAATACATGTATATGTATCCTCCTCGGATGGTTCATATAAAAAAATTGTGTCATTTTCTGAGATGATTGGCCAAAAAGACATATTTGGGCGAAATTGAGTTACTAACATTTATTAGTGCAGGGATATATGTAGATCACTACAAAACAAAACTTATTGCAAAAACGACTTTTTAGGGAATTACAGCACTTTTAATATGGTCATCAAGACTAGATCTACAAAGTTTTCTGAGTTTCACAAATTTAATACAGCAAACATGCTTCAGATACAATAATATTTTAAAAATAAATGCATATTATTCTTTTCCTTAAGAAAAGGGCCGTCTCAATGTTTACCGATAACTGTTTTGCTTATAATCTTTTACTGAATTGTTTCAACTAGCTGTTGCAATTAATGTGGAAACATGACGTCATCATGCGAAAACATGACGTTATGCATTTTCTCAGAAACGAGGCCAAAATCTCAGGGTCTGCCACATAAAGTACGTGTGATTACGAGTGTAATTCTGTTTTATGGATTGTTGTTTTCCCGGAGGTCTGTGTGGAGAGGCATTGTCTTATGTATGTGGCATTCCCTGAAACAACTTATTCTTCTATTTTGTTTACACGAAGTAAATCTTTCTGATATCGACATAGGATCACATAATTACAGTGAGGATGCCTGTCTGTTGACCAATACCGAACGGGAAGAACTTGGACTTGTCTGTGCTTCTAATCGTTCAAACAGAATACGTGTCATTGATACTGCGACCATATCTGCAGCGACATCATTCGTTCTTGCATATTCATTGCACTAAGGTAAATATTTCAATTTTACCGTATTGTCTTTTTATCTGAATACGTATTTCTGTTAAATGTTTAGTAACAAAAACAATTTGTTAATTTTACATGTATATTCGATATTTCTTTAGGCGCATGTTCAACGTGAAAACCTGACAAAAAAGCATAACGTCACATGACCCCATCTCGCCTTTTTGTTGATGAAATTGTCAGTCGTTTGCAGAGGAATTGGCTAGTACTGGTTGTTAATCCAGGAACATTGGTTAGTCAACTGACAGCCGTAAGTTGCGAACGGCGCACTACTCCAAAACAAATGAGGAATTAGTGACTACAAATAGATGATTAAAATGGAGATAGTGATTTTTGAAACGTCCTGTTATTATCTGTTCATAGTGCCAAATGTGTTTATTGCCGGAAATTTGACGGAAATGTCATGACATTATATGTGTACACCAATTTATACATCACATACGATTTCCAACTAATATTAAGAATGAATTCAAATGTTGTGACTCTTCTAAAAATCATACAACATACACCCTGTAAAACCGCATGTATTCTGAAGATAACTGTATATGTACGTGAGCGCTGCTATGGGATTTACAACCTTTTCTGTAAGTGACGTCATTTCAAGAAAACGCAACATGTGATATCACTATTTGCAAGCTTGAAACAATATTGACTCCACATGGTCACTTCGTTTTCATATTGCCATATGGGGCTAATCTTGATTGCTGTCAGTAGATGGTGAAGTCACAAGCTCACCTTAGTTCGCGCTAAAAACATACTGGTGAATCATATGTACAATGAGTTCGATGTGGTCTTACAACGCCCGTCTACATTACAGTGATACTTGCTCATTCGTATATAGTTTGAACAGTTCACGTTTTTTCTCTCTTTTCAGGTTAAACAACGGGAGATAATTTAACCAATTATTACGAATATACACAAAAAACGTCATCATAACGACACACGTGGCCGGTGTCACGTGGCCGGTGTCACAATACATTGTCAGCAAACTAATGACGTTTTGTTCTTTCTGAAAAATTTGTATTTAAAATTATTTGTTCTTCTGTGTAGAAGGTCACGGTGTATTCTATGTTTTATGCACATATCGAGGAGAATAAATTGATTAAAATATTATAAATGCTCTGTTAACTCATCTGTCATGCTTTCATCGTATCGCGAGGGCAGAAATGAGTCTTTCTATAATACAAGTAAGGAAAGAATTCAATCAACTAATTACGCGTTGCCCTCTTAATGTCAACTTGGTTGTATATGTTTAATTTGTTTCATCTCTGGGGTGTAGGCAGTTTCTTCGCCTGCAACCAACTTTACAACTGTCCGGAACTGCCTGTGTAAATCGGGCACACACCGAAATGCGCCGATCTCGCGAGATCTACAAAAAAGCAATCAATATTTCGGCCAGGTATAAATACCGGAATTATCTTCGTGCGAAATACTCAACTAGAAATATGTGAACGAAGTACTTCAAACAGTAACGCTTTGATCTATTCTTCAGCATTTACCATGAATTAATGAATGGCATTTTATGTGTTTGTTCACTTTTCAAACTACAACTTTCTTTATTACCAAAAAGACTTCTAAACCCTTAGAAAGAAATAGATTTGACAGTCTTGGTTGCCTAGATTTTTACGTATTCCCTGATTAATCGTATTTATTCAAGTTACGATTTCCTTTCCTTTTGTTGAAGTACATTTTATGTTTTGGAGAGGAATTATTTTCCTCGTCCATTGGTATGAGTGGGTCGAGGGCATCCCACTACATACCGTACAACGAAAACGTTAGTATGAACTAGTTGTTAGTATGTAATATGACCATATATAACATATACATTTTTAATATACTTTTGTGCGCTGTTAATAATATAGTCGGAAATAAAGTTATCTATGTTTATTAATTATTTATATTGCTTTTCAAATAATTATCTCATTCGATTTTTATTTCAAACCAAAAAACCACATTGCCTTATCCGTTCACTCAATAAAACAATGTAACGTTTAATTTCACGTACTTTGTGCAAAACATACAATTGTTGCAGATATATTCATGTGCTTAAAAGAATGACGGGGTTTGATTTTTTTACTTCAATGCTAAGTAGACTAAGAAGATGTCAGTATTCGGTCGAAGAATTTATTAAACAATAATACTGATTTTGTTGAGATGCCAATCTGTCATCTTTATAAATAAATGAGAGCTGCTATGGGATATCTAACGTCTTCCTTAAATGACGTCATTACAAGAAAACGTCACATGTGATGTCACCATGTGCAGGAACCAATATTTACTCCATGTTGCCACTTTGTTTTCATATTACCATATGGGGATAATATTGCTTACTAGCAGTACATAGTGACGTCACAAGTGACCTTTTTTTAAATGACCTCACTTATAGTAGAGGTTGGAAATATTTCAGCGGGCCTCAAATGCACATTGTGATAGACTTACAGTTGTATTAGGTAATTGTCTGTTTAACTTGCCATTCACAAACTCACTACAATTTTATTTCTTGATAGACGTTTTAATCATTATCGAAATCTAAACTTGAAATAATTGGTCCCAGCTTAAACTGCATGTACTTCATATATAAATGAATATAATGCAATGCTTACTTAGGTTTGGAAATTGTGCAGTGAATTATGTTAATATAAAATCATCATGCCAAAAAATGGCTGGTCTGGTGCCGAAGAGAAATAAGCCTCACATATGTCATTTTGAGAAAATTGACTTTGAAGAATTTTAAATTTCCATAAAAGACCACAATTTCTACACAACATATGAAGTATTCATGCTGTTATTTGGTGATATAGCAATAAATTGTTATTAAGTTCCAAATAAGAATTATTTGCATTTAAAAAAAAACAGAGTGAGATAGTATATTTTAGCATGCATACTTCACTTCAAAACTTGAAATAATGCTCATTCAGACATTCATATTTGCTTGTTAGAGGGTGTGTTTTTCAACTTGTGGCAAATATATAAATGACGTTTACGCATTGCCTGAATGACGGTGTTGGATGGTCTTGGCGTTTACGTAGTTTCGGACTGTCAAGAATTTATCTTAGTTTAAACTCATTTATTTTACGTCGATTGTGACACAAGTTCTTACAAATTGTACTCATCACTCTCGATAACTGCATCCTGGCTACCAAACAGTACTTGTACCAAATTTAGGGATTGTGAAGTTCGGAAACAAACCCCGCTCATCACGGCGCTCGAACTCACTTCGGACCAGGAGCCAGGTGTTCTACCCATTGCCCACAGCGCCTCCCGGTCTTATTGAGACCATATGAAAATTGCTTAACTGGATATTGTATTTTTATTGCAGTATTTCTGAAACTGAAACAACTGACGACATATCCTATGAACCAGATATGACCATTGAGTTCGAAAACACAGACGGAACAATAACCGGGGCAACATTGGGTGACTCAGTCTCTTTATCTATTGTAGTGGATAACTATGCCACAAGTAAGTATAACATAATCTTGAACAACATTCAACGGATTCAAACTATCCGAAGCGTTCGTATTTCGTACACGGGCAATGTAATGGGCATCCGGAGACCAATGTCTTACAATATTGTGAATAAGTCGAACATTCGGAACACCCTTGTTATTGGGACCAGACCGCGTTCTATTTAAAAGTCATAGATAAACTTTGATTCATTTTAATTCAGAAAGTGAAAGAATATGTACTTAAATAGCGCACACAACTATTCGTATGAAATAATACTGCTCAAAGTTTGGAAGTCTTATAAAACAAAATTGTAACAAAATTTAACACGACACACCCTTAATAGTTAATGATTTCAGTAAATCTAGTTCGTCGGTGAAACAAACTAGACGTTATATATATTTACGTCATATTTGACCATGTCGCGTTTATTACTATCTCAGGATGTGACGTCATTTTTTATATACCTCTGTCGGAGCCAATCAGATATATCTAACGACAGCTTGTGTAAACAATAACGCGAAATATAAGGTTAAACTTAAAGGTTGACAGTAAAAGTATGATCGCCTAACGGGTGTTAGTGGTACGTGTGTATCAAGAGATCGCGTTATGTATTCATACGCACCATGAGCATAATATATTTGTAGAAATATTCTCTAAACGGATTTTCAATCGCTCTTTTTTTGTAATTTTCTACTAAAAATAACAATATCCATTGTTGAAATGCGCTATATTTACCTAATAGGATAATTTCCACCCGTGATTTCATGCAATGACTCAGAAGACCGCTGTTATTTACATGTTTGCCTTAGATAGGTGGAGTTATAATCTTACGTCACGTCACAAGAATACCGTTTCCAAAAGTAATCGGTTATCTTGAAATATTTACACAAAACGCCCTTTAAACTGCATTTTGATACGTTTGAAAGACCCCACGCACCGGTTACCTTGTAAATCAGAGGCACCACGGACTAGAAAACGAAAAAATTGTGATCGAAACTGGCTTTATGATTATTACAAACGATATTTTATGATTTTTATTTCTACTGGCAAAGACCAGAAGAGTTTATGCGATGGCGCGTAAAAAAGTCTTACCGTGCGATCGTAAACAATTGCCTGTAAACAAGATCAAGTAGTCATTTTTTATTGTATCACAATCAAACTTATACGAAAGTCATATAACCATTGGAGCTCGATTCCTTTCGAAACACCCAGATCCACACATGTTTGACCGATTCCTTTCGAAAAACACCCAGATCCACACATGTATGACCGATTCCTTTTGAAAAACACCCAGATCCACACATGTATGACCGATTCCTTTCGAAACACCCAGATCCACACATGTATGACCGATTCCTTTTGAAAAACACCCAGATCCACACATGTATGACCGATTCCTTTTGAAAAACACCCAGATCCACACATGCATGACCGATTCCTTTCGAAAAACACCCAGGTCCACACATGTTTGACCGATTCCTTTCGAAAAACACCCAGATCCACACATGTTTGACCGATTCCTTTCGAAACACACCCAGATCCACACATGTATGACCGATTCCTTTCGAAACACACCCAGATCCACACATGTATGACCGATTCCTTTCGAAACACACCCAGATCCACACATGTTTGACCGATTCCTTTCGAAAAACATCCAGATCCACACATGTTTGACCGACTCCTTTCGAAACACACCCAGATCCACACATGTTTGACCGATTCCTTTCGAAACACACCCAGATCCACACATGTTTGACCGATTCCTTTCGAAAAACATCCAGATCCACACATGTTTGACCGATTCCTTTCGAAACACACCCAGATCCACACATGTTTGACCGATTCCTTTCGAAACACACCCAGATCCACACATGTTTGACCGATTCCTTTCGAAACACACCAAGATCCACACATGTATGACTGGATTATGGCCCTTGAAAGTTGTCAAATTTGTTTTATCAGTCTTGTATTATCTGATATTTACCAAGCATATACAGTTGTTAGATATTGATGAGTCGACCTCGATTTCTATCGAAAACTAGCCAGATCCGCCCCATGCATGACTGGATTATGGCCCTTAAAATGTTTTAAAAAGTTTATAAACACAATAGCGCCTTCATGTATGATCTAATCATTCCCATATCCATAAGCGCTCGGTTTCTTTTGATAACCAGCCAGAACCGCCGATGCATAACGTGGGTATGGCCCCTTGAAAATGACATAATTTGTGTATTTTGGCCAGTGAGAATATCGGCCGATATCATTAATACTACGAAAACTGGGGGATAATTACTTGTTCTTGCATCCATATTGAATCGTCCGAAATTTGATTGGCTAATATAAATACGTGAATAAATAAGTTCTATGCACTTATGAGACTATGTTAGACAAGCCGTAACGAGTCGTACCTATATTGGTAAGACGCCAATATGTATACTATTACTGTTTGTGTTTCAGACGGCATCGACTTTCAACTGACTACGCTGTCAGCCGCTACAGCGGGTGGTACACCTGTTACAGTCGTTAGTTCAGGGTAAATATTCCTCTTCGTCTCGCAACTATAAGTGTATCTTATTTCAATGAAGGTCATTATCGCATTGAGTGTTATAACACTCTGGTAATGAGGCTTAGGCCCTGAAAATATTAGTAATCGTGGGGGAATTTACTACTTAAAGTTTAAAACAAACTTGTAAAGCATAAGTTAAACTTCAAATTTATTTTAAATGTATTATTATTAAATAAGAAGGTTGAATGTTGGAATGTTCTTTCGGAAGGTTGACCGAATATTCGAATACCAAAATTGCTATTCGTTGACATCCATAATGCCTTTTTGTTTTGGTAAAACCAGTATTGTTTCCCGTGCAATATCTGGGTGTAATTGAGTTATTAACATTACTGAATGCAGGGATATTTGTAGGTCACTCAATTCCCTTTGTTATCGATATCACCAGTATTAATACCGTTGTCACTATTATAGGACTATCAGAAATATCATCATCTGCATCGACATCATTACAGCACAAATATATCAAAGTTGATAAACTAAACTATTTTTCAGATGCTCCGACTATGATTCGATTGTTGGAGATCCAGTTGCTTCAACTTCTGGAGATTTCGGGTTAACATTCTCATTGTTTGCCCCTTTCGACTCTATTACGAGTTCAGCTACTGAAGTAGTGACATTTTCAGCAACCGTGACGTTCTGTGATGGGTCATGTGTACAGGTGACTACTTAATACAATATAATTTGTTTCTGGTTGATTATAATGAATGTAAATACTTATGTAACAACGTTCTCGAGCTGCAAACACAGTCATGTACGTACACACGTACTCCTTGTTCTTTGTCTGATGCTGTCTCTACCATGTTTTCATATCGTAAATTAAATATACTCAGTACATTTAAAAACGTAAAATGTTAAGATTTCTCAAATGTCATGAACTTACCTAGGAATGCAAGATAAAAACTTAACAGGAGATTGTTTCATTTTACGCAATAATATACGCTAAATCTTCTTTCAATGGGTATGTTCATATCAAAATTAGATTAAAAGCACACTTGAATGACATTTAAAGTACCTATCACTGGTATAACAAATGTGCGTTTTTAAATGTACTGAGCATATGTTCTTGAAAATAAGGTTACATGTTTATTTGACGTGAACATCAGAAAGTTGTATTATGATGATTTTAAGTTATCGTTACGATAGACCAATGCGGTATCTTTTAACAAAGAACAAGATACACTCGATTATGTTTAAATTTATTCTCAGTACATTTAAAAACGTACAGTTTTATACCTGCAAAATGTTTGTTAAATTTTATTGCATTTTGGACGTTATTTTATATGAATATGTCCAATATTTGCAATAAATTATATCGTATATGTTGCACAAACGTGAAATAATACAATGCACAGTGCTTTTCTAGTATCCGTATGAGGGTAAACAAAATTGAGAAAATCTGTTTTGCGCGTTTTTCAATGTACCGAGTATACATGTACGTTTTGATGACCAGTTTGGTTGTTTCAACATTTTGTTCGAAAATTTCAGCACTTTTAATATGGTCATTAAGACTAGATCTCGATCTACAAAAATCTCTGAGTTTCACAAATTAAATACAGCAAATATGTTTTCAGATACCTATAATATTTTACAAATAAATATATATTTTTTATTATCCTTAAGAAAAGGGGCCGTTACATTTTTACCGATACTTTTTTGCTTCTGCTCGCCGCTGAATCATATATCTTTTACTGGATGTTTCAACTAGCTGTTAATGTGAAAACATAACGTCATAACGTGGAAACATGACGTCATCTTTAATGCGTTTTTCACAGAAACGAGGCTCAGTGCATTATGACCAAAACTCTCAGAGACTGTCATATTATAAGTATGTTACTTCTGTGACGTAGTGGATAGGCGGACAATCCGGGTTCAAATCCTTGAAATCCTAGACTTGTTGATGACTTCTTTTTGCGCGAAAATGGTATGGGTGTACCACCAAAAGCTTATATAACAATACATATAAGGTATACGCAAATTCGTAACAATTAAGAACGATAAAAAAGGAAATAAGAGGCTCCTATTCACTTCCATTATTAAAGTAAAAGAAATATATACGAATACAAACATGATATTATTTGCATTAACGATTGGCATTTTTATGTCATTAAGACTACATACATTTTTATACGTGTTTGTACAAAAGCTTATGCGTAGATTGAAAGTGTTTTCGAAGTCTGTTAGATGTTAATGTCCTTACTTCTTGCTACATGCATGTATTTCAAATTCAACAATTTAAAAATAAAACATTTCGTCGACATGGATGCCATTACTAACCAGATATGCGAACAATATCCATCAATTACATATAAATGTATTGTAGATTTAAAAAGACCCGTTCATGGGTGTTCTGTTATTTCAGACAACTTGTGCGAAAAAACGTCGTCGCAGAGATGTGTCCAATAACGCCACCTCTAATACTGCTAACATTGCTACTGCTATAGTCGTTTATCCACCAGGTACAGTAAAAGCACTATTTGTATGACAATATAGTATGTTTAGGCGTAAAAGAAAAATATGTTTGTTTCAGGTTGACCTGACCTACCCTATTGTTTTGCCCCGACCCTAGAACATTTTTGGCGTGTTAACTTTGTTTTCTTTTTGGTTAAATTTCTATGAGTGAATTCGTCTTTAGATTCATTTCTGCCCAGGTTTTAGACGCTTTACGATTATTCCAGCTATAGAGCATTATATTCACCTTGCATAAACATTATCCATATTAAAAGGGAAAGGGGATTTGTCTTTTAACATAATTATATTCATTTAAATCTATGTTTAATTTGCTTCATTTGAAAATAAAAGATTCTCAAAAATATTGCCGACCTACCTACCCTTTATTTTGGGCCTTATGTTGGAATAGATCCTAAACGCCATTAAAAACGCAACCCTATCACTTAAGTATCCATTCGTTCGAACTGTTAAAAGGAGTTTTATTATAACAAATGAGTAAATCATTTTTCAGAAAGAAATTATGGCCCTTGTAGTCGTATTCAATAATTGATTATGTTGAAATTAGGCTTAGAATTTAAATTAAATTATTTCAATATAATGTCACCATGTAGACGCAGACAATTTTTAGTTGCGTTATTAATGGCGTGGAGTATAGTATGGGAGCTAGAACTCTGTCTTGGCTGAGAGGAATGGACGTGTCACAATAATGGGTATAATTATTTTCTATAGAATTGTACATTTGCAAACAGCTTACAACACTCATTGCAGATTATTCTCTGCGGTAAGTGACCGACACTGGCACTGGTATCTAACATCTAGCTCTGCCCTTCCTAAATGAAAAGTGTATTTTTTTACCAAAACTCTCATAAGATTTTTTATGGGTTTTTTTTACAAACAATGTTGGTTTTAAGCGAGCCTTTTTGGAAATAATTCAGTTTAAAGTTGTTTCAGGTGGGTTTTAAAACCCATTTAAACCTACTTACCAAGAAGTGGGTTTTAAGCGGGTTTTAACACGCTTTTACTCACTTTTAGCCAATAAAAAACCATCTTCTGGAGAAGGGTGTTTGAAAACCCACATTAGCTCAGAAAAAAAACCCACTAAGTTGGTTAAAACTGTGTTTTTTTGGTAGTTTTGTTCTCTGGGAAAACCCATATTTTGCCTAGAAAAACTTGCTCGGTCAGCTAAAAGACACACTTTAACCTTGTGCCACTACCACCGTGTTTAAATCCGATTAAACCCAGTTTAAAACCGGGGTTTGGTTACTTATTTGTGAAGGGTTGATTCGAAATTCCCGATGGACTAAACTTGCTTGTAGTAGTTGTTTATAAATAGGTGTAAAACTTCTAACAGCTTTTAAAAATGAATAACAAGAAGAAAATATTAATTTGATATGTCTTAATTTTATGTGTTGGAAATAAATTACCATATAGGGACTAATGGTGAGGTTAGCTAGCTGTTAAATCGATTTTAATTCCCAGTATGTTACTGACTATTTAAAAAGCTGCATAACACTGTATGGGTAGTATTTCTTTTTGAATGTTAAATGTATGTTAAATTTCCCTTTCCCTGTGCAATTATTTCATTTTATATAGCGTTCATGTTATTTTCTCCCCAGTTTCGATCTATTGTTGCCAGCTGTCGCTACCTGCCCTGTGATCTTTTCCATCCATTAATCCCCCTGTTTGTCCTCGTTGATTCTCCTAGTTATCACTTAAGGTCGACCAGGCCATTCATTGCGCCCCTGTTCACTTACATTTGTTGTTTATCCGGAGGTATGTGTGGAGAGGCACTGTCTTATGTATGTGGCCTACCCTGTAGCATCTTATTCACTCTCTGATGTGCTACTGTTCAACAAACCCCAGACTGAAAATTGAAACTGGCATGCCTTCTTTATGTGGTATTAAAGCAACAAAAAGAACAAAAAAGCAAAGGTGAAAACTGCTGTTAAACGTCTTCAAAAAATCTTGAAATGTATAAATGTAATAATTGCGTAGTTAATTTCGTATTCACTATTTTGATTCGCCATCTGTATCTTCTTAGATGTATATCCGACATGTTTTACACACATATTCGATTTATTATCAATCAGTTTTGTATTTTAGGCTCCAAGCTTGCGAAATCAATTCGTGGCAGCGACCTGGTTGTTCTTGACGAAGTCTGCCTTTCCCGAACACCCTTAATTGGAATGATCATTGGTATGGCAATTGCTCTTGCTATGTGCATGGGTATCAGTGCTTGGATGTTTTGCCGCATGCGCAGACCAAGTGGTAAAGGGCCCGAGGCAGGCTTTACCAACACCAGTTATCAATAATAAGTCTTTCTGTTGTTTATGAAAATACACCAATTAACTGTTTCAAAAGGCCCTACATTCCATACACCCATTTTTATCGATTTTTAGCGAGTAAATATTACTGACTGTATATCTCTTTATATAGCTTGTATGGAAAATTCCCGATATGTGATCAGTTTTAACAATAGATTCAAATTTTGTGGTTACATCAAATATAAAATTAAATTGTATAGTATTGGAAAATTTAGATCATAAACTTTCCAGTGGTATATTGCTTTAAAAAATCAAACAAGAAACCATCTCAGGCGGACAGTTTAAAAAACAGCGTTTTCTATCAATTTGAAGCATACCACATCAACTTTACTCGCAATTTAGGTTCGGTAACTCCTTTGATTCACTCGGTACGCTTCTGACATTTAGGTTGTTCAGTGTCGAAACTGTTAATAGGTGTATTTTTTACGAGTCTTATTGTCGACAGCAAGGAAGAATAACGGATGCCCTTTGATTATACACTCAGTTCAGTTATGTTGTACTTGTATATCTTATACCATGTATTTGATTCTTGATAGATTGGAAAATGTTGAAATTTTGCGTGTTAAACACATAAGCAAATGATGAGTCTAACTAAAAAGTCCCGAAATTAGCTTTAAAAACAACAATATCTACTTTGTTTTGGATTTCCAAATGTTAATTTCTTGTACGTCATTTTGTAACGTCTCTTCGCCACTGGAAATGTCCATCGTATTGTAATAAAACTACATCCTATAATTATCTAATTAATGTTCACATTTACATCAGGATGTAAACATTATTCTAAGGCTCCTGCTAAGTAAACATATTCTGTTGTTGATATTGTATTCAATATTTGAATAATGTACAAATATTTCCAAAGTCTCTCGAAATAAAGCCATTCCATCTCGCAAACTCTATCATACAAGTCAATCGTAATGAAATTTCTTCATACAACATTGCTTTTAATTAGATCTAGTATCTAATTTTTCAATTGCATTTTATCGAAGATGAAGATTTCGTAAATACAGTACATTTAGTTGTAAAATTAAAATGTTTAGGCAATTCAAGAAACAGAAAATTAAATTCTAGAGAAAATATATGTCATTACATGTACTGAGTTAAAAAAATGTTTCAGATAATCAACATTATATATCTTATTAAAACTATGTACTTTTTTAATTCAAACTCCTTTTTACCAATAAAATATACCGTCTTTGCAAAAAGTCGTTCTTATTTCTTTATTATAAAATGTTATGATTGTTGATGTTCTTAGTCAAAAAAAAGGCGTCACATAACGTGACAAGAAGTTAAACGTTGGCGTTGTAGTGAAGCGTCTGGCACCGAGTTATCTGTTTTGCTAGCATTGTAATCCGACGCTCTTTAAACACGCGCTTTTCTTCCAAACTGAGAATAGCGTAAACGAAGCGATCGAGTTTTAATAAAGTGTGCAACGAAGGTGATATTTTCTAAATTTCTGGCGCTGACCTGTTGAAGTTGTAAATGTTCTAGCGCCATCCATGAACTAGTTTTTAAAAATGAGACTGGGTTCTGCATCAAGAACAAGCATTTAAAAATGGTACTACATTCCCGATTTTTGAAAAAACGATTACTGGTTTTAGTACAAAGATAAAAAATACGACAACATTCACATTTTACTAACCAAAACTTCTCTCGTGCTTCCCGTACGTTGTTCTTACTTTGGAGAATATCAGCGTGTTTGGAGGGCGTGTGTCTACGCCAGAAAAAATGTTATATACTGTAAAACCTTAATAATAAGACCACCATTGGGACCCTTCAACAATTGGTCTTCTTAATGAGGTGGTCTTAATATTGAGGTTGAATAAAGAGCACATCAGTGAGTTTTACGGAATAAACGCAGGACTAACAGCCTGGTTTTAGATTGAACGAGTGTCCACTGAGTTACCGCCTAAATAGTTACCTGAGACGGTGACCATTAAGTATCAAATGTGACCCTTTTCAGAATGAAATACAACCCCCTATTATTTATATTCTACCGCATTGGATCATTCACAGCAAACAAAATAGCTTCTTACCTTAATTGACCATCCAAGGGTGACTGAACACGTGACTTTTTTGTTTACTACGCGGCACATTTCACCTCGCTTAAAATTGTGTGGCACGCATTCCGGCAAATCTACAGAGATCTGTGTGTCGAATAATTGAAGCTCTAGATAGCGGACATCGATGTAATGGTCTACACTACTCAACATTTATAATCGATCATCTAGGAGTTATGTTTACAGCATCGCACCGTTGATTTACAGGAACTAAGTTAAAAGATCTGACCCGCAGTGTGTTCGCTAATATATCCTCCTGGGGTATATGTGTTCGAGTATGGCATAGCCCAGGATGGGTGAACACGTGACTTTTTTTACTACGCGACCACAAAACGGTACGTAATTTGGCAGTTTTGTTTGTTGGAATAGTTTTAAATAGCTTGGTCATCCCAAATCCGGTTGCTTCGATGCCCATATCGACACATAGATCTCTGGAATGCTAGCCACACAATTTAGACGAGGCGAAATGTGCCGCGTAGTAAACAAAAAAGTCACGTGTTCACCCTCCCTGGTAGCCGGTAGGGTCGGCATGGTGACTACTGCACCTGTACTGGATTGTTGTAGGCAAAGTTCACACAGGTCTTGAAAGTCTTTGAAATTGATGCCTACTCATTGAAAACTACTTGAAAAGAACATGAATTTTGGTAAATTGCCATTGAATTTTTCTGCTGTGAATAGAAAAAGGACAACAAGTAACAAACATACCAACAATGACGAAAAATGCGAAACAATATCAAAGCTGTCTTCGAAGGGTCCCATATTCAAAAAGAAGTAGGTTTCGGGATCAAGGTCAACATTAAATTGAGCGCTGCTATGGGATTTACAACCTCCTCTGTAAGGGACGTCATTTCAAGAATCGCAACATGTGATGTCACTATTTGGAAGCAGTAAACAATATTTACTCCATATGGTCACTTCGTTCTCTTATATGGGGCAAATATTGCTTGCTGTCAGTACATGGTGACGTCACATAATAACATTTGCTTCTTGTAGCTGGCATAATTGGTTTACATGTTAGTAAGTAAAAATAAACTGTAAAGCACTATGCTAATTTGTTATACCAGCTTTGAAAATTCATATCATTACAACTACAGTGTTTAACAGTTTCCTAATTGTATGCAAAAATATGACTTATCCAAAACATTTAATACATACACACCTGAAATAGTGGTACTTTGTGATGTTGTGATTTTCCAAAACAACTGTTTCAAGAAAGTACATCAGTCATAGAATATGAGGACTCTGTTGATCCCCTACTAACCCGCTGCGGGATGATATGCGGAAAGTCTCTGCGACATCCTCCATACTCTCAGCTATAGACTGTCTCTATCGGAACTGAATAATAATTACATTCTTATTTACAGCATTCATATTGTTATAAAGATTTAGTTATAGCTTTCTTGGTAAATAGATGGCTGTATAATGTAATGCTTAGTTTTGCATTCTGTTATTATTTGTTAAGAACATAAAACTATCATACCTAAATATGCTGTTGGTAAATATTTGAAACTATACTCAACAGTCAAAATAAATTTATATCTTATGCAAGTATACTACAATTATCATGCCATTAATATATATTTTTTATGTATGATAAATTAATTTATTTCAAAACACATAGCAAACTCATAACAGTAGAAATATAGTTACATGGGATGCAAGTGAAAAATTGTCACCCTACATTTTGGGCATTTACATAGCATATATTTTTAAAAGTGCATACCTTCCACAGCCCAAAATGCCAATCAGGGCGAGAAATTTGGTGTGCCCTGCTTCCATAAGTCTGTAATCCACAGTATGGTGGAGTCCTGTTAATATTCTCCACAGTCCATATCTTGAATTACAAACAAATGTTATTTTAAGTATTAAGTGAACAGTTTTTCTAGCTACATACTTAACTTTAAACATAACACATTAGTACACTGATTTTTCAAATGAAGTATTTACAAATTTCTATTTACTGCATTTTCAGTAAATACACATGGAAAGGGGGCAGGAAATTATTAGCAATATTTTTTAAACATCTATTTTATCCATAGTAAAAGTTGCTGAAAGGAGGACATGAAATTCTGAGCCAACATTTTCTATAGATAGTTCACACGGGTCAGACTATCTGACCCATGTTTTTCCCCAAACAGAAAATAAAATTCCTAATCAGAAGCACCTGCAAACAAATCACCTACTGAAACGACCTGGTATATCTTGAAGCTCTTTGAATAACTGTGGCAATTTAAGTATGTGAACACCCATCCCTTGTGTCATAAATGTTTGTGGGCATTTTGTGTGTCTTTTTCACACAGAAATGTAGATTAGAATGCTTGCTTAAACAACATTTTAACTTTGAAAATTCCCAATTGGAGTTAAAGATTTCCAAAATTAGCAAATTGAATACGGAGCAACTCATCAAAATGCTGATGAATCAATATTTAGTAATGTGTCAATAAACTAGAATTCACAACATGCTCATTATAATTTCTTGTAAACATTTATTAGAATCAGAATCATTGTCAGCATTATCTTCAAAACTAATGTCTATGTCCGAATTTTCAATATGTCCGAAATACAGATCGTTCACTATTTCTAAATCCTGCACAAATTCTTGGTCACAACTTTGATAAAATTCATATGGGAAAGTACTGGCTGTTGTAGATTGGCTGTTTTCTATGATGATATAAATTACATTATGGTGTAAACATACGGAAATATTAAAATAAATCTACTGCCAAAACGTCTTCTGCCATTTTCTACCGGAACCGCCAAAATTAACAAGATAATTTTACCTACTTGTCTCTTTAAATCAGAAACAGTATATCGATTTTCATTGATGTATATCATAAGAAAGATGTTACTTACCTTTGCAAAACAGGTTTAGTCAATGGCACTGCCAAACGCACCTAAATTTAACCAACGCGTTTTCCGAAATTATTCTCGTAAACATGACCTAAATCAAGTTATCACTACACCGGTTAAACAAAGGGAAACAATCCTCTTTCATTGTGACATGGGGGAAATATATAAACATTTAATTAAAAAGGGGCCGTCTCAATGTTCACCGATATTTGTTTTGATTCTGCTCGCTGCCGAATCATAAGTGTTCGACTGAAATGTCTCAATTAGCTGTTGCAATTAATGTGAAAACATGACGTCATGTTTATTACGTTTTTCTCAGGAACGAGGCTCATGTCATTTGGGCCAAAAGTCTCAGACACTGACATATTATGACGTTTTCAAGAGATTGGAAATCATACAGCGACGCTGATATAGTTTTGACATGAAGCACTTATGAAGAGAACATCGCCAATTCTTTACGGTAGGTGTCGTTTGAAGGTAAATTATTCATGCTTAGAATTCATGGATATATTTTGATGTTTGAAGCGTAATTACGGCCGCGGAAAGAGGTCAGGTGTGAAAAGCGTATGACTCCTTGTATTGTAGGATAAAGGGAGAAAACTCTAGACTGGATAAAGGGAGAAACTCTAGACTGGATTAAGGGAGAGAACTCTGGAAATGACGTCACTTACAGAAGAGGTTAGAAATCGTACAGCGGCGCTCAAATAGTGTCTGCAAAGTTTCCAAATGTTTCTATGCTAAGCTAAATCCTCTTACATGATATTATAGATATGGTCATTTTGCAACTTTCCCACACCTGGTAAATTAAACTTTCATATTTATTTAGACAAAGATGGTAATTAATAAGTCATGATATTTATTTCGGATGATACCAAGTATTCGGATAGAAGGTTGACGAATAAACGACTGTATTTTCACGTACGAAAGGAAGCTTAATGCAGAATGCCATAATTTAATGAGTGCGCACTCTCATGACTGCAGGACCCTGAGAATACTCAAGAGTGTAAATATGCGAATGAAATTGGTGGTGTTATGGATGCTATATCAGCCATTCTTCCGTAGTTCATGGGTTCGGACCCGCAAAGCCACGTCCACGACTCTTCTGAAATTTGTAGACTTTAATAGTTTGTTATCGGCCAGTACATATGCTATTTACATATGTATATAAATGCCAAAGTTCAATCAATATTGGTTGTATTATTTTTACGTTTAACAACCTATATGGGTCTCAAAGGGAAGCAATATTGGAAGAAAGAAATAAGATGTTGGCGTAAATATATGCATAGATAGTTGTATACTGATCTACGCACCACAACGGTCAATATAGTCTGTCACAATGTCTATGGTGACTGTCACTTACAGCATTTTAATTCTCAAATGATCTAAAATAAATGATTACCAATAAGCGCAGGTATAAATGGTGATCGCGCAGGGGTGTTCAACAAGGGAGTTAATCTCCACAATTCTACAAGTCATTTTATTTGTACGAGTTACTTCCCTTGCATTGATAAGACTGATGAACGTGTGTGGTTAGACGTAATAAATTCAGATATTGTATCATATATTATTCTATGCGGGATGCATTTTCCGGAGATCATAAAACTAGAATCTAATACAATAATTTCTCAAATAAATCCTGAGTGGATTGTTACTCAGTCAGACCTCACATGCGGAATCCGCCAGGCGGCGTGATTACGACTGCACGTGCAACGTGATAGTTACATAATTATATTGAATAAAGCAAACTAATTGTATCCCTGATAGGAAGAATCGCTTCCTTTTTTTGGATTTGCGAAATCAGTATATATTAGATTTTTCAACAAGCCAGATTTCGCAATATATAGTTTTCATTATGTTGGGTTTACTAAATGAGAATGAATATGATTTGTTTTTAACAAGTTGACTTCTAAAGTAAAAAGTTTTACTTGAGAAAGCAATATATCATTAAATACTTCTGTTTTTTTCAATATTGTTTCATAAATTGTGAGATTAGTATTTATAATATATAATTATATATATAAATAAATATATATCACTCAATTACTGCTCCTTTCATTTCCTAGCAGTAGGGGGGGGGGGGGGGGTCGTTTCAGGGTGGCCAAAAATAGAGCATGTACCTCACAGCGCCTAGATTTATGAAGTAATGAATTTGGGGGAAAATGAAACAATTTGTTGAATAAATAGTCTTGAAAATAAACATTTATATTCGTATATATATGTTAAAAAATACTTTGTATTCCCGTCAAATAATTACCTATATTTGTAAATATACAAATAAATTATATGCCACGAGGAATAATATAAGTATAATAATGATATAGAAAATATTTGTTTAATTTGTTGTAGGATTCAAAAAATTGCTTCTGTAATAGAAACAGAACAAAATAGTCAAAATAGAAATAAGCAATTTATTAACAGACAGTGAAAAAATTAGCAACAAAGGAGAAAAGGAAGAAGAATAAAGAAGGAATATAAAAAGAAACTTGAGCGACTCGAATCCGAACTCTCGTGAATCTAGATAAAAGGACGAATACTTATACCACTGAGCTACAGAGTCAATAATAGAGATTATACAGACAGGCCCCATGTTCACAAAGGATCAAGTAATCTGGATCAAGTTGATACATAAAAGTGTTTGCCATTTTCATGAAGCAATATAACACTTTGTCCAGTAAGACTCATAAACTTACACAAAAATACCTAAAAATCTTCAAATGAACATTGAGTAAAACATACAAAACTTCACTGTTGTGTTGATGTTTGTTTCATAACGCAGTTTCTCAACGATATTTCAGTTATATACGGCGGCCGGTTCACCTAACCAGTTTTTCCTTCCAGTACTAACTTACCCTTCCACAAGGAGCCGGCAACTTCTCCACATGTGGAGGAAAATCGACATTTTTGTCAAATTTTCATGGAAGGGTATGACCTGCCGCGACCGGGAATCGAACCCATCTGGATTACAAGTCCAGCGCACTAACCACTGAACCACGGCCGCGGCTACTGTTGTGTTGAGTAATTAATTTATTATACTTATGACTGAAACTGATCTGGATCAATTTTCCAAGATCGTTCATTATTTATTAATTTCCATCTGTTTCTTAATAAGCATGACATTTGAATTAATGAGCGCTGCTATGGGATTTACAACCTCTACTGTAAGTGACGTCATTTCAAGAAAACGCAACATGTGATGTCACTATTTGCACGCAGGGAGCAATATTTACTCCATATGGTCACTTCGTTTTCATATTGCCATATGGGACATATACTGCTTTCTGTGAGTAAATGGTGACGTCATATGTGCCGTTTTCTGGAAATCACGTCATTTAAAGAAGAGGTTGGAAATCGTACAGCGGCGCTTATTTAATGATTCAAAAAATTTGCAGAATGTTCATATCTGTCACTGTATGTAAAACAATTAGTTTTGAATAACAATTTTTACAAAGTTTGAAAGATCTTGATCCTGAACCTAAAATTTGACTCTTTGTGAACAAGGGTGCCTGATGTTTCGTTAACAATTAACATGCGCGTGCCGGTATGACAGAGGCTCTTTAGAATTCCCCCTTTATATGGGAAATGTAACTATAAGTAATCCACGACTAAGCGAATATCTAACGTTAGGTACTGTCTCAACAGACCGGCAATCCGACGACCCGGGTTCGAATCCCGGAAAGGCCATTGACCGAATGTTCGTGTTCCTCAAAACATGATATTTTACCAATATTCAGTTCAGTACGTCATATGACATTTTTTCCCCTTCTACGTTTTCTAGGCAAAGAGATCATACGTTTATACAAATTATATTTTAATTACACAGCTATTGGAACTGTTTAATTTTAGGTCATGAATTTCTATTTCTAGTCATTGTTCTACACTACTTTTATCGAATAACTCATTGTTCTAATTCTAATTAGCTAGTCAAATGTTAATGTCTGGTCATTACAAGACATGGAACTATCGGTTATTGAGAATTTATGTATTCTATAAAATAAAACCTCACCTAAAGACCACCTCAATAATAAGACTACCTCAAAATAAGGACCACAATTTGCAAGTCCATTTTCACTATTGTTTTCTTTATTTCAATCTCAATATTAAGACCACCTCAATAAGAAGACCAGTTTTAAATGTTCCCAATGGTGGTCGTATTATTGAGGTTTTACTGTATTTATGTAACCAAACTGAATAACCGAAAACCAGAAGGGTAGTAATCGAAACCGAACCGAACCAATAGTCACCATCATCGTTACAAGCCCTATGTAAATATTAATGCGCCGTCAGATGTTGGACCTACTTTAGTTAAAAACGCATATAATACATGTATAAATATTTTAATACTCATTTTGAATCAAGCAGACATTGCAAAAACACAAAATGTGTAACCTAGGACCCATGTTTCGACGTCAGTTCTTTACAACACTGTAGTATTTTGTTTTCTTTGATCAAGACTATTAAAAGCTCTGTAGAACTAATAATACCTAGAAACGCATTATAAAGATATCCTTGTTTTAAATATTGAACATCGGTATCAATAATTTGTCGATAGCTGACATATAATTAGTGGAGATACTCCGCTTCCGGCTATGTACCACCAAGGAAGTTGTTGACTTGCCGTTGTCGTAAACAAGGCTAGCAATGGCGCCCCCTACTGGGAAAAACACAGATCACGTGACGGCGGTGGTGTTAGATTTGAGCACATTTGAATTCGCGGAATTTTGATGAGTGTAAATAAAAGCACTAATGTCAACTTTGATTCTGTAATCGACAGGACCAGTCAAGATGTGGCTATTAATTTTGATTTACAAATATTAGTTTGTGGTTTAATGAATATGAAACCATTCCAGAATCGAAGGATACCGATTGTTGGGGGTGAAATTATGAATTTTAAGCAAGATAGCAGGAAAACACAAACATCATTACACGTGTCCGTATGTATCAGTGACAATGAACGTCATTGTTGAGACTAACGTTGACACATTATGGAGAAATAACTTGCTTTGTTTCAAACCACTTTCTACCTCTCTAGTCTGCTTCCTGTTTCACAAAACTTGAAGATGGAGAACGTGTCAGATATCTCATTGCTGTCGTATATGATATGATATGCACCGAAAAAAAATCGCTATTAACCGAGGCGATAATAATTTTTGGTTCATCACAAAAGAGAGAGAATGAGTTGCTTTAGGGAACGCCACATCCATAAGACAGTGCCTCTCCACACAGACCTCCTGGAAAACAACAATCCATAAAACATAAGACATTTGAGGAGGTGCAAGGGTACATACGTTAGGGGAAACAGGGGCACACGGAATAACCTAGCCGACCATAGGAGATAAATAGGATAATTAAAGAGGACAAACAGGGGAGGGGATTTAATGGATGGAATACATCACAAGACAAGTCAAGACAGCCGACAACAATAGGCCGAAAGTGGGGAGAACATAACACGAAGACTATATAACGTGAAAGAATTGCACTGTACGTACAACAACTGAAAAGTTCATTATTTTTTATTATATAAATAATGTAATTTGTACTCCATCATCGGAAACAAAATGGGCGAATCGATATTTATACATTTGTATACATGTTATCTCGACGACGGTCAGGTGACCTAACAGGTGCTCCTGTGTTACAAACTGGTTCTGCCCGGCCCATTGACAAGCCACTGACAACTTCCCCACATTAGTCAGAGTGGATAGAGGACAAATGACATTGACTGCATTTGTAAACACTTTGCAAATTCTCGATTTTTTTTCAGTAAGATAACGGTGTTTTACTAAGCAGAACCGTAATGGCGGAAGAGGAGAGTATTCAGGGAAGATAATTCAGTAGTGACTAACTATAAACATTGTCTTTTGTCACGGAAGGACAAACGTCTCGCGTTGCTGGAGTTGTACTAGGTGCGCGTCATGTAACCTAAAATACAATGTATAATTATGTTCTTGTCAATTTTAGTTTTAGACCGATTGTTGTGGCGATGTTTGTAAAACCGGTGTCATCGTAAGTAAATCTACTTCCGGTAATGCTTTTTTACTTACGTTTTAACGTTACATAACTTCGGTGTTGCTTGTTTGTCTTGGAAAGAAAACCATTGCACCGAATTGACGATAAAATAAAGTTGATAATGGTGTAACAAACGACTCGATATACCACACAGTCGAATTCACTATTTCTGATGTACATTCAGCATTGTTTGCACTTAAACTGTTTAATATCTGACGAACCTCTCGGTGCCATCTCGGATCAAGCATCAGAGTGGTTTATGACGTCGCAAAGTAACTCGTTAACGTACGTCAAACATATACGTCTAGATAGATAGAAACAGAATTCACGTTACAGCTCGGATTTCGATAAGCGTTACGCTGAATAATGTGCTGAAGTGCGTTGAATTAGTTTGGTTTGTTCCCTAGTTTGGCCCTTAATTGCATATTGACACAGCAAGAATCTTTAAGGCTAAAATCGCGTTTGAAGCTCAAACCATACCAATTGGAACCCGACCGGTTAATTTAGACGTAAGCGCATTGGACCGTCCATGAGGGTTTCGCAGTTTGGAACTCCAGGGTAGTGATTTCAGACTACCCCCATTTCAAGTTACCCCCCTGATAATTTAAAATCGCGTTCAGATTATCGAGAGGTAGGATCAAATCGACGTTATATTTCAAGTTACCCCCCAGTAATTTACATCGCGTTCAGATGACCGGGCGGTAGGATGAACAGACGGAACTTATTACAGAGGTATGTTTTCCGCGCCAATATGACTAAGAGCATGCATCCGAAGTCATTTGTCCCCATGATCGGCTATTCCTATACATGTTTACCCTTTCACCTCCTCAATACCTATTGTTTTTGTAGACTGTCGTTTTCCCGAGAGTCTGTGGGGAAAGGGATTGTTTTGTGTATGTGGCGTTCCCTGTAACAACTTTATCTTTTGTCACCTTTGATATTTGTGGGGAAATTGTCATATGTTTGCTGAGAAATATTATACTTTTTGTTGGGAACCCAGGAACACTGATCATGCCAACTGCTCGCCGTGAATGAATGAAATAAATTTGAATCAAAGGACTGAATGTCCTAAAAGGCGCGTCCAAGATTGCTCAATTTGCATATTATCGTATTAAAAATTAATACGCGACTGTGATAGGGTAAACTCATTCGCCAAAATGACACAAATAATACAGAAAAGCAGTTCATATCAAGACTCCCGCCATTCCACAATTGATATATCCCGGAAAATCAGCCATTACACTCATCAAATCTATAATAAAATCGGGGACTTTTCATGGACTATTTCCTTGAGACGATGAATATGGCGGTACTTCGAGTAGTCAATCCGATTGACGATGATAGCAATGAGACACTTTTAAAAGCCCCTCAAAAATGGCATGAAGGCTTCAACTGAAAAATACCGCTCAGCGGCAAAACGGAGTTTTATCACATTTAAGAAAAAAATTGTTTCCGTATCTAAGTATGGCACGCTTTCGTGCATTCCTGTATATAAAAACATTAATCATTCGCAATGTATGGCCATATTTTATGATCAAGATAGTGAAACGTTTAAGCTTATTTCGCTTTTGTGTAGAATTCATCAAAACGTCAAATTTACAGTACTAGTATAGATTGTATCAGCACAAATGGGCATTAACTAATGAACGGTATGTCTAAATGATGTAGTTCTCAGGTACTCGGTTTGTGTAAACATTATGTACGGCTGTTAAATGCTAAGCCTTTCAATATAAATCCATTCATGATGATTGATATTTTCTTGAAATTTATTTTTTAAAGTGTGATAAAATTATCTCTTAAACTGAACTAGTTCATAGTTTAAAATAGTTCTTTGTTAAAAAAGGGCGTAGAATTCACTATCTTACGCAAGTGTCCCTCCTTAAAAACTTTTCGGTATTTTAGAATAGCACTAAGAAATATTTGTTATGCGAATAAAAATGACAGTTAAGGTGTTGCACGACAAGACATTTGTGACCAAAATCTATTTTCAGGTTTTTGCATTTTTAACAGATATATTTTTCTTCTTTCATTTAATACCAACATTATAAAAGTCGGACCTCTACTTTTCTTTTTATAGCGATTCCAATATTGATAAACTCCCCAGCTGGAGGGGGGCTAGAATTCCCCAGCTGTCGCAATACAGAGGGGTACGACCCCCACTGTGCCTGCCCGTTTGCCGTGGGCTGCTACCCGTGTCGCCTGATGAGAGGATCCTGGTAGTTGAGCGGGTTCTGAGTCGGCAATTTATACTTGGTTCTCTCAATACACTGCTTTGGCCTTTAGTTGGGCTAAACGGGAGGTCTGGAAGGCCCGTCCAGATCAATCGGCTAGTCATGCCAAGCCCCACGATATATTGTGCCCCCATGTCTATTTATATTTGTTTATTTTATAAATACATACTTACAAGTATATCACGTTACCTTTTTTAGTTTCACATAATTTCACATTTTTTGCGCGCTAAATGACCAAAGCTGTCGATGCGCCATAAAACAACATGATAATAATAATAATATTGATAAAAATTACAAAAGTAAGCTACAAAATCATGACGCCGTCTAAAAAGCTTCATACTAATGCTTACAATAATTCATAAAAATGCTTCTGTTCTTCAAATTGAAAAAAAACAATACTTATAAACATTTGCAAGTTCATTTAATTCTATAAATCACAATTAAGCGTCCAAAAAACTTCAGACGAATGCATTATAGATACTGACGTCAGAACGTTGATTGGGAAATACCTGACGTCATAGCCAACGTCACTAGTCAGGTTTC
This sequence comes from Mactromeris polynyma, assembly GCA_032209605.1. Classification (NCBI taxonomy): domain Eukaryota; kingdom Metazoa; phylum Mollusca; class Bivalvia; order Venerida; family Mactridae; genus Mactromeris; species Mactromeris polynyma. The sequence continues at coordinate 1,141,925 of JASFXZ010000028.1, forward strand.
GTCATGGCCGCGCTCAACGTTAAAATAAAAGTAGAAGTGAGGAGATTGTATAACATAAAGATAAAAAGACATTAATGGGGCACAATACAGGTAAGCACATGAGCAGCCGAGCATCCAGTGTGTCGATAATTTGTCCGACCAACCTTTGAAAAACATGTTCATGAACTCAAATATTTCACCCGTTAATATGTTGCTGAGTAGGCCTAGATATTATCCACGTCTGGTGGAAAAAACGAAAGCAACATTAATTTTGTTAAGTTGATGTATATGCCCAGTATAATAACAGCTATTGCGTTTTTTTCTTCTCGCCATTAGTCAAATATCGTTATCGTTATCATCAACAGAATGATTTATTAGAATAAAATTGCCGAAAAGCGGAACGCTAATGTAGTAAAAGTGCGCCAATATGGCGTCCACTTGAAGATCAAAACAAAGACTATGACGATTTCGGAAATCTTTCTGTTAATCGTTCTAGCCGCATTCTCGTCAATTTCTCTTTTAAATTATTAAATGAAATGTATGGGTCATTACGCGACCAAACGATGTGGTTGTGTCGACAACTGATGTCCTGAGCGACATATATTTCTCATTTGGTGACCACCACAAACAGGCTCGTCTGTACGTTGTAAAATATTCCGTTTAAAATACATGTTTATATACCTACCCTACGGTGGCATAGAAGTGACATGTGTGAACTTATTTTTATCTCGTGGCCACGACTTAGTAACTTGTTCCCACGACTTAGTATGTCGTGGCCACGACTTAACTATCACGTTTCCACGACATACTAAGTCGTGGCCACGAGATCAAAATAATTTCACACATGTCACTTCTATGTCACCGTACTACCCCGATATTTTCGGAGCAATGTTTTAAACGATGCATTGAGCACATCATTATTTTTTAAGCAAACAATTAAAGTATTGACTCTTATTAAAGCTCAATCAGTGTTGTCACACACTGGACTTAGAATTATTTCTGAAATGTGTTTTCTTGTTTCTCGAACTAGATAGAAATAACAAAAATGTGGCATACGTGCATTTGGAAAGTAATACGCTTTCTGACTGAATTATAATAGTACGTTCTGTTTCAACCTCGAAAAAATGCTGATAATAAGTATTTGTATTACATGTACATTATTATGTATTAATTTCAAAAGTATTTCGATAAAAATATGTGCATGCTACAATTAACAGAATGCCTTGTCTTGACTAAGATATATCAATGTGTTTGTTTGTATGTCTGTATGTCTTACCTTCTCTAAATAAAGAAGTAAATTAATTATTATTATTATTATCATTTTTATTTTTATTATTATCATCATTATCTTTTTTTATTTTTATTATTATTATTAAATATACAATAATTTAAAAAAATAAAAAAAACATGTACATAATATCCATTCCATACACACCAAGACCTAGGATAGCACAACAATGAGTAGAATATTATTTCCACTGATGTTATATGTTTCGGGGGTAAGTCATAGAGAGGCAAGGTTATACGACCCTGTGTTGAAACAAAGTCTGCTGTATAGCAATGAGCAATGGCCAGAAATGAAATATAAATGATTTCGTTGGTAAAGATATTAGTTTCCGTCCGTAGAATCAAAAGTCCTATCCCGATAAAATAACCTTTTGTCCTCAACTGCCGACGTAATTGTCCACAACAGCTCTATCTCTATTTCATAATACAGTTTTGTACCTCATACCACAAGAAAACAAGTGGAACCACTTGGAACCGCAACAAAATTGCCCCCAAAACATTGAACCGTATTCAAAATATTCAAATTATGGACGGGCTATCAACTCAAGGCATCTTAAGTTTGTGTCCGGATTCAGCAATTTCGTGCGTTATCGATGGAAACTTGAGCAAGTCTTTATTCATCTTAAACGATTCATTCTTTTTGTGTCTCTAGTTTGACAGATGCTACGTTATCAATGGGATTGTATGTGTAAATAATCAGTTTATCTTGCTTCATAGCGTCACCAATATTGTCCTCCTGTTTCGGGAATTGCAGAAGATGAAAAAAGAAAGATTTTTTGGGCACGCCAGAACATAGGATATGTATGTGATCCTTAAACGTTTAAAATAGTTTAGGTCGGTGAAATCACCATTCAACAATTATGTGATGCACAATATTATTTACGCATCGAAGATTGAGGGGAAATTATGTTCCGAGTAAACATCCACTTAGATAAATCTCAACTTTGAGTAAAATTCTTACATTTTCATGTTATAACTAACTTAAGAATATCCGCGCATTCATTAAGGATCCATAGATATAGATACACAAGAAATATAATTTATAATGTATTTATATAAACTGAAGTATTTGTATTTATATAAACTGGTGTATTTATATAAACTGAAGTATTTGTATTTATATAAACTGAAGTATTTGTATTTATATAAACTGGTGTATTTGTATTTATATAAACTGGTGTATTTATATAATCTGATGTGTTTGTATTTATATAAACTGATGTATTTATGTAAATCGATGTATTTGTATCAATATAAACTGATGTATTCATGTAAATCGATGTATTTGTATTTATATAAACTGATGTATCAGAACTTATATAAACTGATGTATTGATATAAACTGATGTATTTATATAACGTGATGTATTTGCATTTATATCAACTGATGTATTTATATAAACTGATGTATTTATATAATCTGATGTATTTGTATTTATATAAACTGATGTGTTTATATAAACTGGTGTATTTAAATAAACGTATGTATTTGTATAAACTGATGTATTTGTATAAAATGATGTATTTGTATATTTAAACTGATGTATTTGTATTTATATAATCTGATGTATTTGTATTTATATAAACTGGTGTATTTGTATTTATATAATCTGATGTATTTGTATTTATATAAACTGGTGTATTTACATAAACTGATGTATTTGTATTTATATAATCTGATGTATTTGTATTTATATAATCTGATGTATTTGTATTTATATAAACTGGTGTATTTATATAAACTGATGTATTTATATAAACTGATGTATTTGTATTTATACAAACTGGTGTATTTATATAAACTGATGTATTTGTATTTATACAAACTGGTGTATTTATATAAACTGATGTATTTGTATTTATATAAACTGGTGTATTTATATAAACTGATGTATTTATATAATCTGATGTATTTGTATTTATATAAACTGGTGTATTTATATAAACTGATGTATTTATATAATCTGATGTATTTGTATTTATACAAACTGGTGTATTTATATAAACTGGTGTATTTATATAAACTGATGTATTTGTATATATATAAATTGATGTATTTGTATTTAGATAAACTGATGTATTTGTATTTATATAAACTGATGTATTTATACAAACTGATGTATTTGTATTTAAATAAACTGATGTATTTGTATTTATATAAACTGATGTATTTGTATTTATATAAATTGATGTATTTGTATTTATATAAACTGATGTATTTGTATTTATATAAACTGATGTATTTATATAAACTGATGTATTTGTTTTTATATAAACTGAGGTATTTGTATTTATATAAACTGATGTATTTATACAAACTGATGTATTTGTATTTATACAAACTGATGTATTTGTATTTATATAAACTGATATATTTGTATTTATATAAACTGATGTATTTGTATTTATATAAACTGATGTATTTGTATTTATGCAAACTGATGTATTTGTATTTATACAAACTGATGTATTTGTATTGTTCATCCACAATTTAATAAGTGTCAGCGGTAGTATATTTTCGATGCAGTTGTTTATATAGATTATGCAATTTGTACAAGTCTCAATAACATATATGTTCTGTTCTATTCTGGTTTAAAGGGATATTTCAGTATTCCTTTACTTCTCAGACGGCGACATAGACATATCTACCAATTAGCATTTCATTATACAAAAATACATTCTGTTAGTTTGATATAAAGTGTTTCTAAACCAAAATAGCCTATTTTAGAAAGTAAAACGAAAGTAGAGATTTGAGAACTCTTAGAGGATGATCTAGTTTATCATTTTGATTACCAACAGTGAATGATATCATGTTTCATTACATCAATAAGACGTTTTCAATGCTTGTTTTCATTCAGAAATCGCCACATTCATCACTTAATGCCGCTAGTAAGGAGTGTCTTATTTATTGTAAATTATGTCACATTTAGCGAAATACATTTTCTTCGGCTAGAATGTCATAATTTTGCCAAATATACTTAACGCCATTAAAAACGAAACCACTTCACTCAGCCTTCACGCATTCGGAAAACCTCGGCCAACTACGTCAAGTGCCTCGGATGTTCGTTAGGCACTACTTTCGGAAATACCATTCAAATATCATGAAAACAAGATGGCGGTGTGAACGCTGGAGTGCTGATGAATCTAATATTTAAGCTATATGAAGACTGAAATATGTGAGTTTTTTAACTTGACTAGAAATGACAAGGATAATCCATCTCTTACGTGAATTAATCGAAGTTATTGAAATTATAAATCCGTTTTGCGAGAACTATTTCTTGACCGCACAAAATGTTGAGTTTTGCCACATAGTGCTCCGCCTTACATACACTAGAGGGTGTTATTAGAATAACGAAGTGGTACGGAAATATCCGAGAGCTGACGAGAATGAGAAATTAAACTATGACCCAAGTTTTCATATTTCATAATTGATTAAGTTTAGTAAATTATGTTTTAGAATAAAACATACTCATTTCTTTATAATGTCATCGTGTTGACGCGAATAATGTTTAGTTGCGTTTTTAATGGCGTGCAGTATAATAATATGTTAAACGCAGTTTACACACTTTTATAACATAAACTATGGAATGACGATTTAAGCTCTGTGTAATATTTTATTCTTGCATTTACTATTAGTTAGTATAAATAGTATAGAATTATAACTAAATAAGATTACTATAACTGTAGCTATCAGAAGGGAATCAAAATGTAGGAAGGGGTTAAAACACACATAAGAAATGGAAAATGAAGATAATCGGCTTTTCTTTCATGGATTCCTGTCGACTTAAGACATAATTTACAGAACCCCATAACTTGGTTTTCGTCTTTTTGAGATGAGTTTTACCCTCTTGAGATTATTGTTACATACGGGGTTGTGGAATTGCATTTTATTTACGATATGTGCATTCCAGAACAATATAGGTAGTACAGATAGAAAGAGCTTGGAAAGACGGTTTCAACGATACCAAATACTCAAAAACCGCCATAAATTTAGTTACGTGGTTCTGGAAATAAGGCGACGATATGACAAATTTCTGTAGGTTTGAGTGTTGAACTTCACACAAGCCGTCAAAACGTCTGTTTTATAAAGGAATGCAGTATCACATTTCATTTTTTCTGCAAACGCCTCCCCGTTCAGAACCCATCGCGTCATAGCAATATATTTCACGTCACTTCGTCTCACAAAGAGGGGACAATTTGGAAGCTCAAGATCGTCTGTTTCAACAACAATCAGAAATTGATCGGCCCTCAGTCGCCATTGTTGATTCTCTGTCAACCGGAAGCATGAGATAACGAAATTCTTTGTAGTTCAGACGCTTGAAATGCAAATCCGAATGATCAATGATAGAAGCGATCTGTGGGGACGATATAAGCGGCATTGACGTAGATAAACGGGATTACCCGGCTGGCATCATCGATCTTGGCATATCTGATTAGAGAAATTGTCAAAAAGGTCATCTAAAGCTTTTTCAACATGTCAGTTCGTAGAAAATTTTGAATATGTAAATGAAGCACACATAACGTTGGACAATGTGTTATATCCAGTTTCCGTAAATGTATACCGAGTTATTAGCAATCCAGACATACATGTATATACATCATATCCTCGAAAAATTGATTAGATTTTGCCATTTAAGAAATATCAAAAGCTGCAATCTCCTAGTTTTTCCTCCATCTGTATTAAGATTAGACATGAATTTCTTCGACGGCACCACACGGCACGACAGGGCACGACAGGGCACGACAGAGCACGGCATGGCACGACGCGACAGAGCACGGCACAACACAAAACGGCACTGCACGGCACTGCATGGCACGGCGCGACAGAGCACGGCATGGCATGGCACGGCGAGACAGAGCACGGCACAACACAAAACGGCACTGCACGGCACGGCATGGCACGGCGCGACAGAGCACGGCACAACACAAAAAGGCACGGCAAGGCACAACACAAAACGGCACGATACGGCACAGAACATTACAGAACAGAATATAACAGAACAGAACAGACACATCGCTGAACAGCACAACATAACACATGTTTTAAAAAAAGCAACGTACGCAACGCAATGCAGCGCAATGGAGCACTTTAATTCAAAAAATAAAATACAGCACACATGCTCAAGTATTATTTATTTGGAGTTTTTTATGTGCAACAAATTGTAAGTTAGCATTAAAACATAAATTGGACGAAAACTAGCAAGTGCATCGCCAATTCTATTTCAACACTTGTTCAATACAAGAAACACTACATTTCTGGTACTAATATATAGAGCCAAATTCTTAGAGCTTCTTTCATAACGTATTGAAGACGTCTAGTCAACGTTTGGATGCCACTCGAGATCTTCCAAAACCTCGCGAGAACTCTCGTGTTAATCAAAGAGATGAACGCAGACTTGAAAACAGTTTACCCTTCGAGCTATGTTTCCCTAATTGATGGGAAGCTCAATTCGTTCATTTGATCATCAGACATTTAAGAACAGTTAAGAGATCGTCAGGGCTTCATCATCTCTCCTAATTGTTACTAATTGGGTTTCCCGGTCTTATTGCTTCCGAATTTAGTCTCAATTTCATAACGAGGCTGACGTCTGTCGGCTGTACCAACTGTAAGGTTTATTAATGTTGTTTCGTGTTGAATATCAAAAAGAAAGAGTAAACGTTAGTTAACTTACTTAAAGACTAAAATGGATGGAAAAGAGACTACTCTTCATTTTGAACATTGTATTAAACATGTTGGCCTGTGTATATGGTTTAAAATTGAGTTTGGAAACCAGTCTAAAGGCTCAAGCATCAGATTGGTTCTTTCAGATTAGCATAAAAAATGACCAATAGAATGTCTGATTTCTGAGACTGGTTTCCAAACTCATTACCTCAGACTTAGACAGCGATACATTGGTATGCTGATGTTATGGCTGAACATAATATTCAAGTCCATTATCATGGTTTCTGCTATTTATTCAACCTCAATAGTAAGACCTCCTCAATAAGAAAACCAGTTTTCAAGGGTCCAAAGGGCGGTCGTATTAATTAAGGTTTTATTGTAAACCACTAAATGTGTAAATATGAATTATGCTGTTGGATATTTGATATAAAATATCTTGGGATATTTAATATGGAAGAAAGCGGCGGCCTGAACACGATGTATTCTATTTTGTCATGGAATCAAATATTCTTATGGAACTTACGTGACTTTGGCGTAATAAATATCCACAAACCAGTATTACATTTCAAACGAAAATATTTCCCATTTCCAATTACTCATGAGCAATGGTTTAAGGGCAGAAAATGTCAAATTTCGTTCGTAATTTCAAACCAGACTATGACTCCGACGCAAGCCTATAATTAGTAGCTACTAACTACAGACCAGTTTTATTACAGCATAAGGGTTCAACATTTTTCGTAATTTATTACGTTTCGGGGATTTTCTTCTGTATTCCCAAGTAACGGGAATCAGCCATTATCTGCCTTTAAGATCTCATTTATTCTCCGTTGCAATATCTTGGAATGAATTTCTGTCCAACTTTACAGTCTCGCGTTGATTTACGTGAATTAAATATAAGGGAGATAGCTATGGGACTTGTCTAGGGTTAATTTCCACGCCACTGTCTTGAGGCATAAACCAACGTTTTATATCGACATGCCATGCAATTTATTCACATTTTACTGTTATTTTTGAGAGACAAAGTTACATTTACAATGCTACCCAACTACAGCAACAATATGTGCTTATAGAATCGTCAATGGAGGCAGCGAGTTACAGTATAAGACCACCTCAAAATAAAGACCACTACCTTAAATTCCATTTTAACGGTTTTGCTCTTTATTCACCTCAATAATAAGACCACCTCAAAATAAAGACCACTATCTTTAAGTCCATTTTAACGGTTTTGCTCTTTATTCAACCTTAATAATAAGACCACCTCAAAATAAAGACCACTATCTTAAAGTCCATTTTAACAGTTTTGCTCTTTATTCAACCTCAATTATAAGACCACCTCAAAATAAAGACCACTATCTTAAATTCCATTTTAACGGTTTTGCTCTTTATTCAACCTCAATACTAAGACCTACTCAATAAGTAGACCTGGGCCCGTATTCACTGAATCTCAGACTTAGACTTTAAAATTGCAAAAGTTAAATTTACAAGCATTTCGTTTTCATTATATTTAAACAGATAAATTCTTGCCTGAATATTTCTTGTTTGTCAATCTACACGTTTGCCATGTTTTATCAAAATATAGTGTGTTGTAATAACGTAGGAACAAAATGAATATTTACCATTTTAAAGTCTAAGTCTGAGATTCAGTCTAAAAACCTTTGTGAATACGGGCCCAGTTTCAAAGGATCCCAAAGGTGGTCTTATTCTTGAGGTTTTTGTGTACAAATGTGCAATAAATTGACCAATATACAGCACAACGTCTACCAAGTAACCCCCTTTTGAATACCGACCTGTCTTCATCAATACAGCAAAACTTCGATAATAAGACCACCCTTGGGACCCTTGCACGCTTGTCTTTTTAGGGGTCGACTGAATTATGAGGTAACATAAAGAGTAACACAGTGAAAATGGACTTAAAAATTGTGTTCTTATTTTTAGAGGCGGTCTTATTATTGAGGTGGTCTTTAAGTGAGGTTTAACTGTATGTTATTCTTGTTTCATATTGGGTGCACTGTAAGTAGTCATACTGTATAAAAGCAGTGTACGCAACGAAGTCGCTGCAATAAGTTAACTTTACGTATATAGCCGTCTATGCGCGCATTACCATTTCATTCATTTGATAGTTTAAAAAAAATTTTTTTTAAACATTTCTGATCGTGCTCGTAACCCGTGTCACTGTCAATCACATGGTTTATCTGATCACGTGATATTGTTTTCTGGCTCGTCATCGTCGGCTGAGTAAATAATTTCATATTTTAGAAATACAAAAATAATTTGTTTTCAACATTTCTTGAAACCAGTAAAGATTATAGAGTGTCTACTGATCACGTGACATAAATTAGTCACGTGGCATATATGCCACATGACATATGAGCTGGCCTCATCCGTCTTATATATAGTAAAATAATCCTGAAAATATCGATAGACTTGTCAATTGTTTGTCGTGGATAGAAATACAATAGGGGGCAATCGTTTTTCCTGACAAGTACACCTGTCCTCGCACTGACACAACAATACGCTGAACAGCGGAATGATAATCGTTTATGACAGAATCATTCTTTGTTAATTGCTTACAAGTATGTGGAAATATTTAAGTTCTGTATCACAAAATCACCATATAAATATATTGGCGACTGACTGATATCGGCGAAACGATAAGAAGAAATAATTTACCCACAAATCTTAGCGCGCTCGGTAAGTATCGCGAATTTCCACCATTTTATCGATCGGCGATAGTCGGCAATCTCCGTTCATTTCTGTCCGTTGCTGGCTCTGTTGATTAGCACTAAAATGTCCGTGTAATTACCTATTGATCTGTGTAATTCTTAATTGTCTTAAAATCAAGATTGAAGAAATGTATAAATATGACGTCATAATTACGGCGGATCAAAATGTCAGCTTCTCTCGATTCAGAAATAAGATGGCGGATCTCGGGAGAATATATCGCCGCTCGCGAGAGTTCAAACAAATCTAAACACACACTGAAGGAATATTCCAATACATGGTTTATACGTCCATGACAAAATATAGAATCCCCCTAAAATCATCTACAGTTACGCCAAACGAAAGAAATACACTTAATTAAACCTATATACACGTGTATAATTATAGAGAGAGATTTATTATTCTATAAAAAATATAACACGGCAGCAAATAATGACATACATTATATAACAGAACGATATACTGTTCTATGTCAACCACATAATTATACAAAGGATAACACAAAACTGAGATTGGAAATCTTTTTATCCATTGTGGTCCTTGAACAAAACAGTTTTGACACAAGAAGTAACACTATATATTTTATAAATACATGTACTTTATCACAGGGAGTTGAAAACTAGTTCCTGAGTTAAAATTAGAATCCATCGCATTACTAAAATATCAGAGAATTGTTCTATGTATCACAAAACTAAATTAAGCTTAGCTTTACTAATATTCTATTTACTAGTTTACTATATACTATTTACTAGTTTACTATATACTATTTACTAGTTTACTATATACTATTTACTAGTTTACTATATACTATTTACTAGTTTACTATATATTATTTACTAGTTTACTATATACTATTTACTAGTTTACTATATATTATTTACTAGTTTACTATATACTATTTACTGGTTTACTATATACTATTTACTAGTTTATTATATACTATTTACTAGTTTACTATATACTATTTATAATTTACTATATACTATTTACTAGTTTACTATATACTATTTTATAAGAAACACCTACTATCTTCATGTGAAGCCAAAGTTGGTAATAGTTTAAAATTTCTGCAGATAAGAACATTCTCCGTACAAATGGTATAGTGAAGTTGTCTACCCAAATGTGCGCATAGTATATTTACGTCATGCATATACATTTCGAGTATCGATTTTCAACATATTATAAAATGAGAAAAATCGGATTGCAGACGCTTGACTGTGCTTTATTCTGTGTTTCTTCAGATCGCTGTCAAGTACATTCAACCCAAGTTCAAAAATGCTTGAGTACGAATCTCTTACCGCGCAGAAATGACGATATTTTGGATTTATGTCAGAACTGTTACTACATGTACTATATAAACATGTTCTGATATTATTAATGTTGCCATTGACCATGCATATATCGTAAATGTTCAACTAGTGTAAATATTGGTTAATAGTGTATGCTCATAGACTGTAAAGTCGAAAGTATTGAGAAATAAATTCATATTTTGGATTTATGTTAGTCCGGAACATCACAGAACCATGGTGAAAATTGAGCATGGGCCGCTATAACATGTTCCTTCAGTACAGGGGTATGCCTTTTTATCTGTGACTGTTCCTCACGGTGACCTTACGTTCTTGATTTCGTAATTTGGTGAATAATTCCACTGATCATTGTGTTTAGCCTACTGCAGCGTGTCATGACACTTAACTATTATCAGCGTCGTTGACGAGCGTAATGTCGCGAATTATAATCATTTTCTCGTTCAAACATGTCATTCTCGCGAGACTTTTAAGAATCGAGATCGCGTGTAAGAAACGCTATCGAAATTCCCCCATAATTCCAGCCTCTGTACGACTTTCATTCCCCAGTAAGCATTCGATTCGCGTGTGGTTGTCGGTACATTTCGTATTTAATTCCACGTTTATAAGCTAATAACGTAATAGACGATGTTCTCGTCCGTGACACGAGACCTTTTCGAGAAATATTGATGGTGAAAATAAGGGATCATTTGCTATAATAAACATATAATGACAACATAATAACATATTTAACATTTTTATTGCATTTTCATAATGTCTGTTACGGAGAAGAGGTCTTATTTTCAATACATAAATACACATTAATTGTTGGAATTACATAGCGACGAAATGACTGGGTTGAAGGGTCGCTTTGCTACAAACTGTTCTGTTAGAGTAGATTTGCGGATGAAACCAGTTAGTTCTGCATTACATGAACCATGTATCGTTTATTTTCTAATTATTCGAATATAATATTATTTATTATTTGGCCGACGTAAGATAGAAATGGGTCTCCGTTATGAGTATCGCATAACTGTGTATTTAGTTCAAAAAGGAAATGGCGCCTTTACGGTCGAGTGGCCATGTTCGCTGACTTCAAATAATTTGTCCGTCACCGCAGTGGGTTCGAATCCCTCCCGGGATGGTAGGATAGATATGAAACCCTTAAACCAGGTTCAAGCACCCTGCGGCATCTTCGCCACTGGTCGTTCCAGTTTGGCACCCGTATCCTCACACATCATGTATTGTGTCCCTTTACTTTTGTAAATATTTTACAGTAAAACCCCAATTAAAGACCATCTCAGTAATAAGACCATCTCAGTAATAAGACCATCTCAGTAATAAGACCACCTCAGTAATAAGACCATCTCAGTAATAAGACCACCTCAGTAATAAGACCATCTCAGTAATAAGACCATCTCAGTAATAAGACCATCTCAGTAATAAGACCACCTCAGTAATAAGACCATCTCAGTAATAAGACCATCTCAGTAATAAGACCATCTCAGTAATAAGACCATCTCAGTAATAAGACCATCTCAGTAATAAGACCATCTCAGTAATAAGACCATCTCAGTAATAAGACCACCTCAGTAATAAGACCATCTCAGTAATAAGACCATCTCAGTAATAAGACCATCTCAGTAATAAGACCACCTCAGTAATAAGACCATCTCAGTAATAAGACCATCTCAGTAATAAGACCACCTCAGTAATAAGACCATCTCAGTAATAAGACCATCTCAGTAATAAGACCATCTCAGTAATAAGACCATCTCAGTAATAAGACCATCTCAGTAATAAGACCATCTCAGTAATAAGACCATATCAGTAATAAGACCACCTCAGTAATAAGACCACCTCAGTAATAAGACCATCTCAGTAATAAGACCATCTCAGTAATAAGACCATCTCAGTAATAAGACCATATCAGTAATAAGACCATCTCAGTAATAAGACCACCTCAGTAATAAAGAACCCAATTTCCAAGTCCATTTTCACGGTTTCATGAAAATCTCAATATTTGTGAAGTGTCGTGACACAGAGACTTGGAGTTTCTGGGTTATCGCTCAAGAGAGATTGTTGCTCAAGAGAGACCGACTTTGAAGAGAGATTGTTGCTCAAGAGAGACCGACTTTGAAGAGAGATTATTGCTCAAGAGAGGGTTGCTTTAATGAGAGACTGTTTCTGAAGAGAGGGTCGCTTTGAAGAGAGATTGTTGCTGAAGAGAGGGTCGCTTTGAAGAGAGATTGTTGCTCAAGAGAGGGTCGCTTTGAAGTGAGAGTGCTGCTCAAGAGAGGGTCGCTTTGAAGAGAGATTGTTGCTCAAGAGAGGGTCGCTTTGAAGAGAGACTGTTGCTCAAGAGAGGGTCGCTTTAAAGTGAGAGTGCTGCACAAGAGAGGGTCGCTTTGAAGAGAGATTGTTGATGAAGAGAGGGTCGCTTTGAAGAGAGATTGTTGCTAAAGAGAAGGTCGCTTTAAAGTGAGAGTGCTGCTCAAGAGAGGGTCGCTTTGAAGAGAGATTGTCGCTCAAGAGAGGGTCGCTTTGAAGAGAGATTGTTGCTCAAGAAAGGGTCGTTTTGAAGAGAGATTGTCGCTCAAGAGAGGGTCGCTTTAAAGAGAGATTGTCGCTCAAGAGAGGGTCGCTTTGAAGAGAGATTGTCGCTCAAGAGAGTGTCGCTTTGAAGAGAGATTGTTGCTCAAGAGAGGGTCGCTTTGAAGAGAGATTGTCGCTCAAGAGAGGGTCGCTTTGAAGAGAGATTGTTGCTCAATAGAGGGTCGCTTTAATGAGAGATTGTTGCTCAAGAGAGGGTCGCTTTAATGAGAGATTGTTGCTCAAGAGAGGATCGCTTTAAAGAGAGATTGTTGCTGAAGAGAGGGTCGCTTTGAAGAGAGATTGTTGCTCAAGAGAGGGTCGCTTTAAAGTGAGAGTGCTGCTCAAGAGAGGGTCGCTTTGAAGAGAGATTGTTGCTCAAGAGAGGGTCGCTTTAAAGTGAGAGTGCTGCTCAAGAGAGGGTCGCTTTGAAGAGAGATTGTTGCTCAAGAGAGGGTCGCTTTGAAGAGAGATTGTTGCTCAAGAGAGGGTCGCTTTAAAGTGAGAGTGCTGCTCAAGAGAGGGTCGCTTTGAAGAGACATTGTTGCTCAAGAGAGACCGACTTTGAAGAGAGATTATTACTCAAGAAAGGGTCGCTTTAAAGTGAGAGTGCTGCTCAAGAGAGGGTCGCTTTAATGAGAGACTGTTGCTCAAGAGAGGGTCGCTTTAATGAGAGAATGTTTCTGAAGAGAGGGTCGCTTTAAAGAGAGATTGTTGCTGAAGAGAGGGTCGCTTTGAAGAGAGATTGTTGCTCAAGAGAGGGTCGCTTTAATGAGAGATTGTTGCTCAAGAGAGGGTCGCTTTAATGAGAGATTGTTGCTCAAGAGAGGATCGCTTTAAAGAGAGATTGTTGCTGAAGAGAGGGTCGCTTTAATGAGAGAGTGTTGCTCAAGATAGTGTCGCTTTGAAGAGGTTTCAATGTGGTAACTAAGACCAGGTTACGAAGAATTCTAAAAGACGATGCATATGATTGATTCCTTGATTTGAAGATAAATTCGTTTGTGCAATCCAGTGTAAAATAAATGTGTCCGTTAAGGATAGATAATAGTCATTTTAATAATTAATATTGTTTTTAAGACACGTCGCTTGAATGAATTATTAAACAGTATAATAATCACAACTCGAAATCTCATTAAATCGATACGCAAGTTAATGTAAAAAGGTGGGCAGCAACAGCTATCAGGGGTAGGCAGATTAACAAGCAGAAACGTACAGTGCATTAAGTATGAAGAGGCTGTTGCTCAATGACGATCGTCTTTGGAGATATTGGACGGTATTAAGTCTTTGTGAGTCTGAAATTGCAGAGTTTGACTCAACGCACTGGCGCACTAATACCTAACCGGGTTTATGAGGTTCGACTAGAGAGTCTGCTCAGAGAGCGATACAAATGCTAAAATAAGCGCCGCTGTACATACGATTTCCAACGTCTTCTTTAAGTGACGCCACATGTGACGTCACCATGTACTGACAGTAAGAATTATTTTCCCCATATGGCAATATGAAAGTGATCATATGGAGTATATATTGTTTCCTGCTTGCAAATAGTGACATCACATTTTGTTCTTGAAATGACGTCACTTTCAGTAGAGGTTGTAAATCCCATAGCAGCGCTCATTAATGGTGTTAAATGCCGTTTTATGTACATTGGTATATTGTATAAAGCGAACAACTGAACTAAAGAACCAATGTCAGGAGTTGTCTGGTATCAATATGACATCGATCATACATATAGTGCGGTTTTATTCACCGCGAACGTATACATATATTACCTAGACCATTACATTTCAAACAAGAAATTTCTTGAAAAAAGATGGTCGGCGCAATTTTAAGGTTAAGATTTGTTGTGCGATATAAAAAGAATGCCGAGATGTTACGATTGCTGGTCACTCCAGATCCAAAATGGATTTCTGTAAATTTACCGAAATTCATTGGCTTTTGGTAAGGTGACGTACCCTTTATCGAAAGGTTAGCCAATCCGCGTCAAGGTAACAAATGATGTTCGGGTGAAGAGAAATTGCCTTGGAGGTTTACGTAAGATTTGATTGGTTTACATAACACTGATATACAAATAGCAAAACCATGTTAGTACGGCTGCACCGAAAATGGTGTATTCAAATGTTCTTGTTTGTCCGTAGGCTTGACGGAGAAAAAGCCGCGGTTTTGTTTTGATAGAAATCGTAAACTGAATAGTAGTTGTAGCTTTACGCACGAGAGCATTTCCTTAACCTAAACTGACATGGATCGGGGCTGAAATTTCATACACCCGTTCGCGGTCAATCTAACAGCACTATGCCGTACGTTGTATCCGACAGTTCTGAAAGTTTACTTAAAACATATACAGTAAAACCTTACATAAAGACCGCCTCAATATTAAGACCACTTCTATAATAAGAACTCAGTTTTCAAGTCCATTTTCATTGCTTTATTCAACCAACCTCAATTTTATGGCCCCCTTAATAAGAAAACCAGTGTTCAAGGGTCCCAAGCGTGGTCTTATTATTGAGGTTAAACTGTAATAAAAGAATGACGTCGATCGAAATCAGTTGAACATGAATAGGTAGATAAATATTTTTCAAATTTTTTTATAACGGAAATTTCACGGAAATAACATTTTCACGAACACGCAAAAAACGTTAGTCGGAGTCAACTTCAAAATCGGTCCGACGGCTTACCAATAGCAAACATTTCTTTTAGAACTGCGTAAACTAAAGTAAAGCTAATTAATGCGTCATTTATTGAGCGCACACGAACTTATTACAGTGTGAACACAGCTATCATTCGTGTCATCTACATTCGTTGATATATATCTGTTATGATCTCCTTGTCCACATTCGCAGTCTCCGTTCCTTTCTTGTATAATTACATATTATGACAATAATTATTCAAAATGCAAATTACTGCTTTATGAGGTCAACACTCGCAGTGTACATTTTTCCTAATGCACAATTATGATATTTCCGACAACCCGGTATGTAGCACGTACATCATAAAGCGATTTTTGAAGCAGGACTGAGATGTACTGGCCCGTAGAGCAGTATAGGCCAAACAGACAATTTTGAAGCCGAAGACGGTCAATGCACAGTGCCAATGAGTACATTCCTGGAGTTTAACCAGTATTTCCTGGTTACATGCCAGTTGAAAATACTGAATAGCATTTCGGTTATTACCCGATTGGACGAGGAATCCAACCCATGACTTTCGGATTCGTGGGCAGCAGTGTCAACCAATGAGCCACTTCAAAAAATGTGTCAGAAGTGGGAAACATTATGACAATATCAATGCTCTGATATGTCTTTACGCGATGATGGTAATGACGTCATTAACAAGTGCGCGTGGTACCTCTATATACATGTATGTGTTATTTATTTTGGTCGAAAAACCCTCCGATTCCGTAAGTATTTTTGCATTTATTTTCACTGTTAACGGATCAATATGGACATGATAGGTGATCCAAAGTACACTCTCGCGAGTGTGTCATAAACGTGTACATTTGTCAAAACTGTCTCCTGTTTTCAAGAACATTGCGCACACAGGATTTGGAGTTGGATTGCGACGCCCGTCCATAGGTGAGTGGAATACAGAAATTCGGTTCGATTAATTTCACAATCTCACCAAAATTAACGAAACATAAACACAAAATGAGATTTGAGTTTATAGATAAATCTCAAGTTTTATAAACTCTTATTTCAACTGAGATTCATCTCACCAAAATTAACGAAACATAAACACAAAATGAGATTTGAGTTTATAGATAAATCTCAAGTTTTATAAACTCTTATTTCAACTGAGATTCATCTCACCAAAATTAACGTAAAATAAACACAAAATGAGATTTGAGTTTATAGATAAATCTCAAGTTTTATAAACTCTTATTTCAACTGAGATTCATCTCAAAATTCTTATGTTCAAGACTGTATGAGCAATTCCGAAATTAAATTAAAGGCCCCACAACAATGAGATTGATATTTGAGATAAATCACAAGATCTATTAAATCTCAAATCCTGTCGACTGCAGAATTTTTGGCATCTAAACGAATACATGAACTTTTTTAATTCTAAACATCAGGCCCCGTGCTCACAAAAACTCAGTTTTAAGGATCACGATCAAGATCAAATATAGGATTTTTCAAACTTAGTAAAAAAATTATTCAAAACTTAATATTTTTACATAATGTGATAGATATGAACATCCTGCACATCTTTGATATTAAATTAAAATGTCATGCTTATTAAGAAAAAGATGGAAATTAATAAAAATATAACCGATTTTGGAAATTTGATCCTGACTTAATCTAGATCAGTTTCAGTTATAAGTATTATAAATAAATTTCTCAACATAATGGTGAAGTTTAGTATGTTTTCATGATGTTAATAAGAAGATATTTAAGTATGTTTGTGTATGTTTATGAGAAGTACTGGAAAAAGTGTTTCATGAAAATGGCAAATATTATTATGGATCAACTTGATCCAGATCAGTTGATCCATTATGAACACGGTGCCAGTTGTACATGTATATGTAACGTGTACCACCAAATTCCCCATGATAACCACAGACATTTATACATTGTGTAATATTTCTCTCTTTTCAAATTTCGAATTCACCAAATGAGACGCACGAACCGGTGTCAACATAATTTATTTCGCGTGAAGATATGCTGATATCGCACGCGCGTTCGCCATTTAAATATCCCAAAATGCAATTCTCTATCAGGTTCCGCTGTAAACAATCGATTTTACAGACACGAGTTATAATAGAAAATTCCCTTGTCACTACTTTTACCAAGGAGAAAGTAAATAGTTTTATGTTAACAAGCAATTATTCTTTGTATAAAGAGATTAGAAACGTTCTATGCAAGATAGTGGTAGTAATAATTTTTGTGATAATATATATTGCCCAAGTACAGTGCCATTGGATCAAATATGTGTCATGAATGTTGGCATAACGTCGTTTTTCACAAACCTTATACACAGCGACTGTCTAACTAAAATATATATATTGATTTATCCACCGGAATTTACCATATGCCTTAGCGCCATAAAACTCATACGCTGTCACCCTCATTGACAGTCATACGCTGTCAACCTCTTAGGCAGTCATACGCTGTCAACCTCGTACGCAGTCATACGCTGTCAACCTCATAGGCAGTCATACGCTGTCAACCTCGTACGCAGTCACACGCTGTCAATCTCGTACGCAGTCATACGCTGTCAACCTCGTACGCAGTCATACACTTGTCAACCTTCTAGACAGTCCTACGCTGTCAACCTCGTACACAGTCATACGCTGTCAACCTCTTAGGCAGCAATACGCTGTGATACTGCAATATTGTCATACGCTGTCCTTCTTCATAACATTCATACGTTGTAAAGGTTAATTAATCAAGACAGCGATACCAAACTAGTCGATTTTTAATGTTTTAGATTAATAATGCAGTTTGTACCATGTTCTCAATATCCTTTGAACAAAGTTTTCTGTGAAACTCGACGTCTTGATAGAGGTGAGGTTAAGAGTCCCCATGATTATGCACCGGCATGTACTTTTAATTGTTTTACAATTAATTTCAACGTCAGTCAAATGTTTAAATGATTGCGAATAACTGTTTAC
Organism: Mactromeris polynyma; assembly: GCA_032209605.1. Taxonomy (NCBI): domain Eukaryota; kingdom Metazoa; phylum Mollusca; class Bivalvia; order Venerida; family Mactridae; genus Mactromeris; species Mactromeris polynyma. The sequence continues at coordinate 1,161,054 of JASFXZ010000028.1, forward strand.
AATGTGGCTATGAATTTAAAAGACCTTATTGAAACAAGTCGCTGAGAATTAAGGACTGTTTGTCTTGAAAATGCATGCCACTTAACTTAATCTGTAAACATTGAGAGTGAACATGAATAAAACAACACCGGCCTAATTCTGATGAAGTACTGTACACGTGTATAATATCGCGTGTCGAAAAGTTTGCGAATTACCGAAATCAGTTTGTTTATAATATCCACACATTGTAAATTTATCAATTTCTTAAGTTAAGGAAGATTCCAAGTATCATCGGCTATGCAATGTTTTAGATGTGGCTCCATGTAGTGACCGCCTCCAAGTACTTGCTACACGGTGCGTAAGAAAAATATACTTCGGAGAAATGGAAATTTTCGCTGTGGAAATTTTCCACCTCGCCAAATTTACCACTTATGCAGTATCTTAAATCTGATAGATTGTAAAAGAACTTCATTATTGTTTCAAAGAAAAGCACTTCACAGATGATTCAGGCCCATCTGAACGTAGAGCTATTTGAACGGACTTCATGTAATGTTGTTGCTTCATCGGCTAAACCGAACTATTAAAGGAAACCCTCAATAATAAGACCACCCTTGTAACCCTTGTAAACTGGTTTTAATATTTAGGTGGTCATAATAATCAGGTTGAATAAATAGCAAAATAGGGAAAATGGACTTGAAAATTGTATTCTTAATTTTGAGCTGGTCTTTAAGTGAGGTTTTAATGCATCTATACAGAACGTGTAAAACCATTATCTTATTAAAACAACTGGAAGTTTTACGAGAAAGATTAAAATGTAAGCTTTGATGACTGAAATACACATACGTAGCAATAAGGGACTAACAAAAACGAAAACAAAATCGACTGGTAATTAATTTTCCCTTATACAATGTGTTCAAACAATATATTCCTTATGACGTCATTGATTTAAGTTGAAACCACTAGATTGTCTTCAAGTAAATGCATATGACAGCATTTCTTTCTAAAACGCTTCCCTGCCGGAAACAGATTTTTGAGATATTTTTAGACGCCAATGTCCTGTCAAAACCAGACGACATTCATTCAAATTTCCTGCTGCGTAATAGAAACTGCACAACTTCCGGTACAGGAGTTACCGACAAGCGTCTACCCAAAACAAAGACTGAGTGTTTCCGTTCTTTGTCGGCTTGACGCTTGCAGTTGGTCACGTGTTTCTACCGTCACGTGATTTATGCAGAATAATCCCCTTCTCATATTATATCGATCTGTAACAATAATTGTTTCACGACAATACCCTGATATTACCCGTTTCTTTGAAAGTTCCAAGCCCCTAATTATCAGTCGTCTCCCCAATTGTCGGAAGCCATGTTGAATTAGTGAACATAGCTTTGACCTTCCGCGGCCTATTTGCGTGTTTGGTGCGTTGGCCTTTTATTTCTATTTCCTAGTAAGAGCGCGACTGCGAGACAATTGTGTAAATCTGACGTCTGCTTGGATCCCACCGGAGGTTGTTGATAATTTATAAGACACGAAAAAACAACACACTATCTCCAAGAACGCGTCAACATATTGTTTTCCGTATCTAGAAGCGTGTATTCTTTCAAGAGATCATTTTGCTGTCTTGATTTTTTTTCTAAGAGTCTAAAATGTAATTTTAACTTATTGATTTAACAAAATGTTGAGAACATTAGTGAAAGAACTCTGCTTCTGTGTCCCATTTCGATAAAAAGTTAGTGTTAAGAAATATGGTATACAGGAAAGCGATTTGACTTGAAATTATTACAAATCAAGCGAGATTTCTCTGAACCAAATTGTACGCATTGAAATGAAATTACTAAGCCCTGGTTTGAGTCGCAGACGGTTTAACTCATAGAGCTAGATAATGACACGTTAAAAAACGCAGAAATAGATTTTCAGATGCAATGACGCCTTTACTCTTTGGTGCCTTTCAAGGATAAATTTAATATTTCTCTTTACGTTTTTCTTGTAATTCCTTAATTTGCAATATGAAGCTATATTAAATCGTTATAACGGAATATTTTTAAAATAAAAACGAATATTCCTTATTTTTATTTGATTGTACTATTTTGTTACAGCGAAATGTGATTTCAATATCAGAACAAATGTACAAAAATCGTTATATTGAATGATATTTCGTTATTACGAATTAAGGTTTAGTATTAAGTAAGGTTTAGTTTTCTAAAATTATTGAATTATTTAAGAAGCGTCAAAAGTCAAACACGATAGAATTGTTATACATGTACAGTAAAACCTCACTTAAAGACCATCTCACTAATAATACCACCTCAATAATAAGACCATCTCAATAATAAGACCACCTCAATAATAAGACCAGCTCACTATCAATAACACAATTTTCAAATTCATTTTCACTGTTTGCTCTTTATTCAACCTCAATAATAAGACCACCTCAATAATAAGACCACCTCAATGATAAGACCACCTCAATAATAAGACCACCTCAATAATAAGACCACATCAATAATAAGACCACCTCGATAATAAGACCACCTTGATAATAAGACCACCTCACTATCAAGAACACAATTTTCAAGTTCATTTTCACTGTTTTGCTCTTTATTCGACCTCACTATAAAGACCACCTCAATATTAAGACCAGTTTTCAAGGGTCCAATGGGTGGTCTTATTACCGAGGTTTTACTGTATGTACAAGAATCATGCAACAAACTTATCATTGTTAGCGGTGGTAGAATGGCTTAGTCTTCTACACTTATACATATTCGTTTATCTTTGTTTTTTTGCAATACACCTACAATTAATTTATGGGGTCAGTCTGTAAGAGAATTGAAGAGCTAAAATGTCGGGGCCAATTCCGATGGGACGGCCGGGTTACCACAAACAAAACAATATGGATAGCCAAATTATAACTGGACCCACTGTAAATATTCGTGTGCATGTGTATTCACATCTTAAGAATTCTTTTCAAATAATCCAACCAATTTGACGATTATTCTCTGTGTATGGGCTTCGTGTATGCTTGTTTTAGCTGCAAACTGTGGGGATACAAGACAGAAGAAATGGGTTATATGTACCTTACTTCCTGTTACATTGTAAAGGGTCCCCATTTAAGGGGCCATCATGATAAAAATAAATGTTACCATTCAAAATTTATTTGTCTTCAATTGCATTACTTTTGTGCAAGTGTCCATTTACTAACGACAATGTTATTGATGAAATGACTAAAGGAAACACACTCCGTTACACCTGTCAACCGCTGTATCAATAAATTGCAATCAACAAATAAAACCCCGCCATTTGCTATAGCGTAAACAACATCGTTATCTCCATAATAGAGAGTTGTTATGTTTATACTAGGTGGCGCTGCGTACGTGCAATGGCGGACATAACGACCGCGACGGATGTGTTAAGATTCATTATCGGAAGTGTTAATCCGAGCAAAGCGATTGTAAACTTGTCTAACATTGTGACAAAAATCGTGTGGGGTAGCAAGATAATAAAACTGTCAACAACATTGTCAAAATCTTTGTTGTAAAGTGACCACATGTTTATGATTGTCTGACGTTGTTCATTGTCTGAAAATGATTCTTGTTAATACACAAACGGTTAATAATTGTATTTATTACAAATGTATCAATACAACGGTTATAATACTATTTAGTGGCACGAGAGAGTTCAAATGATATGACCGTAATGAATGACGAACGAAATAGATTGGTTAGATACCGGAAGTCCCAGTTTTCTACCCAATCATCATTTTTAAGGAGGATATTCGCATCAGACGTATCTCTACTAATATTTACTAAGATTTTTGATATTTACATAACAATTAAATTTCTGTAGTATATCTATCCCGGGATTTTGAAATATATATAGGCGCCATGAGACAAAAAATGATACAAATTGGTACCTGAATTGGATACGGACCGTTCTTAATATTGAGTGTTGCTATCATATTATAATGTCTAAAAGCGAGGTACATTCCTAGTCGATTCTTCATACTTCATCTTCTTCGAGGTGTTCAAAAATCCGCCCCATCTTGAACAAAAATAAATAAAATACACTTTTTGATTTTTTATATTTTTATTTCATTATCGAGTGATATTGATAATGTCGGGCCAATTTGACTCTAAGATTATCACTTAGCCACGATATTTCAAGAAGAACGACCATGTCCACGCTTTGCACGAATTTTCTTCATTGATTTTCTTTCTCAAACCCAACATTTCATTTCTTGGATTGTGATAATTATGTTACAAGATGCGTCTCCATTTACAGTCGCACTCAGTGTAATACTATACAGTAAAACCTCACTTAAAGACACACACAATATTAAGACCACCTCAATAATAAGACCAACACTTTAAAGTCCATTTTCACTTTTATTGCTCTTTATTTAACTTCAATATTAAGACCACCTCAATAATAAGACCAACAATTTAAAGTCCATTTTCACTTTTATTGCTCTTTATTTAACTTCAATATTAAGACCAACTCAATAATAAGACCAACAATTTAAAGTCCATTTTCACTTTTATTACTCTTTATTTAACTTCAATATTAAGACCAACTCAATAATAAGACCAGTTTTCAAGGGTCCAAGGGGAGGTCGTATTATTGAGGTTTTTGCTTTTCAAATCAGTTCTTTGGTTGGTTTCAAGTTCATTGGCTCAAAATATTTTTTTAAACATGAGTCTGAGTCAGATCTTAGTTGAGACCATGTGCGACTTCCGGGCACGGCTCCGATCTTCCAAATCATCTCAAATAGAAATATAAACTCAATATTGAGATTGTTCTCAAAGCAGAGCCTGGTTTTGAGACAAATCTCATTTTGGATCTTTTGAAAAAATTCTGAAAAAAAACTCATCTCCTTTTTCGTTTTGTAATATCGATCCTGAGTTCGGTCTCATGAGATTTGTGACAATATTTGAGCTGAGATTTAGGTCAGATTGAGATGCTTCTGAAGATCGGGGACCTGATGTTTGATAGTTCCAGTTTTGTCTTTGAATCATCTCATTAAAATTTAAACAGTTTAGGTATTAATAAGTTACCGCGAACAATTCACCCTCGAAAACAAACGAGTAGCGAACTGGCTGATAACGGAACATGACAATTCCAAAATACGTCATAACAACAAAAGAATGCGAAAACGAGGCTCAAGCCTCGGAATGGTGTTAATCGATAGTATTACGTCATAAATAATTGGGAATCCCGAGATTACATATTTTGTTCTGTTGTATCAATTCGCACGTACTTGTAAAATTTCTCGGGCACCGATAAGACCATTGGAGATTATCAGAAACACGTACGATAAGATCAGTGTATAGATTTCTATAAATTGTTTGATCCAATGTGTGCGAAGACGAAATCCTTACATACCACGGAAATGTCCATAGGGAGTCTGGGGGTTCATTTATAATATTATATATTTATAACTTTTGTACTAGCGTAAAACCATATTTTTGTAGCAAGGAAAAGATCTAACATCGATGTATCGAAGTATTTCGGAAATAGATGTTTCTCAAGATTCGTTAATCAATTCTTATCTATAAATGGTGTGTGGATATATAACCATTTACTACCAAACCGAGAAACATGTTTTATAGATAGTTCCCACATTTACATTAATAAAAAAAAAATCTTGCAGAAAATATGCGTAAATGTCCATTTTGTTCAAGTATAGAAACTGAAACTCATGTTATATTACACTGTGATAGATATGAAGATTTAAGAACCCGGTTTTTTTTTTTTAAAGCAAGATCTTTCTGTAATGATTTTTATTCTTTATGTGATCTAAATAAAATGAAATTTTTATTTTCCAGTCAATGTATGATACGATGCTGTGATATTCTTAAACACAGACAATTTCTTTTAAATAAGTGAATATCCTTATCACATTTTAATTGTGAATTGTTTTACATATCTTATCATAAATGTATGAACATTTAAATGTGTTATATTGACGTAGCAAGATGGCGCAGGGTGGTCACGGATTTTTTGTGCTCCAAGTGAAAAATTATTTATTTTGAAAAGGAAAGGAATTTCTATTTTACAGAATAGGTAAATCGATAGAGTATTGATTGAGCAGACATTTTTGCATACTTGTTTGTAGAAAACCATTGCATTTATTGTACACGAGTGCATCCATTTTTCCGTGCTTCTTTTCAACGCTAAACAAAATGGCGACTAACTTTTCTCAGGTAAATGTGATCCAGGAGGATGAAATGGGTGATTGGGAGTTTACGGCCAAGAATAAAAGCAAACGAAAGCGCCATACTACAAGTTCTAGTTCTGTACCTTTAGGAGATGATTTTGAAAATGTGAATAATGATACCAAACTGTCAATGATTTTTGAAGAAATTTTGAATCTGAAAGTTGATCAGGCGAGTACACGGGGACTAATATCAATATCGAACCAGTACATGAAAACAGTTTGTGATAAAATGAACGGTATTTCCTCGGTCATGAACCAGCAGTCGACACTTCTAAAAACGCTTTCATATAAATCCGTGGACATCGAGGCACGTAGTAGACGGAATAATTTACTATTTCGTGGGATTAAGGAAGCCCGTTATGAAAACTGTTCCGCCAGTGTCTTCGATTTTTTGGCTCACACTATGCAGATCGACACAACGGGAATAGTAATTACTCGTGCACACAGATTAGGTCCTATAAAGATGGGCCGAAACTATACTAGACCCGTTATTGTTAACTTTATGAACTACAACGATGTAGAACATATCATGTCTAATGCAAAAACACTTAAACATTGTCCTGGTTATTCCATTGACCGAGATATGCCGAAGGAGATAGTCGATGCTAGAAAACGCTTATGGGACCAGTACAAAGACACCAAGAGAGAGAACCCCAGGTCCAGTGTGCGTATCATTTACCCAGCCAAACTCATGTGCGATAAACGTGTGATTAGGGATATATTTCCCGACTGGCACTCGGTACTACATCAGTCCAGGATAGTTACTATTCCTATACTGGACACATATAACACTTGTGACGTCATATATAACAACGTCGTTCCGTCAGAGGTCATAAGACCAACTCCTTTTTCCGGAAATCGAATCCATGTCACACCTGTTGACACTTCAGAGAACGTTGTCACGTCAGAGAGCGCGATGTCTACTACTTCCGGAAATCCGACCAACACAACGCCTGATGGAAATCTTTCAACGGCACTTGCCAACAGTGATGCCACGGAAATGGCAATCGATTTCTCACAGCCGCGTGAAACATGCGTAACGTCCAACTTGAATCCCCTGGAAACACGAGACCAACCGAGACAAAACACCAATTTAAAACATATAACTGTGAACTCTACACCCCAAATGCAACCAAAGAGCAAGGATGGTTCCCACACTCCCAGATCAGCTACAAGAAGTCAATCGGGTCCAAGCCGGGTACATTCGGTTTCCGCTCACCGTGGAAATCGTGCGCGTAACCAACGCCAAACTCCATGTGAAAACAAAAACTCCACTATCGGTGTCGAATCTGCGGCCTCACCATGTATTGACTCGGGTTAGGAACGGCAGGAGAAGGTGAAGCTTAATATCGTTGTGTTAAATATACAATGTTTAGTGTCTAAATATTGTAATAAACTGCATTGTCCAGAAATTATTTCCATATTTAACAAAAATGATATAGTGATGTTCACTGAGACATGGTCTAATGAATCTATCGATTTAAATGTACCTAATTTTCAGCAATTTTGTTTACACAGGAAAAGAAGTAAAAACTCTAAACGTGATTCCGGTGGAATAATAATTTATATAAAAGATAAGTATGTGAATGACAAAAGTTTGTTTTTCCAAAGCGAAGATGATATTTTATGGATACGACTGGATGGTAATATATTATTTCTAGATAATGACTTATTTATCGGATTATGTTATGTTGTAC